>CM062289.1:134198112-134661568 GCA_031216915.1 Pictodentalium vernedei
GCGTTTTCCAAAATGGGATTCCATAGGATATACCTGTTAAATACTGAAATGAGGCTAAGAGTCGTAGTACATTACGCCTCATTGAGGGATTTTTAATGGTCCTCATAACCTCAAAATTCAATGAGGCTATGAGGGATAATAAATGAGGACTCATTGAGGGCTTTTACATAGCCCTCATGGCCTCATACGACAAAAAAGGGATTCCACAGTCACAGGCGTTTCCCAAAAATGGGATTCCATAGGATATACCTATTAAATACTGAAATGAGGCTAAGAGTCGTAGTAAATTATACCTCATTGAGGGATTTTTCAAGGTCCTCATAACCTCAAATTTCAATGAGGGTATGAGGGATAATAAATGAGGACTCATTGAGGGCTTTTACATAGCCCTCATGGCCTCATACGACAAAAAAGGGATTCCATAGCCACGGGTGTTTTCCAAAATGGGATTCCATTGGATGTGGCCATTGGATATAGGCTTTTATTATACACAGGGGAGATAACTCTGCATACAGGTTATGGGAAATCAAGCAATCTGGTTGGTTATAAATGATCTAGATAAATGAAACAACAAGAGTACTTGGAATAGGGTCAGAACTAACAAGAATAGACCAGAAATTGCTAAATATAGTAATAATAAGGTAAACTGTTCCAACTAATAGGCTCTTCTACACTACTGGAGTATACTCCGGAACAAAGGAACATGCCTAGGTAGAGGAAAACTATTACATATATAGATAGAAGCAGAGAATTCTGAAAGAATTCGAAATAGTAAAAGTTGAGGTGGATTTTGGTGATTTGGAAGGATTGTCGGGTTGTTTGTGGTAATTAGATTTACTCTTCTACAATCGAACATACCCTCCGAACATACCCCGTCCTATTGCAGAAAAATTGGGTAACATAGAAACCACGTGCTACCATAGAAACCAAGATGGCGGCTTCCAGTATACAAAATGGACGACGGAAACATGTATCACCCTAACAACACGCGCTGCGCATGCGCACTAACACAACGCGTCACAATGGAGATGACGTCAAGATGGCCGCTCACGCGGGTTACCATGACAACACAACATGGCGCCACTACGTCACGTGACATGACGTCACTTCCTAGGTCCCCCAACTGGCCCCTGAAAAGCCCGAGACATACTACTTATGTTACTAATTTTGTCAAGCTGAGCTATTGCCGTCACTTCTCGTCCGTCGGCGTACGTACGACCGGGCGTACGTACGTACGAACACAATTTCATTTGGCACACCACACAGGTCGTATTTATGATCAGATCGCTTTGAAACGTGGTATGCTTGTTTGGGTGACCCCTAGATGGGAGCTGTCGATTTTCTTCCATTTCTGTCAAAAAATGTTGCCGCTAGCAAGAGCCTTTGAACTCAGTTTAGTCAGACCTCAATATTTCCCTTTGGCACACCCTACAGGACACATTTATTATCAGATCGGTTTGAAACTTGGTATGCTTGTTTGGGATGACCTCTAGATGGGAGCCATCGATTTTCTTCCATTTCTGGCAAAATATGTTGCCGCTGGCAATGACCTTTAAACTTAGTTTAGTCAGGTATTAATATATTCCTTTGGCACACCCTACAGAACACATTTATTATCAGATCGGTTTGAAACTTGATATGCTTGTTTGGGATGACCTTTAAATGGGAGCTATCCATTATGTTCCATTTCCATCAAAAAATGTTGCCGCTGGCAACGACCTTTGATGAACTAAGTGCACTTATGCATCAATATTTCCCTTTGGCACACCCTGAAGGGCACATTTATAATCGGATTAATTTGAAACTTAGTATGCTTGTTTGGGATGACGTCTAGATTGGAGCTGTCGATTTTCTTCCATTTCCGTCAAAAAATGTTGCCGCTGGCAACAACCTATGAACGTAGTTTAGTCAGACCTCAATATTTCCCTTTGGCACACTCCACAGGGCACATTTCTAATCGGAGTTCTTTGAAACCTGTTATGCTTATTTGGAGTGACCTCCAGATGGGAGCTATCGATTATCTTCCATTTCCGTGAAAAAATGTTGCCGCTGGTAATGACTTTTGATGAACTTAGTGCACTTATGCATCAATGTTTCCCTTTCGTTTGGCACACCCTACAGGGTACATTTATGATTTGAAACCTGGAATGCTTGTTTAGTGTGACCTCTAGATGGGAACTATCGATTTTCTTCCATTTCCGGCAAAAAATGTTGCCGCTGGCAATGATCTTTAAACTTAATTTAATCAGGCATCAATATATTCCTTTGGCATGCCATGCAGGGCACATTTATGATCAGATCGGTTTGAAACTTGGTATGTTTATTTGGGATTACCTTTAGATGTGAGCTATCATTTATCTACCATTTCCATCAAAAAATGTTGCTGCTGGCAACAACCTTCAGTGAACTTAGTTCAGTTATGCATCAGTATTTCCCTTTGGCACACCATGAAGGGCACATTTATGATTCGATTGCTTTGAAACTTGGTATGCTTGTTCAGGGTGACCTCTAGATGGGAACTGTCAATTTTCTTTTATTAGTCGAGTTTTGACGAAGTCAAACTCGACTTATAGTTTGATGAAGTGGCGGGCGGGCGGGCGGGCGGGCGGCGGGCGTAAACAATTGGTTTCCGGGCAATAACTTTAGTTTTATTTGACACACCTTTACCAAACTTACACCAGAGGTTACCCTATAGGAAATGAAGACACCTATCGATTTCAGAGTCTGGGACTCCAAGGTCAAGGTCACTGTTACTATAAATAGAATATTTTGTGACAAATTGGTTTCCGGGCAATAACTTTAGTTCTATTTGACGCACCTTTACCAAACTTATACCAGAGATTACCCTATAGGAAGGGAAGACACCTATTGATTTTGGAGTCTGGGACTCCAAGGTCAAGGCCACTGTTACTATAAATAGAATATTTTGTGACAAATTGGTTTCCAGGCAATAACTTTAGTTCTATTCCGTGTATCTTCACCAAACTTATACCACAGGTTACCCTATATGAAGAGAAGACACCTATTGCTTTCGGAGTCTGGGGCCCCAAGGACAAGGTCACTGTTACTATCAATAGAATATTTTGTGACAAATTGGTTTCCGGGCAATAACTTTAGTTTTATTTGACGCACCTTTACCAAACTTATACCAGATGTTACCCTTTTGGAAAGGAAGACACCTATCGATTTCAGAGTCTCACGTCCCAAGGTCAAGGTCACTGTTGCTACAAAAAGCTTATTTCTTCAGAATTTAATGTCAAAACTCGACTTCTGGATCTGTGATCCTCTTGCTGGATGTTTTATTTCCATCTCAAATAGTTGGCGTTGGCAACGACCGTTGAACTTAGTATAGTCATGCATCAATATATTCCTCCGGCATGCCCTACAGGGCACATTTATGATCGGATCGCTTCAAACTTGGTATGCATGTTCTGGGTGGCTTCTAGATGTTAGCTGTTGATTTCTTTTCATTTCCATAAAAAATTATTGTTGTTAGCACCAGCCTTTGGACTTTTTGCACTCTCTGCAGGATATATTTATGAATTTCCATAAACAAGATAAAAAGACCATTGCCACCAGCCAGGACCAGCAAACTTACTGCATGTGTGCGTTAACATCTTCCTTTGGCATGCTTCAGAGGGCGCATTCATTATCGGGTTGTTTTGAAACTTCATATGTTTATTCAGGGCGACAGAGATAGGCCTATTGATTTTCTTTTCATTTCTATCAAGAACTGTGGCTGTTAGCAACAATCTTTGAATCTATTACATTTGTGCATTTACAATCTTTTTTGACATGACCTACAGGGCACATTTATCGTAGGATTGTTTTTGCACTCTGTGTGCTCATTAGGCGAAACCTTAACATGTAGATTCCTTTCTGTGAAAAAAGTTACCGTTTACAATGACCTTCGAACTTTCTGCATTTGTGTATCAACATTCTTCCTAACAATTTACATTTAAAACGCATGGATTGCTCTGACATTGACACACACCGTGCTGTTATGTTGAAGTTTCGCCAAATAACATTGGAACCAATGATCTTCAAATTTACCATTTCAAATTTGTCAAGTTGAGCTACAGTGTCATTGACACTTCCATTTAATTTTCAGTACAGCCCAATGTTTTTGAGTTACCTCCTTTGGAATTTTGGAGCCAAAATGTCATAAAAAGGGAATTTTGCTCACACGATAACGTTTAAAGCACACAACTCCCACATTTGAAATATTTAGGGCTGTTAGAAACTAGCGTACATGAAAGCTTTGATGAGGCAGGAATGGGCCTAGAAAATGAACGTTCACACTCATAAATAGAATAATCTCCCATCAAAACTAGTCAGTTTTGGGAAACTGAATGAACCATCTCTAACGCCTTATTGAATGAAACTATGAGAGACTGCACCACAGCATTAACCGATGAGAAATGTTTATTCATTAACAACAGGTAAATAAAGTTTGAGTAGATTAAACATATTTTATTTGCCAAAAAGAAGACAAACTTGGATTGGAGAACAAGTGCTTTCCACTTTGGAGTAATTTATACCCCCAATAGGGGAGTATACAGGAATCAACCCTGGTGTGCACATTACATCACATCACATCACAAGCTAAATACTTAACTACTGGACCAAATTTAACCAAAGTTAGGACGTATGTTCCTTATTGATCTACTCCCACCTCCTTTAGGGACCCCAAAAGAGGAGATAACTTAAAAAATCTCTTGGGAACGTCTATACCGAAAGTGTTGCTTTTTGATAAGCAGCATTTTTCACTCATATACATTCAAGTTTGTTCAAGCCAAGTTACTGCATTCATATTTGGGTCTCATTTGGGAGCCCAAAAGTTGCCTTTGGTCTCCAACATAAAAAAGCTATAATTTAGTTTTTCAGAACCATTGCATAGAAAGTGTTGATTATTTGGCAAGCAGTATCATTCAATTACATACATTATAGTTGGCTTAGTCCATGTTTCTGCATCCACATTTGGGTTTGTTTAGGCGCCCAAAAGTTGCCTTTAGGCTCCAAGATTCAAAAGTTGCCATTTTTGGCATTTTTTTTTCATTGATATTACTTGGTTATTTACACTGCAGCAAATTATGTTCATCAAATATGTGTACCACACTTGATTGTGGACTCCCTGAAGGGAAAAACTGCATTTTTTATGAAGCTGAAACAAAACTTGTTCTTGTGGAATTCTTGCAATTTGTCATTGTACAGAAAGTGTTAATAATTTGCAAGTAGCTTGTTTCACTCATATACATTCCAGTTGGTTCAAGACAAGTATCTGCATCCATATCTGGGCTCATTTTGTAAGCCCAAAATTTGCCTTTGAGCTCTGAAGAATAAAAGTCGTAATTTTTTTTCTGATCGTTTTTTTTTTCTCTTTTGATATGACGAGGTTATTCACACTGCACCAATTTTAAGTACATCATGCATGTGTGTTGTGCCCTGTTTCAGGCCCCTAATTGGGAGATAACTTGTAAAAACATTTTTTGTGAAATTCGCATAGTCTGTTTCTCTTGTAGAACAAGTGGATCAAATTTAACAACATGTGATAGGTATGTTTCCTGCCGCATGACAATCCAAGTAGGTTCAAATCAGGATAAGTGTACAGTTTTTGCCACTTCCCTCCAGCTCCCATTTGAAGTTCCACAACTCTTTCTTGTTTATTTTACTGATTTTTATTTCAAACCATAACAGTGGAAACAAATGCTCTTCTTTTGGCCTAAACTGTGAAATGGTCGTCAGATAGTTGCTGACTACAAAAATTGTGGATATTAACCCTTTACCCAACATAACGGCCAAAACCGCCAGCGCTATTCACAAAAATCGCCCATTAATTTTTATTATAAGTTCATTTTTTGTCTCAAAAACAAAGGTTATGGCCCATCTTTGGAACGAGCTCATCGAGCCCGTTCCAATGAGGGGTCATAACCTATTTTTTTGAGACAAAAAATGAAAAAAATTAGTTATTCAAGAATTTTGTTTGCAAGTGTCGTCTGCTTTTCTTGTTAGGTAAATCCTTAATGGATCAATGTTGTTACTTGAAGCTTACATTTCATTTGTTCATTTATTTTTTTCTGTTATGCGAAACACTTCTTTGAGAACAGTATCGATGTGTTGGACAAAATTCATCAGAAATTTCATTCTTTCTTGGTCTGACTGTTTTGGGTCATGTTGATTTACCCTTATAGAGCTGACTGTGTGGGTCATGTTGATTTACTTCTATAGAGCTGACAGGTTTAGGTTATGTTGATTTACTCCTATAGAGCTGACTTATATAGGTTATTACCGTCGTCCATCCGGCGTGAACTTTACATTATCGACTTCTCTTCTTAACTCTTAACCCGCTGAGTATTTTAAAAATATTTTTCATCAAATCTAGTCATGGCTGTTCTGAAGCAGCCATGACTAGATTTGATAAAAAAAATTCATCTAAATTTAACTTAAGACCTAATTGGTCAAAATGTAAATTCAGCTGACAGGGGAGAAATTTGGTTAAATGTAGACAAATTATACTTGTTTCAGTGGCAAGAGATTTCATGTCCTGGGCAGGAATAGCCATAAGCAGCATGTAAGGAGTTAAACCACTGGACCAAATTGAACCAAATTTGATATGCATGTTCCTTATTATATGCCAATTCAGGTTTGTTCAAACAAAATTGCCACACCAATAGGGGGCACCACAAGTTGACATTACTCTAATAGCACCCATAAATTGTTTTCCAAAATTAAAAAAATCTTCTTCTTCAGAACCATCAATTAGAATCTTCTGATATTTGGTACCGGTATATAACATCTGAGAGCAGATTCACGTTTGTTCAAATCGAGTCCATGGGTTAATATTTGAGCTCTTTACTGGAGACCAGAGTTTAATTTAGTGCAATATGAGGAAATTTCTTTAAAAATCATAGTATACAAGATCTCTAGGGGGGGGGGGGGGGGTCATATTTAGGTTTGTTCAAATCGGGTTCCTGGGTTAGTATTTGGGCTCTCTGGTGGAGCCCTGAGTTTAACTTAGTGCAATATGAGGAAATTTCTTTAAAAATCTTCTTCTTCAGATCTACCAGTCAGAATCCTTTCGTATTTGGTATACAGCATCTCTAGGGCGGTCAGATTAAAGTCTGTTCAATTTGAGTCCCTGGCTTAATATTTGGGCTCTCTATGGTGGTGGGCAGGGGGGGGGGGGGGCAGGTTGGGTTCAAATTTGTTCCAATCCTTAGTCTTTTTCCACAACATTTTCCATTCATGACTTCATTACTCTGTAGTGTTGATGAAACATGACTAACTGAATGTGACAACAGATACTTTTCTGAACCACTTTGTCAGGTGAGCGATAAAGGCCCCTTGGGTCCTCGTGTGTTGATTTACTCCTATAGAGCTGACTGGTGTGGGTTATTATGTTGATTTACTCCTATAGAGCTGGCTGGCTTGGGTTATGATGTTTTACTTGGGTTATTGTGTTGATTTACAGGGCTGACTAGCTGACTAGCTTAGAATATTCTGTTGATTTATGAAGATTGAGCTGACTGTGAGTGTTATGTTGATTTACTCCTATAGAACTGGTAGAGCTGGCTTGCTTGGGTTATGTTGATTTACTCTTATAGAGATGACTTTGCTTGGGTTATTATGTTGATTTACAGAGCTGACTAGCTTAGAATATATTCTGTTGATTTACTAAGATGGAGCTGACTGTGAGTGTGTTATGTTGATTTACTCCTATAGAGCTGGCTTGCTTGGGTTATGTTGACTTACTCCAAAAGAGATGACTTTGCTTGGGTTAATATGTTGATTTACAGAGCTGACTAGCTTAGAATATTCTGTTGATTTACTAAGATGGAGCCAACTGTGAGTGTTATGTTGATTTACTCCTAGGGAGCTGACTGGCTATTAATATGTTGATTTACTCCAATAGAGGTGATTGCCTCGTATTATTATGTTGATTTACTCCCATAGAGCTGAGAGCCTAGTATTAGTATGTTGATTTACTCCTATAGAGCTGACTGGCTAGTATTATTATGTTGATGTTGATTTACTCCTCTAAAGCTGACTGGCTGGTACTATTATGTTGATCTACTCCTATAGAGCTGAGTGGCTAGTATTATTATGTTGATTTCTCCTACAGAACTAATTGGCTAGTATTATTATGTTGATTTACTCCTATAGAGCTGACTGGCAAGTATTATTATATTGATTTTAATTTCTCCTATAGAGCTGACTGGCTGGTATTATTATGTTGATTTACTCCAATAGAGCTTACTGGCTAGTATTATTATGTTGATTTACTCCTATGAAGCTGACTGGCTAGTAGTATTATGCTGATTTACTCTTATAGAGCTGACTGCCTGGTATTATGTTGTTGTATTCCTATAGAGGTGACTGGCTAGTATTATGAGGATTTACTCCTACAGAGCTGACTGGCTAGTATTATTATGATGATGTACTCATAGAGAGCTGACTGGCTAGTATTTGTATGATGATTTACTCCTATAGAGCTAACTGGCTGGTATTATTATGTTGATTTACTCCTATAGAGCTGACTGGCTAGTATTATTACGATGATTTACTCCAGTAGAGCTGATTGTTTAGTATTATGTTGATTTACTCCTCTAAAGTTGATTGGCTAGTATTATTATGTTGATTTACTTCTATAGAGCTGACTGGCTAGTATTATTATGTTGATTTACTCCTATAGAGTTCACTAGTTAGTATTATTATGTCGATTTACTCCTCTAGAGCTGACTGGCTAGTATTATTATGTTGATTTACCCCTATAGGACTGACTGCCTGGTATTATGTTGATTTACTCCTATAGAGATGACTGGCTAGTATTATTATGCTGATTTACTCCAATAGAGCTGACTGGCTAGTATTATGTTGATTTACACCTATAGAGCTGACTGTCTAGTATTATTATTTAGATTTACTCCTACAGATCTGACTGGCTAGTATTATTATGTTGATTTGCTCCTATAGAGCCAACTGGCTAGTATTATTTTATGTTGATTTACTCCTATAAAGCTGACTGGTTAGTACTATTATGTTGATTTACTCCTAGAGAGCTGACTGGCTAGTATTATTATGTTGCTTTACTCCTGACTGGCTAATATTATTATGATGATTTACTCCTGTAGAGCTGACTGGCTAGTATTATTACATTGATTTACCCCAATAGAGCTGACTGGCTAGTATTATTATGTTGATTTACTCCCTTTGAGCTGACTGGCTAGTATTATTATGATGGTTTTTCTTCTATAGAGCTTACTGGCTGGTATTATTATGTTGATTTACTCCTATAGAGCTGACTGCCTAGTATTATTATGTTGATTCACTTCTATGGAGCTGACTGGTTAGTGCTATTATGTTTGATTTATTCCTAGAGAGCTGACTGCCTGGTATTGTTATGTTGATTTACTCCTATAGAGCTGACTGGCTAGTACTATTATGTTGCTTTACTGCTGTAGAGTTGACTGGCTAGTATTATTAAGATGATTTACTCCTCGAGAGCTGACTGCCTGGTATTATTATGTTGATTTACACCTATAGAGCTGACTGGCTAGTACTATTATGTTGCTTTACTACTATAGAGTTGACTGGCTAGTATTATTACGATGATTTACTCCTGTATAGCTGACTGGCTAGTATTATTATATGTCGATCTATTCCAATAGAGCTGACTGGTTAGTATTATTATGCTGACTGGCTAGTATTATTATGATCATTTTACTCCTATAGAGCTGACTGGCTAGTATTATTATGTTGATTTACTCCCATAGAGTTGACTGGTTAGTATTATGTTGATTTACTCCTTTAGAGCTGACTGGCTAGTATTATGATGATGATTTTTCTCCTATAGAGCTGATTAGCTGGTATTATTATGTTGATTTACTCCTATAGAGCTGACTGGCTAGTATTATTATGTTGATTTACTCCTATAGAGCTGACTGGTTAGTATTATGTTGATTTACTCCTGTAGAGCTGACTGTCTAGTATTGTGATGATGATTTTTCTCCTATAGAGCTGACTGGCTAGTATTATTATGTTGATTTATTATGTTGATTTACTCCAATAGAGCTGACTGGTTAGTATTATTATGTTGATGTACTCCAATAGAGCTGACTGATTAGTATTATTATGTTGATTTACTCCTCTAGAGCTGCCTGACTAGTATTATTATGTTGATTTACTCCTATAGCGCTGACTGGTTGGTATTATTATGTTGATTTACTCCCATAGAACTGACTGGCTAGTATTATTATGTTGATTTACTCTTATAGAGCTGACTGTCTGGTATTGTTATGTTGAGTTACTCTTATAGAGCTATCTGCCTGGTATTATTATATTGATTTACATGTTTTGAGCTGGCTGCCTGGTATTATTATGTTGATTTACTCCTCTAGAGCTGACTGGCTAGTATTATTATGATGATTTTCTCCTATAGAGCTGACTGGCTAGTATTGTTATGCTGATTTACTCCTATAGAGCTGACTGGTTAATATTATTATGTTGATTTACCCCTGTAGAGCTGACTGGCTAGTATTATTATGATGATTTTTGTCATATAGAGCAGCCTGGCTGTTATTATTATGTTGATTTATTCCTGTAGAGCTGACTGGTTAGTATTATTATGTTGATTTACTCCTATAGAGCTGACTAGCTAGTGTTATTGTGATGAGTTTTCTCCTATAGAGCTGACTGGCTGGTTTTATTATGTTGATTTACTCCTATAGAGTTGATTGGCTTGCATTATTATGTTGATGTACTCCTATTCAGTTGACTGGCTAGTATTATTATGCCGATTTACTCCTATAGAGCAGACTGCCTAGTATTATTTTGCTGATTTTCTCCAATAGAGCAGATGGCTAGTATTATTATGCTGATTTACTCCTATAGAGCTGACTCGTTAGTATTATTATGATGCTTTTTTCTCCTATAGAGCTGACAGGCTAGTATTATTATGCTGATTTACTCCTATAGAGTTGACTGGCTAGTATTATTGTGATGAGTTACTCCTGTAGAGCTGACTGCCTAGTATCATTATGATGATTTACTCCAACAGAGCTGATTGGTTAGTGTTATTATGTTGATTTACTGCTATAGAGTTGGCTGGCTAGTATTATTATGATTACTTCTGTAGAGCTGACTGCCTAGTATTATTATGTTGATTTACTCCAATAGAGCTGACTGGTGGTTAGTATTATTATGTTGATTTACTCCTATAGAGCTGACTGGCTAGTATTATTATGATGTTTTTTCTCCTATATAGCTGTCAGGCTAGTATTATTATGTTGATTTACTCCTATAGAGCTGACTGGCTAGTAATAATATGTTGATTTACTCCAATAGAGCTCACTGTTAGTATTATTATGTTGATTTACTCCAATAGAGCTGACTGGCCTGTATTATTATGTTGATTTACTCCTCTAGAGCTGAATGGCTAGTATTATTATGTTGATTTACTCCTATTGAGCTGACTTATGTTGATTTTCTCCTATAGAGTTGACTGGCTAGTATTATTATGTTGATTTACTCCTCTAGAGCTGACTGGCTAGTATTATTATGATAATTTACTCCTCTAGATCTGACTGGTTAGTATTATTGTGTTGATTTACTCCTATAGAGCTGACTGGCTAGTATTATTATGTTGATTTACTCCTCTAGAGCTGCCTGGCTAGTATTATTATGTTGATTTACTCCTATAGAGCTGACTGGCTAGTATTATTATGATGATTTTTCTCCTATAGAGCTGACTGGTTAGTATTATTATGTTGATTTACTCCTATAGAGCTGACTGGTTAGTATTATTATGTTGATTTACTCCTGTAGAGCTGACTGGCTAGAATTATTATGATGATATTTCTCATATAGAATTGACTGGCTGGTATTATTATGTCGATTTACTCCTATAGAGCTGCCTGGCTATTATTATTATGTTGATTTACTCCTATAGAGCTGATTGGTTAGTATTATTATGTTGATTTACTCCTATAGAGCTGACTGGCTAGTATTATTATGATGAGTTTTCTCCTATAGAGCTGACTGGTTGGTTTTATTATGTTGATTTACTCCCATAGAGTTGACTGGCTTGTATTATTATGTTGATTTACTCCTATTCAGTTGACTGGCTAGTATTATTATGATGATTTACTCCTATAGAGCTGACTGCCTAGTATTATTATGTCGATTTTCTCCAATAGAGATGATGGCTAGTATTATTATGTTGATTTTCTCCTATAGAACTGACTGGCTAGTATCATGTTGATGTACTCCTGTAGAGTTGACTGGCTAGTATTATTATGTTGATTTACTCCTATAGAGCTGACTGGCTGGTATTATTATGTTGACTTACTCATATAGAGCTGGTTGGTTTGGTTATTGTGTTTATTTCCTCCAATATAGTTGGCGGCTGATTTGGGTGTTATTATGTTGGATGAAAGATTACTTATATATCTGACAAACAAAACTAGGCTACTGATAGGTTAGTTCCATGTAAGCTGTTTTTAAAGTGAATGGTGTTTAAACAAGTCATAACATATTATTATGCCCCAGAAAAAAAATTTTCAAGGGGATATATAGTCGAGGTTGACGCCCGTCAGTACGTCCGTACGTCCAGCCGTCCGTCCACACGAACATTTTGTATTATAACTCGAGCATCAGTTGTCGGATTTTAATGTTCTTTGGTATGGTGATAGGGCAACTTGGGGGAACGGATGCCCTCGTACCTAGCGTTTCGTCAATTCATGTTTGGTAGAGTTATGGCCCATGTTTGTTTATGGCCTCTGTTTCTGACTAAGGTAAATTGTACCTTAGCCAATAGGGCAAAGTGCTGCCCAATTTTTTTTAGTTCATTATTTTTCTGCAGCCCAGTGCTGGCAGGGGAGGTTGCATGACATTTTAACCTCAACATATCAATATATCCATATAAATATGGATGTCACAAAAATTATAGTGATTTTGGTTCCAGACCATTTAAAATTGTATCGCCACACCAAATGATTTCAAGTTTTATTTGCTTATTACTAATGTCAAAATACAGGTCAGGTTCGATTTGGAGGTTCACTCCGACCATTCTTGCAAGAGTTATGCCTCTTTTTGAATTAAAAAAATCACAAATTTCCCAATTTCAGCTTTAGTCTTACTGTCCAGTGCCTATAGAGGAAATGCTGCCCGATTTTTTTAGTCCACTATTTCTGTACTTCCCAGTCCTTGCAGGGGAGGTAGCATGTCATTTTAAACTACATATCAATATAACCATATAAATCTGGATGCCAATTTCAGCTTTATCCGTACTGGCCAGTGCCTATGGGGGAAGTGCAGCCCAATTTTTTTAGTACATTATTTCTGTGCTGCCCAGTGCTTGGTGGGGGGGGGGGGGGGGGGGGGTTGCATGTCATTTTAACCTACTACATATCGATATAACCATATAAATATGGATGCCAATTTCAGCTTTATTCTTACTGGCCAGTGTCTTATAGGGGAAGTGCTGCCAAATTTTTTTTTAGTCCACTATCCCAATTTTTTCTAGTCCACTATTTCTGTACTGACCAGTGTTTGCAGGGCAGGTTTGCATGTCATTTTAACCTACTACATATCGGTATATTCACGTAAATATGGATGACACAAGAATCATAATGGTTTTTAATTCCGTTCATTCAAAGTTGTTTGGATAAAACAATTCTCTTGAAACATTCAGAAGTTATTTATTTACATACAAGTCCGACTTCGCTACCTTCGGGGGGCCTCAGCACACGCGTTAACATTGCTCTTGTATTTATTACATATGAAGAGTTTATCTTTATAGGTTATGGTGTAACCACAGATGGTCAAACAATATTTATAAATGCATCAACATGTAATCTCAAGTACAGACCAATCAACCCTCCTATTGTCTTTGATTATCCTTTTCCCAAAGGCTACACAAAAGATGTACTGGAAGAGAATATTGCAGATGGAGTGACCTCTAATACAGATCTTACTGAGAATTCACCAGCAGCATCTACAACTGCAGCAAATGAAGATGACATGGACTGTGATTTTATATCTGAGAAACTTAGTTGAGACTTTCTATCCTAAGTGAAACCAACTACATCAATCAGACTACATGTAGAGTGAAACACATGCATCATTGACTACATACAAGGCTTATATTTCATCTAAATTTCGAACAATCCATTTGGATTGTCACTAAAATGGTTGCGAGAATTCATACCTGCTATGAGTGTCCTATGATCTCATGAGGCCACCATGGTTCAACTACTGTTGTACACTGATAACACATGTTAACCCTTTATCCAACACAGATTTTTAATTTTTAAAATATAAACTGAATTTGATAACTTTTTAAAAAAATATACAAAATTTACCAATAAAACTTTACAAATATGGATGTTGTTGGAACCCGCTCATTGAGCCAGTTCCAGTGACAGCCACATTTGTACAATTGTATTAAAAAAGTGTCAGGATGTTATAGGTAATGTTAGCCTTGTATTGGTTAATTTGCTGCAGTTATGTTAAAGGATTAAATTGACTCAATTCTTTTCACGCGAATCCTACCAGAGGTGCAGCGAGAATCTACAAGGATTCTCACTGGTTTTGTAGCGCAAAGTTTTGCGTGAATCAATTCTCGGATTCTCATCGAAACATAAGCCCTGTACATAAATGATGAAATGACATGCATTATGACTATGTCATTTCACCATTCATGGAATGCAGGCAATATTGGAGAGACACATCAAGGGAGGTAATTGAACTGAATAATGAATTTTACAAATGGAAAACGTGTCTGTGACAACCATGTGACATACATGAATGATGCATAACAATCATCTGCCATTGAAAAAAGATATTATTTTAGGGTTTTTTTTTCCATTTTATTCTCCTATTGTGTTGTGATGTTTGCATCATGAAATCATACTGTTGACCGGCTGAACATATTGTATTTATTCTTTAATGTTATGTACTCAATGCAATGTTGTGTTATCGAAGGCTAGTGACTTTGATCAGCTGGGAAACATCCCGGCTGCTAGCAAAAACAAAATCAGCCTAACTATTGTTTTAGTTGAGCTCATAAGTGTTAACTCAGGATTTCCAAACACTTCTGGTATGGACAGGAACTGCATTCTTTGAGCGGTGTTATGTTTTTGTCAGTCCAGGAGGGTATATGAAATGATTACACTTCACGAAGATATTTCAATTTTTAAAATTGTTTGACATGTTGCCAACAATATTTTTTTTATAACTGATTATACCCGACTAATTGGGAAACCACCCAGCACTACATTTGTGATTTGAAAATTTTTATGACAGGGGGTGACCTCACTTACCCAGATACATCGTTCTCTCTGTGGCATAGCCACAGAGAGTACGATGTGTCGGGGTAAGTTGTTTTAAAACATAAATGTCCTTGTTTTCCTGTAGATTCTGTGAGATGAGTAGGCACTACTTTCAAATATTTTATAGCCTTATAACAAAGTATCAAAGTACCTAGGCATTTCACAGAAACTAGTTGCATGGTCCTGGTGTTACAGTCCAAATATATTACACTGAGTTTATCGATGCTTAATTTCTGCCAGAATCTCGTATTAACAGAATTTCATAAAAAGGTATAATATATATCTGTAAAATAAAATATGCCTGTCAACTTTATCGATATATTTTGTATTTAATGTTTTCTAATACAATAATGCAAACGTTTTTATATTTTATATCCTAAATTTCACGAAATATTTTTTCCCAGATGCTACCATAGTGCTCTATTTGATACTCATTTTTCAAAATTTTATCTGCCATGCCAAACAACGATTGTTAATCGCCACAAAGCGCAACTCCCCAACACAATTCCTGGCTGTGTGCCTTGAATATACTACAGTATAAGTTATCTCCGTCAACATGTATGGTATATGGAGATTTAATACCTGGATGTCGGTTTTTAAACACCGAGCCGCAGATAAAGGAGATAATGTTGTTGTTCCGTTTGAAACACAATAGAAACATGGTGGAGAAAAATTTGTGGACGTGTTTCTCAAGCTCTGCAATCAGTTGGAACAAATGCAGAAGACAACAAATAGAGTTACATCCCTTGGGTCATTAAGGAAATGAGGAAACAGTATTTTGTTGGCATATTGTCCCCCGAGTGGGCACATGGAACACATTGGAACAGAGGGGATGATATTTGCTCTTATTTTATTTTTCTCAAGTTGTTTCATTTAATTATTCGACTATTTAATTTATATCAGCAAATTGTCGGAAATTGGTTGATATTTGTGACTATTTTCAGGTTTTTTGTTTCAATTTGTATATCAAGAGGAAGAAAAGCGAACGGCTTTCATTTAAACCATAAACCCCTGATGTTTCATGTGTGCTTATACCCTGGATGTTGCACGCTTTCATATATCTTGGATGTTGGGTGCACCCTCTGCCATGGCTATTTGTCCAATCAAAAGACAGAATTTATCGGGATATAGGGACAAGACTATTTCAACAGACAATGTGACAGTGTGAGAGGTTTCGTTTCCAAGTGAGAGAAAGTGCCAAAAAATAGTGACATAAAAAAGTCATTGAATCAAAAAATTAAAAAAACAGCAGGTTTCTAGTTTTTCAGGGCTAAAAAATATCAAATTTCCTTCGACATTTCCATCATACCATCACCTGAATGATGCAGGTGAGGTTTACTAAAATATGAATATGACATTGGCTTTTATTGGTTCACCAACGATAGTTGTGTGAGCCTATGGCATAGCCCTCACGTCGGCGTCTGCGTCGGCGTCCGGATTCATACATTTTGAACTTTTGTGTGTATGTTTTGATTTTTTAAAAAATTATTTTGCCTTTTTTATGTCAGCATGCTTTTCAGGGATAGTAATATTTTATTTAACCATTTCCATGCTTATTTACTTGAATTTTTTACTTTTGTGTGCAGGTTTTGGACAGCCACACATTATTGGCTACCCGTTGGTGAGCCACGGGGAACTAATACCCCTTCTAGATAGAGATAAAATTTCCAAACTTTTCCGAACATGATTGGTCATGAGAAATTCAGCATCTACAGTTATATATTTTGTAATGGAATATCAGAAATGATCAGACAGAAACAATAAAGACATACTACAACACCATTTAACTGGTAGAGTGCTGGAAGCTCATATTCAGGATTTATTCTTTAATGCTGTTACAGCAATTTAAAGGCTTCATATTATGTGGATGTGCTTCATATCTTTGAAATGATATTATTTTATCTGTTAGGATTTGTCTTGTTACAATTAATGGAAGAGTACGTACTGGCACTCTCCCATAATTTGTAACAAGGCAAAGGTGCACACAGAAATTTTAAGGACTGAAAATAATTTAGCACTCGACCAATTAAGTTGACAGTGCAACATTGTGGTGATTTTTTTTGCCGTGAGTATCAGAAATACAGTGCCGAGGGAGGCACAAAATTAGTATTTTTAAGCCAAAGTGAACGAAATATGAAGTGACATAAAAAGGTGAAAAATAACTAGGACCCTGCCAAGATTCCAGATTTGATTTCAAATCTTAAGTTGCTTTTCAGTCCAATTTGAGATCGGCTGCATGGTTTGCTTGAGATGGAAATGCTGAAAATAAAGACATAGTGTAATTTCCGCTATATTAATATATATATATATTGCAACTGCACTCATGCCACCACCCATGCTAATTCAAGTCGTACTAGTCATTACCACTGTTGAGAGCAATTTTGAAGTTTCCCAACAATGTTGATGATGAGCTATTATTAGCGTGGTTCCCTATGCCATGCCTAATACAGTGGATCCCTATTTATGTATATGTCTTAAGTGAATATCTCTTTTAATTGAATATAGCTTCCAAACACCAAACCATTTACCATATCTTTAGTACAAATTTGACCTGTTAATTGCATATAGGTTGTAGAATAAACTCATGCTAACTGAATAAAAAATCTTGTAACATGTCGAGAAATTACCTTGACAATGATTGAATTCTTCTTGTTTATAGACCTATTTAACCTCACTACATCTGATACAAGCATTTAATCTGTTATGAGCTCTGTCAAACAAGATATGATAGAATAAATGCACATTTCTTTCTCTTGAATACAGGAAAAGGATCAATCCCTGTTAATTGAATACTCCTGTTATTTGAATACTTTTCACTGACAAAGTGGCTATTCAGTTAACAGGGTTCCACTGTACCAGAAATTCTTGCAACCGTTCCTTTTGGTTTTTGATGAAGGAGAATGAGCTTGTTGATGAAATTAACTCTGAAATCACATTCCTGTCGAGTGCTGAGAGATCTTACTTTTAGACTGGTTTTGCTCTAAAGCTTAACCTCGAGCACTCTGGTAGTACAATAGAATTTTCTCGAATTTTCTCTTTTTCTCTTCTTTTACTATTTATTTATTGGTGTTTAAGGTCACATACTTATGTACAATGGCTAATCGTGACCATTGCAGTATTACAGGTGAGGGAAGTTGGAGTACCCGGAGAGAACCACCGAGTATCGACGAGCAACTGTCAGCTCCTCAACATTCTAACTATGTTCAAGCTCCACTCAAGCAGGATTACAGCAGTTAAAGACATCGTGCCCCCATGTAGGCAACCAGGATAAAGTGTCTTGCCCAGGGACACAACGCGGGTTGTCCCGGACAGGGATCGAACTCGGGACCTCTAGCATAAAAGTCCAACAGTCTCTTCTTTTACTATGAATTTAACCAATTATGTCTTGCTTGACAGCTGAGCTCTGTCAAACAAGGTATATTTGGTTAAATATCAAACTGCATTATGGGAAATATTTGCTGCTGAAAACTTTGCAGTTTTGACAGAGGGTAATGTTACATACCCTTCCAAGAGGCAATTCTTTCTGAGGAAAAAACTCATGGGATGTAATTGATTACGGTAACTCCATGGATGAAAATATTGTAGTACAGGTAGCGCTACCTTCTATGGAAAGTCTCTTTCATGTAGCATTTCCACATGTTTGTAGCAGTCGCGGTATAAGGGTCATTTACCAACCAGCTTGGTTGGTCCGGATCTCTTAGTCTTGTGGTAAATCGGCTGCTTTGTGTGCCAGAGGTTGACAGAATGAGCCTCGGCTCCCTCACTTCTCTCTTGGTCTGTTACATGTTCACTTTAAACGTGGTTATATTATCTAACATCGAAATATAAATGACTAAAAGTTACCAGTGCACAAAAATCGACAAATCTTTTCAAATTTCATTCAGTGGCACCGCAGGACAAAAATAGTGAACATGATTCGATAAACATTATATTTTACTATAATGTTTGGTGCACTCCCATTAGTTCCATAAGCAACTTCTGATTTCGTCTACAATGCCGATGCTATTTGAGGTTTGATTTTTTTTTAATAATAGATGTGTTTTAATTTTATTCATGAGATTTGTTTGGCTCTTAAAATAGAAATAAAAAAATAGATAAAAGAAAATTAAAAATAGTACTTTTGTGGGTTTTTTTCCCTCCAGCTACGAAATTTTAAGTTTTCTTTCAAAAAGACTTAAATTCTTTGTCATTCACGTTGGGGATGTCATCTCAACAGTTTCACCTTAATGATTCATTGGAACAGAAGAATACATTCTGAACTGAGGTAGCTTCTGCACTGGTGATTTTTTCATTTAAATGTTTATGAATGTTTCATAAAATCCATTAATAGCTGCTTCACAGAAACACCATTATCTTTTGCCTACAAAGCTGATTACAGATACAACTCTTGACAAATAAGTTGTTTAAATGATAATGAAAACTCATTTTTATGCCCCTGAGAACCTCTAAGGGGCATTATGTTTTCACCATGTCCGGCCGGTATCAGTCATCCGACATCCGTCCATTAACTTTTGGTTTCCGTCAAATGATTGAAGAACCACTAATTTGATCAAATCATAATTTTAGGAGTCACTTGTGGATAGCCAGACAATGCTTCCTTTCGATTTTGGTCCAGCTCGCCAATACCACCATGGTAATCATATTGAATTTTATTTCTGTCAAATAACTAATGAATGCTGACTCGAAATACTTTTATTTTTAGCTTAACCCTTTACCTAACATGAAAAACAGACGACACTTGCAAACAAAATTCTTGAATAACTATTTTTTTTCATTTTTTGTCTCAAAAACATAGGTAATGGCCCCTCATTGGAACGAGCTTAACGAGCTTGTTCCAAAGAGGGGTCATAACCTATGTTTTGAGACAAAAAATGAAAATATAATGAAAATTAATTGCCGATTTTTGTGAATATCTCTGGCCAGTTTTGGCCATTACGTTGGGTAAAGGGTTATCTTGACAAAGTCAAGATAAGCTATTGCCATCACGAGTGCAGAAGTATCTGAGTCTGTCAGTCTGTTCACATTTTCTTTGGCACAGGCTATACCCCATAGTTCTTGTCCGATCATCACGAAATTTCATATGCAGGTTCAAGGTCATGTCTAGATGAGAACGTCCACTTTTGGTTGCGATCGGGCAACCATGACGGCTGCAAAAGCCTGAAACCCCAAAACCTTTAACACAGCCTGCAGGTCATATTTATGAAGGGATTTCATTGTAACTTGGTAGGATGTCCCCGTATAATGTCTAGATGAGAACATCATCTAGATTCATTTAGCACAGTCTACAGGTTGCATTTATGTAGGGATTCCATTGTAACTTGTTGGGATGATCCATATAATGTCTAGATAAGAACGTTGCGTAAAAACAACTCCTCGTAACAACAAAGATATCCAAGAAGTTAGAGGTTGCGTGAGAGAAATATAAAGAGAATGATATAACTACATCTAGATTTTTGAGGTTGTGTGCCAGAAAATATAAAGTGTAATTGTATTTTGTATTTGTTAATATATCTGTCAATATATTTTATATTGTATATTACGCTGTATTTATTTTTGTTTTTGGTTGTAATAAAGGTGTTTAAACTCGTCTTAGCCCGCGTCTCTCTTAGTCTCCCTTGTTTAAAACGGAGGCCGAATGTTACCAGGCCGAATGTTCCCGGGACCGAATGTTCCCGAGGCCGAATGTTCCCGAGGCCGAAAAGACCCGCTCCCGTTGGCTGCGAGAGCCCGAATCCCAAAAACCGTCAGCGCAATCTACAGCTCGTCGTATTTATGAAGGGATTTCATTGTAACTTGGTAGGATGACTTTATATAATGTACAGATGAGAACGTCCCATTTTGGTCGCGATCTTTCAACGGGGTCTGGACAAAATGTCCGATTGCCAAAATGTCCGAGACAAAATGTCTGATTTTCTGGACGAAATGTCCGATTTCATTGGACGAAATGTCCGATTTTTTTGGACATAATGTCCGATTTTTTGGACATAATGTCCGATTTTTTGGACATTATGACCGATCGCTGGACGAAATGTCCGATTTTTTTTTAGAAATTATGTCCGAAATGTCCAATTTTTTTTACTTAAAGTCCGATTTTTTTAGACATTATGTACCGTACATTATGTCTAAAAAATCGGACATTATGTCCAAAAAATCGATTTATGTAAAAATTTTCGTGCTGCGCGAAAAATGGGTTGAGCAATATTAAATAACAACAAAACGTTTGATGTCTTGCTTGACTTAATTTTATTGACAAAAAAAAAAAAAATAGATGTGATAAGCAAATACATTACGGAAAATAACAGTAAGAGGTTATTCAGAACACAGATTAAAAAAAACAATGGACAGACAAGTTGTACCTGTATTATATTGATAAACAGCCCCTTAATAATAATATGATAACACTTTGGCTGGCCGCTGATTTGTCGCGGTTCTCGGATGATAAGGCCTTGGTTAGCCCTGTACGCCCAACTGCCTCCCTATTCCCACGATTCTTCTCTCCTCCCAACACTCGGAGACGAATTGCTTGATGGCATCCTTTGCCCCTTTCTTCCAAATCTCTCCGATTAGCATATTAACCGTCTCCTTTGAGTCTCCCACTAACCACATGTCCTTCATTCTCCCATCCCACTTCCCCATTATACTCCCAGTGAATCTTTTTCTTTTAAACTGGTATTTTGGGGCATTCTAGAAGAAAGTGTTCCAGGGTCTCCACCACGCCAAAATTACACATCTGGCACTCCTTTTTCACTGTTTTCCCTCAGCTCCAGGGACCGCGACCTCAGCTTGAACAACAGTGACCCCCCAAAGGTGCCATCAAGGTACTCTTCAAAACCAGGTTTCACTGTGTCACGCAGGCTACCCAAAGATCTCTTTGATTTGACCCCCCCCCCCCCCTCTCGCCAATTAAGGTTACCATCTTCCATGACCCTTTCTCTGACGATTTTTTACCCTGGTTTGCCCAAACGTCTAGGTCAGAGATCTCCAATGAGTAGTTCTCTATTAGCTCCCTCACTTGGACCATCCATCCTGTCTTGATATCTGAGTTGAAAATTCGCAGGAACATTACTTTACACCATCGGCTGTCGGGGAGATTTGCCAAATAATTAAAATAACCGACTTTCAATAAGTCTATCCTGTCCTTGATCCTCATCCACCAAGCTCACCCCTGATTGCTTCTAGTGCTGCGGCGTTACTCGACCCCGTTATCCATCGGCCTGTCACTTCCGTTCCATATGTTATACTTGGCAGACCCACCGTTTCCCGAATGGTTTTCCTCACAAAAACCTTTTTGAAACTGTTTCTCCCTATATGTTTCATTTGGTTAAGGATTCGCCTCCCCTTCAGAATCAATTTATTTGTGTGGTTTCGGTTGATGCCTCTTCCTGTGATGTTTATACTTACCCCCAGATACTCATAGTCACCTGTCTCTCCCACACTAAGAAGTTTGCTGCTACCTTCCGGAATACATAACTCCCCCACTCTCCACCTTCGAGTGGGGTCCACTTTACGGCCCACGGGTATAACTTTGCTCTTGCTTTCATTAAGTTCGAGTCTCCATTTGCTACCATATTTCCCAACAATTCCCAGCATTTTCGCTAGCCCCTCTTCGCTTTCTGACACTAGCACCATATCGTCTGCAAAAAACAGCTCTGGGATCTTCAAGTCCCCAACTGCTACCCCTTCATCTCCTAAACCTTTGATGTACAATGCAAAAAGAATTGGCGAAAGGATACACCCCTGTTTTAGGCCTATCTCCATGTGCACACGTGTTGATATTATGTTACCCAGGCTAAGTTCACTCTGTATATCTTTATATAATGCTTTCATAATTCCAACAAACTCCCCTCCCAAGCCCAGAGCCTCAAGCTTGCGCCACATACCCTCCCTCCATACTCTATCATATGCCTTTTTAACATCCAAAAGCCATTAACATCTTTTTCTTTTTTTGCTTTTGCGGATGCTATCATTTGGGATAGCGTGAAAAGGTGGTCAGTGACTCTCCTTCCCTTCCTGAAGCCATTCTGGATCTCTCCCAAAAAAACCCTTCTCCTCAATCACCTCCTCTAATCTCCCATACAGGACTTTACAGAAAACTTGTCCAATGTTGCTACTGACAGAGATCCCTTAGAATATGTCTACTGACAATAATCTCTAAAGAATGTGTATACCGTTCACTTGTTGAGGTCAATTTAATGACTACTCGGCCATGTTGTTATAGTCGAGTTTACATAAAATTGACTGCAACAAGTTAAATTTAAACGAAGATGCCATGCTTCCACTTCATTGTTGGTACGCACTGAGCATTGGAAAGTGCTCCATGCTGTGGGCGGACTTGCTGAACTTGTGATCCAATACCACCAATACCAGTACTTTCAGCAATTGGTAGCTCTGGCTGTAATGTGTCTCGGCAACTGTTGCGACACCAAGGGAATGATTCCTGTTTCTTCATAGCTCTATACACGGGCCTTGTAATGCCAGTGCCACATATGTGTTGCCATTTATTACAAATATCACGCAAAAAGAGCTTCTTCCTGTAACCGTCTTACTTCTTTCCTACAGCTAAGGCAATTGTCTTCATTGGTTTCCATTACTGGTTCAGATGAGAACGATGTCTAGTGAATGAATGAAAAGTTTCTGCGCGCCGAAGGAGCACAGGGACGATGTGGGATTGAAATCCCTTGCGACCCTAATAACGTTATTTGCTTTATAGCTTTATTTGCTTATAGATCCACGAGAGTCGGGAGCGAGAGCCAATAATTTTATTAAGTTTGAGTGTGCGACTGGCAGTAGGATAGTGGGTTGAGATCGCCAAGAACCTCGAGCTGGAAAATGGCGAGGAATTTGCATAATTACAAGAGTTCTGCTCCGTGTTTGGTCGCGATCTGTCAACCATGATGGCTACGCAGGCCCGAAGCCCCAAAACCTTTACCACAGTCTACAGATCATATTTATGAATGGATTTTATTGTAACTTGGTAGGATGCCTCTGTATAATGTCTAGTTTGATTATGCATTGTTGGTGTCTAGAGGAAGGATCCTTTCGATTTTGAACCAGTCGGCTGAACCAGTAAGCTGAACCAAGATGACCAACCAAGATGCCTTACTGAATTTGGTTTCTGTCCAATAACTAATGGATGCTGACTTGAATCATTTTTGGCTCAACTTGATGTCAAGTATAAGCAATTGGGATGGGTTGTGAACCATCGTACATCCGTACATCTGTCCGTACATCTGTATGTCCATACGTCTGTCCTTTAGCACATCCGACAGGCCGCAATTCTTGCTCGATCAGTCCCACATTTCATATGTAGCTTTGGGGCAATGTCTAGATGGGCGCTATCGGATTTTTCCAAATTTCATTAAAAAATGTGGCTCCCAGCAGCCATCTTAGATTTCGCATATAAAAATTGTTAACAATTCCATTAGGAAACCCTACAAGCTGTATCTCTCACCCGATCTTTCAAATTTCATATGTCGCTTTGGTGTGAGTTCTTGATGGGAGCTATCAAATATTTCTGAATTTTGTTGAAAAACATAGTGGCTAGCAGCCACCTTGGATTTGGCATATGAACTGTCAACAATTTCATTAGTACCCTCTGCAAGCTGCATCTCTCACCCAATCTTTTCCAAATTTCATATGTAGTTTTTGTACGATGTCTAGATAGGAGCTATCAGATTATTCCGAATTGCGTTGAAAAACATGGCCGCCAGTGGCCATCATGGATTTGGCATATAAACTGTCAACAATCTCATTAGCACACCCTACAGGCCACATCCCTCACCTATTCTTTTTTTAAATTTCATATGTACCTTTGGTATGATGTCTAGATGGGAGCGGTCATATTTCTCTGAATTTTGTTAAAAACATGGCTGGCAGTGGCTATCTTGAATTTGGCATTTAAATTGTCAACAATTCCTTTTGCATCTGTAACTTTGGTATTATGTCTAGGCGCGAGTTATCAAATCTTTTTGCATTTTGTGAAACATGGATGGCCGCCACCGGCCATCTTGGATTTGACATATAAATTGTCAACAATTCCAATAGTACACCCAACATGCCACATCCCTCACCCGTTTTTTTTTTCAGATTTCACATGTAGCTTTGGTGTGATGTCTTTTTTTGTAGAAATTTATTTGATTAAATGACTTGGCATTACTCGATCTTTCTATTTAGTTCAGTCCCTTCTTGGACAAGTTGAGCTGCAGTGTCATTGACACTTTCATTAAATAACTTTGCTATTTGAGTGCCCCTGAGGCATCTTGTTAATGTTAGTGTACAATAAAGTGTCTCGTAAGAATCAATGGTGACTTGTTAGGTGAAAGGTTCAGCACCTCCCCCCCCCCCCCAGGCCTCCTTTTTATGTTAGTGCTCAATAAAGTGAAGAGAGCTTTGTATTGTTGTTCTGCATCAGTGAACAAGTTGAGCCCCACAGTATTTCACACCAAACTGTCATTTCTACTGTACTTTTATGTTGCCACAGTATTGCACACCACACTTTCCTTTCACTTACCATAGAAAGCCATACCCTGTTTTTGTTTCTACTTTACTTAATGTTCCTGGATTTGGCATTTAATATGTCAACAATTCCATTCGCAGAACCTACAGGCGGCACCTCTCACCCGATCTTTTTCAAATTTTATATGTAACTTTGGTATGATGTCTAGATGGGAGTTATCATATTTTTCTACATTCTGTTAAAAAAGATGGCGGTAACCGACCATCTTCGATTTGACATACAAATTGTCAACAATTCCATTAGTACACCCAACAGGCCCCACCCCTCACCCGATTTTCCAGATTTCATATGTAGCTTTGGTGTGATGACTTTTCTGTAGAAACTTGAATGAATGACTTGAACAAACTAGATGTTTCTATTTAGTTCAGTCTTTTCTTGGACAAGTTGATCTACAGTGTCATTGACACTTTCATTATTTTTGAATTATACATTGTTGGTGTCTAGAGGAAGCTTCCTTTCAATGTTGGGCCAATTTTTGTATGAGCTAGCCAATTTAATATGGCCACCATGGTGGCCATATTGAATTTGGTTTCAGACCAATAACTAATAAATGCCGACTCAAATCATTTTTATCTTTGAATTATGCATTGTTGCTGCCCAGAGGAAGCTTCCTTTCAATGTTGGACCCGTCAGCTGAACCAAGATGATCACCAATGGCCAATTTATTAAGGCTTTCATGGAGGCCATCTTGAATTTGGTTTCCGTCCAATAACTCATAAATACTGACTCGAATCAGTTTCATTTATTAGTTATGCACTATTGGTGTCTACTGGGAGCTTCCTTTCGATTTTAGTTCAGATAACCAATTCAATATGGCTGCTATGGTGGCCATCTTGAATTTGTTTTCCGTCTAATAACTTTGAATGCTGTTTCAAATCATTTTTTTTTTTTTTTATTGTTGGTGTCTTGAGGAAGCTTCCTTTTGATTTTGGTTATGACCCCCGAGAGACTTACCTACCCTTTTAAGACTACGCTCATTAGCATATGCCTTGCTTCGCGTTGCTCTTGTTCTAAAATGACTGCAGTGAAAAGTAATTTGGAAATATTTTAATTCTGAAAGATATAAACTTTTCCATGTCACAGTTTGGATACTGAAAATAATTTAAAATCAGTGTTCATGCTCTCGGGTGTCAATGGTACATGTACTAAACTATTTCATTTGGCACCCAAAATACAGCATTTGGCACTAAAAACATACTTTTGGTTGGTGTCAAAGGCTTTGTGATTTATTATTCTAGCGCATCATTTTCGATAAAATTACCGTCTGAAGACTCGGGCGAGACAGATTTCATACCTGTCAAGTAATCTTTAGGTAACTGCTAAGTATGTTCTTTGTTTGTTAACAGTTTATCCATTTAATCAGATTCTCATCAAAACATTTCCTATGTTACTTAATTTTTTTATCCTGCTTAATCTTTTATAATTTTTCTTGAAGATAATAGATTACTGACTACCTACTAGTTTATTTGTAGTGAATACACAGTGAGTAAATAATAATCATGAAATTATTTTGTAAACATTAATTTAACGTTGTTCCCAGCATCCCGGAAAAAGATCTCCTTGGGCCGAAAATCCCGGAAAATATCAATCGAAATATTTGGCAGTTTTGAAATGATTCGAGGGTCAATTTGCATTAAGTTTCAAAAAGATTATAGTCTTGGCATTGCCCTGTCAAAAAATCATTAAACTCATAAAATTCATTACTAAAAACAACAAAAGATATTTGTACCTTTTTTTAAAGTGTTCAAAATTTGTCTCGATCATCTGTTTACATTGTACCAATTTGTGGTGACCAGGGGCGGATACAGGAATTCTCAAAGGGGGGGGGGGGGGCGAATCGTGCAGATGCCGAAGGCATCTTCCGCGAATGCCGAAGGCACGAGCTTTTGTGTGTGTGTGTGGGGGGGGGGGGGTTCTCCCCCCCCCCCAGAAATTTTATGGAAATGAGCGACCAAATGGGGCATTCTGGTGGCTTCTGGGGTGGAAATCCTCTTGAATTTTTGAACGGCTAATTAACACTTTTTAAACAGCATGTTTCAGAATTTCAAATTCTGTCATACGTTCAAGACAGAATTAGAAAATTTGAAATATGCTCTTTGTAGTATATGTTGAAGTAAAAATTATGTGAGTCAAGCTAGGTCAGGCAAACCCATTTTATTACTCAACTAAACTTCAGCAAAGTATCTCATAGGTCTGCAAAATAAAGAAAAAAGAACTTATAACATTCTCCCCATCCAAAAAAAACTTTTCTTCCATTTCAGTTTCAGTCATTTGAGGGTTTAGAGAGTTTAGAGTAGTTTAGTCTGTCAGGGGGTTTAGTGGCCCTGGTAGAACGTCTGACCCAATGTCCAGTTCCCCGGTAATCAACATTTCCCACGCCATCGACAGGTTCTGTTGCCTCGCTCTGAACGTCCGAGCTCTTATCTTCTGCCAAATTGTTCACAATTTGTAGTTGTGGAGATGAAAATTCATTGGAAGTCTCATTGGTGCTGCTTTCTACTACTTCCCCCAAAGGTGCTAAATCTCTTGTGGACACTGTTGATTCTCTTCCATCAGAGAAACGAACTTGAGCATAGGAAGGATTAGTGTCAATCAACTCGACTTCATCAACTAAAGAGTCATACTTGGAAGAACGAACATGTTTCTTCAACAAAACTTTTTCAGATTTCATTAACCAAGTGGGTATGGATCGGCCTGTTGTAGATCTACGTTGAAATTTCAAGAAACGTTCATGAGGCGTAGCGTTAGTAGAAGTACAAAGAAGGCTTCTAATAGAATGCAAAGCATCATGCAAAACTAGTTCCCACTGAGAATCATTTAACCCCTTAGACTGTAGTGCCAATGACACAGCTTTCCATATAATGCCATTGTATCGTTCGCATTGTCCATTGCCTTGAGGATTATAAGGCGTTGTTCGGCTAGACGCAATGCCGTGACTCAGAAGAAAAGACTTGACCTCTGAACTCATGAATGATTGGCCTCTATCAGAATGGATGTAACTAGGCATCCCAAACAGGGAAAACAATTGTGTCAGACAAGCAATAACAGTTCTCGAAGTCATGTCAGAGCATGGAAACGCAAAAGGAAACCGAGAGTATTCATCTACTACAGTCAACAAGTAACGATTTTTTGAACATGATTGTAAAGGTTCTTTAAAATCTATGCTCAGTCTCTCATATGGTTGCATAGCCTTTATGAGTGGAATACCAGAAACAGGATCACAGAAGTTAGGTTTGACTTTAGCACATATTGAACAGTTCCGTATCACTAGTTTCACATCTTCTACAGAGTAAGGTAAGTTTTTAGACCTAACAAAATGCACCATACGTGAAATGCCAGGATGACACAAGGAAGTATGCAACTCATGCAGCACATCTCTGGTAACAGAAGAACACAAAGCTCTTGATAGACAGTCAGCTGTAGAATTCTCCCTACCTGGTCTATATCTGATATCGTAACTATAGCAACTTAATTCAATCCTCCATCGAGTTATTTTATCATTCTTAATTTTGCCATGATTTTTAGAGTTGAACATGTAGGATACTGCCTCCTGGTCAGTTACAAGTGTAAATTGTCTCCCACTGAGTAAGTATCTCCATTTTCTAACTGACTCAATGATTGCACATGCTTCCTTTTCTACTGGTGAGTGACGTAACTCATGAGGATGAAGAGTTCTAGAAAAGAAAGCTACCGGGCGGCCACCTTGGTTCAATGTGCCCGCGATAGCGGTATCTGAAGCATCTGTTTCTACTACCAATGGTTGTGATTCATCCACAGATTTGATACTAGAGTTGTATACGTCCTTTTTTAATTGATCAAATGCTAACACAGCCTCCTTCCCCAGTGGAAAAGAAGTAGCAGAAGTTAGAGGTCGAATTTTGTCTGAGAATTGTGATATCCATTGACTATAATAGGAAAACATACCAACTGCTCTTTTGAGAGACTTTGAAGAATTTGGTACTGGAAGATCTATTAATGGTTTCATTCTTACAGGGTCAGGTTTCAAACTACCACAGGAAATAGCATATCCTAGTAAATTCAAAGACTGCATAGAATAAGTACAATTATCTTCATTGAAAGTTAGTTTATAACGCCGAGCAACATCCAAAAACCTTTTAAGATTTTCATCATGTTCAGCCTGATTCATGCCTCCAGCAGTAATATTATCTACATATACAAATACACCCTTCAAGTTGTTATCCGATATTATTTTATCCATAACTCTCTGAAAGCAAGCAACACCGTTTGTCACACCAAACGGAACTCGTGTAAACTGATAAAGCTGTCCATTAGCTTCGAAAGCTGTATACTTCTTTTCGTTTTCCTGCAAAGGGATCTGATGATAAGCACTCCGGAGGTCGAGAGTACTATAGATCTTATACTGTAAGATACCAGTAACTAATTCATGAATATTAGGAAATGGATAAGCATCAAGTTCAGTGAATGTATTATAGTTTGAGAATAATCAATAACAAGGCGCTTTTTGTGCCTTTCATTTGAAGTCACTAATACTTGAGCACGCCAAGGTGATACACTTGGCTCGATTATTCCTTCTTTGAGCAGTGTTTTTGTTTCTTCAGCAATGAACTGTTTATCAGCTGTAGAGTATCGACGTGATTTAGTGGCAATTGGATGACAATCGTCCCTGAGATTAGAAAATAGTAGCGGAGGATCAACCATAGAGGCAGTCAGTCCACAAACAGCTTCATCGAAGTGAATGTTTATTGGAGGTTGATCTCCGCCAAAACTTATGGATATGCCTTCATGTTTGCCTATAAAGTCATGTCCAAGTAATACATCACAACATAACTTGTTCAACACAGAAAGCTGTACATCAGTATACTCATGGCCTTTAAAGGTTAAGTCTACATTACACATTCCACTGATAACACTAGTATGAGTACTAGAAGCCATAGATACAAGTCCACTTGTAGGTCTAATTGGTAAAGAAAGTTTTTCAGCAACAGTCTCATCGATGAAGCTCTCAGTACTTCCAGTGTCAACTAAAGCTTTACACTTATGACCATTCACCAAAATGTTTATTACAGCCTTAGACAACTTTTTTGCAGATGTAGAATTCACACAAGCCAACACGGGAGCACATGAAGCTGTAGTGCTTCGGGAAGAGGTCGAACAACATACTTTTGCAAAATGTCCTTTCTTTCCACAATTATTACATGTAGCCTCCCTAGCAGAACAGAATCTACGAGGATGTTGGTTGTTTCCACAAAAATAACAGTTAAACTTTCGCTGTACAGCAGCTGTCGTTGCTTTATTCGCTGTACAGCAGCTGTCGTTGCTTTATTAATGTCATTAGTACTATCATTTGTAGCGACGTCTGTTTGGTTTGGAACACCTTCCATGTAGCTTGAGGTAGAGGCACTTACAGATGTCATAGGTTGAGTGTAGAGTTCATTACTTCTGTGCGCAGATTCTAACACATGAGCCTGATCAAACATGGTCTGAAGATCTAAAGTTTTATTTTCCAGCAATCTCTGTCGAATGATTTGTGAACTAAGTCCGTTAATAAAAGCATCACGGATGCTCTCATCTCTATAAACATCAGCAGTAACTGCTTTGAAATTACAGTCTTTAGCAAGATGGCATAATTCCTGAAGATACTGGTCTAAAGTCTCTCCAACCTGTTGGCGACGAGTAGCTAGTAGGTGTCTGGCAAGAATCTCATTCTTTGGATTTACGTATATAGTCTCTAGAACTATAATAGCTGCCTCATAAGTAGTACTTTCAGCAATGTGTTCATATACAGACAGTGGCACAAAGTTTATTAGTGTATTCAGTTTGTTGGGCGTCCGCTCGGATACGGATTCCAGGAAATTGATAAAGGTTCTTTTCCAATGAAGCCATTCTTTAGCCGCTGTTGGTGAGTTAGGATCAGTGTCGAATCTATCAGGCGTCAGAAATCTGTCCATCTTCAATGTCTAGTTGAGTAAATTGTAGTATATGTTGAAGTAGAAATTATGTGAGTCAAGCTAGGTCAGGCAAACCCATTTTATTACTCAACTAAACTTCAGCAAAGTATCTCATAGGTCTGCAAAATAAAGAAAAAAAACACTTATAACACTCTTCAGATCCATTTACCATAATATTGTATTTTGGACACACTGTTTACAGTCATAACCGACTTAACCTCAGGAGAACATTGCGATCTGCCAGCGTTTGAAAGTTTTCAGCAGTCAGCCCTCTAGGCTTAGGTATCCCCTGACTATGCCAATTAAGATCCTGACCAATAATTGGCATAGCCATGGGGTACCTGAGGCTAGGGGCATGTAACACCTCAAAATCATGCTGTGTCGGTGACGCTATAAATGAAGGTGTCCAGTAGCTATATTTTGCATAATTCCAATGGTATATTTGTTTTCCATAGCGAATGGTGATGGAGGAAATAAATGTTGTATGTTTTTACATCAATTCATGTATTGTCCCCAAATGAAAATCCGCCCTACATGCGAGACAAACACGAGCTAAAGGGGGGGGGGGGGACCGCCCCAACGCCCCCCCCCCTCTGTTTGTTGGTGGTTAACGTCACATATTTATGCACCATGGCTAATCGTGACACAACATGGAGAGGAAGTCAAGTTTAGTCAGTCGTTGATCTACATGTTGTCCAGTTTAGAGGACTTTCACCCCAAGCATTGGTGACTGGGTCCTATTTTACAAGTAAAGCAGAACTGGTTTACCACAGTAAACAAGTGCTGCTTACTTCCCGGGGTTCCCACGCCCCCCCCCCCCCCCCCCCCTCTGTATCCGCCATTGGTGGTGACCCAGTTTTAAACGGTGTCTTCCTACTAGACCAATTCCCACTAGACCAATAAGAAGACTATCATCTGAAAAATGAGGTCCCCAGAGGGTGGATTTGGTGTAGCATCACTAAATTTACCCTCTGTGAACCTGAAACTGAATTAACATGTCTGATAATGGCCTTTTACTTTTTTATTAGTCCCCCACAGTTTCACCATGAAGGGGCTTTATGGATTGCACTCCGTTTGTCAGTCCATCCATCTGTCCGTCTGTCTGTCCCTCAGGTTGAATGTTTGCATTTCAAATTTTCCACATTAATCAAACATTATGGGGAGATGACACTTGTCAATTTTGTTTTGAAAAAAAGTTCAAGATGGCTGACTGAGGGCCATTTTTGTTGAAAATTGTATGTAATTAGTTTTCTGCCTAGAACTTCTAAACGACTTTTCCGATTTCAATAATTTTGGGTATGGAGGTGTAGCAGCATAAGATAAATAACATATCATACACATATTTTTTCTTTTGCATAACGTTAGGCGAACTTAAGCTTTTTTCAGCCATTTTTGTTTATACTATACCACCTGTATCTCAGAGACACTTTTGTTTCAAATTTTCAGCAGTGATCAGACATTATGTAAAATTGATGCATGTAAATTGTTTTGAAAAAAAAATTCAAGATGGCCAACTGACCATTTTTGTTGGAAATTACATGTTAATTAGTTTTCTGCCTAGAATTTCTAAACGACATTCACAATTTCAATAATTTTGGTATAGAGGTGTAGCTGCATAAGATAAATAAAAAACTTATCAAACAGGCTTTTTTCTCTTGCATAAGTTATGCAAATTAGACGAATTTAAGCTTTTTCAGTCATATTTGTATATATTGTGTTGGTGTGTCCTGTTACTACCTGTATATCCGAGACGCTTTGACACTTTTGTTTCATATGTTCAGCATTGATCAGACGTTATGTAAAACTGATGCGTGTCAACCTTTTTTCGAAAAAATGCCAAGAAAATACTTAAAACAGCCAAGTGACTCTAAATTAAAATATAGTCTTAGCATTGCAGGTGGTGCCTTGTTGCATTCAAGGGATGACACATGATTAATTTGTTCTCAGTTATGATCAGATTCCGTTTGGCACTCAAATCTATGGCACCAAAAAGAAGAGATGCACATCAAAGATGCAGTGTCGAGTTGTGGCTGCTTTCTTCATGCACTCCCTATTGAAAATCAGAAATGTGATCAGGCTGAGCTCAAAATTTGTAAAAATTTGCACCGGGCCAGTTTTCGAACTCGCTTGAGATATCATTGCAAAACACTTGTATGGCTAATATTAGTCAAATAGGAGAACGTTTGTTCAAGTTATTGCGCTAACGAGCTCAAAATTTGTAAAAATTGACGAATTAAGGCCTATAACTATGTAACCAAAATTTGGGCCTGGCCAGTTTTCGAGCTCGCTTGAGATATTATTGCAAAAGACCTGTATGGCAAATATTAGTCACATTGGAGAATGTTTGTTCAAGTTATTGCGCTAACGAGCTCAAAATTCGTAAAAAATGACAAATTAAGACCGATAACTCTGTAAAGTAAAATTGGGCTGGGCCAGTTTTCCTACTAGCTTAAGATATTATAGCAAAAGACCTGTGTGGCAAATATTAGTCAAATCGGTGAACGTTTGTTCAAGTCACTGCGCTAACGATCTCAAAATTCGTAAAAATTGACGAACTCTGTAACGAAAAACTGGGCCAGGCCTGTTTTCTAACTTGCTTGACATATTATTGTAAAAGATCTGTAGAGAAAATATTAGTCAATTCAGAACATTTGTTAAAGTTATTTGAAAATTGATTCTGGGTAGGTAACAATAGTGTGCAGGAGGGCACGTGGATAGGCAACAATAGTATATAGCACGGGACACATTTATAATTTTTTGACCATCATGACAACAATTTTGTACAGAACGGGGCACATAATATATGTGTCTATCATGGACTGATTACAGACGTATACGTGCATACAAGAATATTATTCATGTGTCTGTCAACACTATGCTGGAATGGACACATTTCTAATCCATGTGTCTATGAACGATTGTCAACAATAGTGTACAGGAAGGAACTCGCGTGTAACACGTGTGTGGTTTACTCTCCAATCGTTCTTTTCAAAAATCTTTGAAAGGAATTAATTTGTGTTCCCGCGATATTTGTGCCCGCGATATTTGTGCTGCGCAATATTTTTCCAAGTATTAGTACAGCATGTGGAAATAGTGGTCGAACCGCATCGACCCAGGAGTAGTTTAAGGTCACATATTTCTGCACAATGGCTAACCATGACCGTGACAGTATTACGGGTGAAGGAAGCCGGAGTACCCGGAGAGAACCACCGAGCAACTGTCAGCTCCCCATCATACCAACTCCACACGAGCAGGGTTAGCATTGGTTGAAGACAAGTGCACCATCGACGTGCAGTACGCCTTAGTACACGGCGTAACCGTGCCCCCCACGTGGGCAATGGGGGTGAATTTCTTGCCCAAGGACACAACGTGGTTGCCGCAGGCGGGATTCGAACCGAGGACCTCTCGGCTTGCAGCCTGCACCTCTACCGACTGAGCCACCGCGCCCCCTTGAAAGTAAGTTCGTTGCAATCCTCTTTATTAGGTAAAATGTGGGAGGCAACTGCAGGGGTGGGGGGGGGGGGGGGGTCAGGCAAAAAATTACGGATACAAGGTGGAAATTTTTACATTTTCAATTTTTGGGACCCACCACCCCCGAATGCAAATTTTTGCCAGTCATGTCTTGGGCACTCACCCCTCCCGCAGAGTTTTTCCTCAAAGACAATTGGGGACCCACCCCTAATTTATAAAATTTGTTTAACAAAGTATTCAAATTACCTAAATCAAAAACAAAAAAAACAAAAAAAATACTTTTCCCAAACATGAAAGGTGCCGCAAACCAACTTGTCCGATATCACAGACCTGCTCTTGGGCATCCAAGGCATCCCTAGCCACAGATGGCCCCAAAACAATCTATCTGTATATAAAGCCACAACGGAAATGCAGCATCAGACCCTCAGGTAACCACTGGAATCCGCCTCCACCAACTGAATTGCAGATATACACCTATTCATGTTCCAAGCAACACAACTCTTACCCCGATGTACAACATGTCTATGCTGTTCAGACACCAGTCGAATCCCACCACCAGGAAGCCCTGCCCAAAATAGATTGTTCCCACCTGGATATCTTCAACTGTCCACAAGAAATAGTTGTTTTTCATTTCATTACTTTTCGGTTAAATGTTTAGTTTGCACAGGTGGTCTGAGAGAGTCCTAATACTGAAGTTCTTTGACCCATGCCAGGGTGGCTTGTCTGAGATGAATTGCTTCTTATTTATTTTTTAATGTTAGTGTCACTAGAATCATATTTACCTTGAAATTATACACGTTTTCCACAATCAAGATTTTTATTCTATCAATCTTTCCAATTATTCCATACATGGAAGCACACTAGACCAATGGCATGAGGCACCCTGAAGCTTACAGAAGAATCAAATAATAGGCGCTACAAAGCACTAATAAGAGGCAGACTGCCGTAGTAGAAATATAAAGGAGTGAAAATCATGACCAAATAGCTGGGAATCACTTTTTTGTTTTGCAAATTTTTTCCAGACGCAGAACAGGACCCACCCCGTAATGAAGTGTTTGGTTGTAATTACTTGTCTGTAAAATGATATTGGGCAAAAAATTGCATGACACCGGCAAAAACTCCACTTTGGGGCTCGGACACACCCACCCACCCGGACCTTATATACTTATATTTTTTGCGACCACCCCCCCCCCCCCCACCCCAGGGCAACTGTACGATATTTCAGTAAGATATTTCCTTTGCTGTTGAGGATACCGAGAACCTGGAAGATTTTAGAAAAAGGAAAGAAAAAAATAATTCATGCCGTCTCTCTCTTTCCCTCCCTCCCTCCAAAAACAACTTAATTTCTCGTTTGCTCATAATTCTTTCCAGAAAAGAAATGGTGGTGATTCCATCGAAGGCCCGGCACTGGATAAATTCCAAAGGAAAGGTAGTGGCTACCCATACCTATCTCTACGAAATGAACACAGAGCTGGTAAATATATTTGTATTTTGTGCTGATGAAATTTACAAACTCTTTCATGCCACCAGTACTTAGATATTGTTAGAATGCTGGAGAAACCCCCGCCCACACTACACCCTCCGCACAAACATACGCAATGCATCTTGTTCTTGGTCTGTTGATTATTTTTATGTATTGGATGGTCCTATCACACTAAGCATTAGAATATAGAAGATTGCATTTTTAGACACCCATTTTCCAAAACATTGCCCATACCTTCTCTTCATATGTGAGTTGAGACCAGAAAATGTTCAACACGAATTGACAGTACCTTTGGTCGTTAATTTCTGTCGGAAATTTCCTGCCCTCGCTGACATTTGAACTTTATTCATTGAACTGTTTGGTATCACGGGAAGATCTCGCCGGAATGTTTGTGACTGGTGTGGAATAGAGTTGTATCTCAGCTTGAAGGGGGCGGGGCGGGAGAGAGAGAGAGCGAATGCCATAAATTTCCAGTGAAAATTTGTTTTGTAGTATTTAATAGGGTAATATATATATATATATGCAAAGTTTAAAATTTTTTTATAATATTTATGTATAGCACTCACATTTTCGTGTATGCATAATATTTCTATATGTACGGGAGTCGATTTGTGTTGGATTGGGGTAGCGTTGGGGTAGCGTAGTAGCACACGCTGACGGCTGTTTGTTATGTCACCAGCATAGTAATATGTAGTAGCATTTCACATGCATGCTCCCACCCTCTCCCGATGGATGCTTCATTACAATGATGATGTGATTGCTTGTTGTGTGTATTTCTGAGATGCTAGTCACATATCAGTGAAAAGCATGGAAAATGATCTGCACCAGGGGCACCGGAAACTCAATAAAAGTGAAGGAGCTATAGTCTCTCGTTTAGATGAATATGCCACTGTGTGGTCACTGTCCTATCCGTTTCTTCTACTCAAGCCATATTCCAACCCGAATGTTAGACTTCGGTTTGGAAGATAGCTGAAGTAGAAGAAACCGACCGAAAGTGAGATTCTTTGGCTAAATATTGTTTGGATTTGCAAATAATGTTACAGGAATGTCTGTATTTTGACTCGTTTGCATGCGCCCATTTTAACCCATTGTGTAATCGCGAAACATATCTGTGGAAAATGTGGAGGGCCACGTGCCCCATGTGTCTCCCGGCTCAGTCATCTCTGATCTGCACTGAATAGCCAATGCAGATTTTGAGCCAATTACAATGATATGTCACAAGTTAAGTGCTTTAACCCTTTACCTAACGAGTTGGCCACACCCCCCGCGTAATATGCAAATTCAGCAGATGAAAAATATTTCAACAAAACCATATCATGTCGACTCCTCTTTGGATCGAGCTCGTTCCAGTGAGGGGAAACATGATATGGTTTTCTTGAAATTTTTGGAAAATTTCAAAAAAAAATGTTATTTAAAACGATAGATTTTGATATCGTCTGCGTTGGGTACATGGTTAAAGAAAAAGAAAAGAGCATAAATATAAACAAGATATTCTGAGATAACTTTCTGGTATATCGTGACAGTTCACTTAGCAGTGCATCATCGAATGGAAACCGCGCAGCACTGATCATGATGATGTGATCGCGTGTTGTGTCATAGTGAACGGCGTGAGTGAGCTGCCATATTGTAACGGTACCAACATAGTTATGCCTTTTATAATTAAACTTCCCTCTTCTTTTGACTCCCCTCTGTTGTTGATGAAATTCTGACCTGGTCTGTGATATCTGCTAAAAGAAATGCTTTTATAGCCAAATACAAATTACTTCAATAATCGTCATTTTGTCTCTTTATTTTCCTTCAGGTCACGAAAGAGAGCTGGTTGATGGGCACGCGCAGTTTATGAAAGGACTGAAGCCAGTAACTGGTTATAATGGCGAATACGGATTTAGAAGAAACACTCCGTGGCTCCGGATAACACCATCTCCATTTGGAGTAAAACATATAGAAACAACACATTAACACTTGATCATTATTCATGTGAACATTCTTTCGTATTATATGAGTCGAGTGTTATTTTATATATATATATGTGTTAGAGGCTAACAGTTGATCGTTGCTTTGCGGTGGTTCTCTCCGGTATTCCGGATTGCTGCAGCCGTCATACTGTCCAACAAGATGTGACCCTGGCTGATGAAAGTATCGTTAAAAACAATACACGAGGAGTTGGGTTTCAAGTGTGTACTGACAGTCAATGCTCAACGACCCGAAAACACAGTCGAAATTTTTGACTTTTGCCCCACCATGTAGGAAGTTTGGAAAGTATAGCTTCGGCCGGTCTAACATCCATTGTTTCAGATTGGTTGGGAAATGGTTCCGAGTGAATGGTACTGAAGAGAAACAAATATAGGTGACTCACACTAGATGCGTGGTAACAGACTAAGAAACAAGAATCGAAGACAACAGAGGACAGGCCCCTTCAATCATAAGCTACAAGAGGCACGACAACAGACGCCAGGCCCGTTCAATCATACGTGATGTGACGAGAAATGAATAAAATACTTCAACAGTTTTTTTCTAAACATTGTTGTTTTCTGCTGTGCTAACTTTCGAAGATTACATGATTTCCAACGGGAACTTTTCAAATCGGACAACTCTTACTGATTGAATTACTGACGTTTTTCCTCAAAGTCCGCTGACATGCAAACAGGACGTTTCGACTGTCCAACGTACACCCGTGATGGACAAATCTCTGTTGACCGGTGTTATCTTTAGTACAAGACCAGTAGGAAAACAAGATACAAACAGAACACCATATACTACCCAACAAAACAACCAAGCATACCCCCACAACACTGCATGATCTTTCATTGCGTTCTACCCATACCAACCGTAGGGAAGTATAATGCCTGAGGTGGATCTGTGGTTCTAAGGGTTAACTATAGGCCAACAGGTACATACCGTATATCCTATTTTACCACACTGGACAACCCAAAATAATACCGCCTGGCCTAGCATTACGCACCACTCGTAGCGACAACACGATTGAATAAAGCATTCGGTAGGTTAGTAGTACCGTACCAAGATCTAACAGTAGACCAACCGGGGTATATATCTCCCATACTATACTATCATATCGGCTTTGTAAAAGAAGCCGACACACCCTGACACGAACAACGTAATGTTGTATTGTATAGTGAACTTTACAGCGGACATCGCCATGACGTCGCCTGTGCACAATGCCATGACGTGTATGCTATGCAGGGATGTAAGTGACCCACTCTAAAAAATCCTGAAGTTTTTAATCACATCATTTCTAGCCAATGATCTAGGGCAAATAGAGGACTTTCCACGAAAGCTACAGCTTTCTTGAAGGTAACAGACCGACTATAAGGCAGTTTCCAGCCTCTAACATACAAAGGTTTGAATATTGTCCTTCCCACAAGATTCACATCCCCTTTGGTCCAACTTAGTAAAAATCCTGAAATCTCCTTGTAAAAATCCTGAATTCAGGAAAAATCCTGAAAACTTACAACCCTGGTTATGTGCACAATGAACATGTAAAGAATCTTTTATCGCTGAAAGAGCCGTTTTGGGGGACGTTGAGCAACGACGAATATCTATAGTTCCACAAAAATGACTCGAGTCACGATAAAAGATTGCATGCAAGCACAGTGACCACATAACAGAGAGAAAAAAAAGCCACACTCAACTGATTAAAACAATGGAATTTCGTTTTTAATTCTCTCAACCCAACGGCACGTGGGGACATTTATTCAACATGAATGGAATCGGACATTGTGATAAAGTATAATCAAACTAAGGCCAAGCAGTTGCGGCGCCGGGATTTCAGTTTAGAGTGGGGAATGGGGGATAAGTAAGATATGGGGGTTCCAAGGTCGAGATGCCTAAGGCATCTCCCGAACGCCGCAGGGAGGAGGATGTCCCCCCTCCAGTTTGTGTGTGTGGGGGGGGGGATCTCCCCAGGAAAAATTTCATATTTGGACGCCCTGGGAGCGATATCTGAGCGTTTCTACAACACCCGACATGATGTGTATTGTTGTGTGCCGTTTGCGGATGTGAAATTGGGTAGAAAAACCACGGTCAGATAGTAATTTGAAGTTTGATTTTTTTTTTTTTTTTTGAGGGGGGGGGGGTCCGAGGGAAAATGCAAGGGGGCAAGGCCCCCCCCCCCCCTCCCCGTTGCGCCGCCACTGAGGCCAAGTAAACTTTTTTTCCTGTTGGGCAATGATACTTTGAAGCAAGTTCGATTTAACCCTTTACCCAACGTAACGGCCAAAACCGGCCAGCGCTATTCACTAAAATCGCCAATTAATTTTCATTATTTTTTTTCATTTTTTGTCTCAAAAACATAGGTTATGACCCCTCTTTGGAACGAGCTCGTCGAGCTCGTTCCAAAGAGGGGTCATAACCTATGTTTTTGAGACAAAAAAAATGAAAAAAAAATAGTTATTTAAGAATTTTGTTTGCAGATGTCGTCTGCTTTTCATGTTAGGTAAAGGGTTAATTCATAATGTCACTCAAGAGATAAGTGGATGATTTGCGAAGACAATTTGTAGTGCCCAAGGATCACTTAAAATACATGACGTCACTTCGTTCATAATTTTTAGAAGAGTTCAAGCAATGAGACTGACCTGAGGGCGTTATATTTCAAAACTTTCTAGCTGTCATTTTGACTTATTGCGATTCGTCCTCATTTTTTTAGTTTTGATGTTTTGCATGGTGAATTGTTTATATAATGGATCATGTAATTCCCTGCAACATGGAATGTATGTTGAGGGAGCATCGTTCGTTGCGGAATTGTCAGCTTTTGAATGGAATGACTTCTGATTACCAGTACCATTGAAATACGTTTTTCGCGACGTCATATGACTTGTATTGTTACTGCAAAAACGAAACAAGATTTTTATTGCCGATTTTTTTTTTATCGTTACAGATATTGTTGTTTGTGATTTCGTTTTGCGGTAAATGATACATAGGCCTAATATAGTATACAATACGTATTATACTTGCCGGATCCAGTTAGATGAAACAAAAAACAAAAAAAACCCCAAAAAGCAAGAGGCCCCAAAGAGCCTTAATCGCTCACGTGCCAAAGAGGTTCAAAGAAGTATTTGGGGTCACATTCAGTTAGACATGATTCATCAACACTACAAAGGAATGAAGTCATGAGAGACAAATTTTATGGAACTAGGGACATGGCTTGAACAAACTTGAATCTTACCCACCAAAGGGTGCTGCATACCAAATATCAAAAGCATTCATCTGCTGGATCTGAAGAATAAGATTTTTAAAGAAATTTCCTCATTTTGAACTAAGTTATCATTCGGGCTCCCACAGTGACCCCAAATATGAACTCAGGGACTTGGCTTGAACAAACTTGAATCTCACCCCTAAGGATGCTGCATGCCAAATATCAAAACATTTTCGACTGCTAAGTCTGAAGAAGATTTTTGAAGAAAAATTCCTCATATTGACTAAGTTATAATTCGGGCTCCCACAGGGAGCCCAAATATAGACCTATGGGCATGGCTTGAACAAATTTGAATCTCACCCCCCTAAGGATGTTGCATACCAAATATCAAAGCATTCCAACTGCTGGATCCGAAGAAGAAGATTTTTAAAGACAATTCCTTATTTTGAACCAAGTTATAATTCGGGCTACCACAGTGAGCCCAAATATGAACCCAGGGACTTGACTTGAACAAACTTGAATCTCACCCCCCTAAGCATGCTGCATACCCAATATCAAAAGATTCTGCCTGCTGGATCTGGAGAAGAAGATTTTTTAAGAAATTTGCCTGAAGTGCACTAAGTTCAAATTCGGGCTCCTATACTGAGCCCAAATATGAACCCAGTGGGCCGATTTGAACAAACTTGAATCAGATATACCCCACAATGTTGCATACCAAATACCAAAAGATTCTGCCTGCTGGATCTGGAGAAGATTTTTTTTTTAAATTTGCCTGAAATGCACTAAGTTCGAATTCGAACTTCTATAGTGAGCCCAAATATGAATCCAGGGGGCCGATTTGAACAAACTTGAATCAGATCCACCCCACAATGTTGCATACCAAATATCGAAAGATTCTGCCTGCTGGATCTGAAGAAGAAGATTTTTTTAAGAAATTTGCCTGAAATGCACTAAGTTCGAATTTGAGCTTCTATAGCGAGCCCAAATATGAATCCTGGGGGTCGATTTGAACAAACTTGAATCAGATGCACCCCACAATGTTGCATACCAAATATCAAAAGATTCTGCCTGCTGGATCTGGAGAAGAAGATTTTTACGAAATTTGCCTGAAATGCACTAAGTTCAAATTCGGGCTTCTATACTGAGCCCAAATGTGAATCCAGGGGGCCGATTTGAACAAACTTGAATCAGATCCACCCCCACAATGCTGCATACCAAACATCAAAAGATTCTGCCTGCTTGATCTTGAGAAGAAGATTTTTAAAGAAATTTGCCTGAAATGCACTAAGTTTGAATTCGGGCTCCTATACTGAGCCCAAATATGAACCCAGGGGGCCGATTTGTACAAACTTGAATCAGATCCACCCCACAATGTTGCATACCAAATATCAAAAGATTCTGCCTGCTGGATCTTGAGAAGATTTTTTAAGAAATTTGCCTGAAATGCACTAAGTTCAAATTCGGGCTTCTATAGTGAGCCCAAACATGAATCCAGGGGGCTGATTTGAACAAACTTGAATCTTGATGTATACCAAATAGGAAAGAATTCTGTCTGGTGGATCTGAAGAAGATTTTTTGGAATTTTGGAAAGAAATTCATGGGTGCTATCAGAGTTATGCCCCTTGTGGTGCCCCCTGTGGGTGCGGCGAGTTTATTTGTACAAGTTTGAATTGACATATGATGGGGAACATGCACACCAAATTTGGTTCAATTTGATCCAGTAGTGTGGGAGGACTAGTCGATAATGTAAAGTTCAGGACGGACGACGACGGGCGGCAAGTGATAAGTCAAGCTCCCTTCGGTGAGCTAAAAATGAAAGTGTCAATGACACTGTAGCTCAACTTGTCAAGACAAAGACATGTACATGTATAGTATGTGACACAGCAATGACAAACATCTAGGTAATGACCTGATAACAAAGGTATATATAAAGTATTGTAACGGTCTGTAAATAAATACTGAGCGTTGCCTGTAACAAATGTATAGGTAATGTATTGTAAAGGTGGGTGACAGTCAGATGCTAAACTAGAAAAGAAATCTTTGAGTCCCAGAGTGGGTCTGACTGAACCCCAAAATATTTGTTCTCAAAGCACAGTGATAACAAAGGCACCCCAAAGCACACTCATTCCTGTCCCAAGGTGAAAACAAAGGTACCCAAGAAGTTTCGTGAAGATCAGTTCACAAATATGAGCTGTGTAGAAGTTGTGACAAAAAACTGATTGGACCTAATTTCGGTACAAAATGGCCACTGGCAGCCATCTTGAATTTTGGACCGCGCCCAGAAACACTCGTTCTCGTCCCAAGGTGATAACAAAGGTACCCAAGAAGTTTTGTGAAGATCGGTTCATAAATACAGTCTCTAGCCCGAGCCGTATTGACATGTGCACTTACAGAGTATGAGTAGCACTGAATAAATCAAAGTTCATCTAATTTGCATAATTTCTGCACGAGAAAAAACCCCGTACTATATGTGATGTATTCCATGTTACTAAACATTCATACAAAAATTTATTCAAATCAGAACTTTCATACAGAAGTTCTGTACAAAAGACTGATTGCACTAATTTTGGTACAAAATGGCTGCTGGTGGCCATCTTGAATTTCGGACCACACCCAAAAACACTCGTTCTTATCCCACGGTAATAACAAAGGTACCCAAGAAGTTTCGTAAAGATCGGTTCATAAAACGGCATCTAGCCTGAGCTGTATAGAAGTTGTGTACAAAAAACTGATTAGACCTAATTTCGATACAAAATGGCCACTGGCAGCCATCTTGAATTTTGGACCGCACCCAGAAACACTCGTTCTCGTCCCAAGGTGATAACAAAGGTACCCAAGACGTTTCGTGAAGATCGGTTCATAAATACAGACTCTAGCCCGAGCCGTATTGACATGTGTACTTACTGTGTGTAAGCAGCACTGAAAAAATCAAAGTTCATCTAATTTGCATAATTTCTGCACGAGAAAAAAACCCGTATTATATGTGATGTATCCCATGGTACTAAACATTCACACAAAAAAATATTCAAATCCGCGCTTTATATATGGAAGTTCTGTGCAAAAATCTGATTGCACCTAATTTCGTACAAAATGGCTGCCATCGGCCATCTTGAATTTCGGACCGGACCCCAAAACAGTCGTTCTCGTCCCACGGTGATAACAAAGGTACCCAAGAAGTTTCGTAAAGATCGGTTCATAAATACGGCCTCTAGCCCGAGCCGTATTGGCATTTGCACTTACAGTGCTGAAAGTAACACCAAAAAACATCAAAGTTAGTCTAATTTGCATAATTTACGCACGAGAAAAAAACCCGTATTATATGTGATGTATCCCATGGTACTAAACATTCATACAAAAAATTATTCAAATCAGAACTTTCATACGGAAGTTCTGTACAAAAAACAGATTTCTGCATCGTCGGTACAAAATGGCAGCTGGCAGCCATCTTGAATTTTGGACCGCACCCAAAAACACTCGTTCTCGTCCCACAGTCATAACAAAGGTACCCAAGAAGTTTCGTAAAGATCGGTTCCTAAATACGGCATCTAGCCCGAGCCATAGCAGCTTGGCACTTACAGCTCTGAAAGTAACACTAAATAAATCAAAGCCAGTCTAATTTGCATAATTTACGCACGAGAAAAAAACCCGTATTATATGTGATGTATCCCATGGTACTAAACATTTATACAAAACTTTATTCAAATCAGAACTTTCATACAGAAGTTCTGTACAAAAAACTGATTTTAAGCATCATCGGTACAAAATGGCCGCTGGCAGCCATCTTGAATTTCGGACCACACCTAAAAACACTCGTTCCCGTCCCAGGGTCATAACAAAGGTACACAAGAAGTTTCGTAAAGATCGGTTCATAAATACGACCTCTAGCCCGAGCCATAGCCAATTGTTGACGTACGGACAGACGGACAGACGGACGACGGGCCATGACAATAGCTCAAATTTGACTTCGTCAAAGTTGAGCTAAAAACACATCTCATGTCGAATCCACCAAAAGTCGGCCAAGCTTCCTCGAAAGTTAGGGTAATGGGGCCTGAAAAAAAACCCTGCTATACTACTAACGGCTCGAGTTTATTTGAGAAATAAACCCATGAGATTCGATAAAGTTTTATCACGAGCTTTACTGATTACTGTACCGTGAGAATTAACACACCACATCATTAACCCTTTCGACTCCGGCGCCCTGTGGGTATCATTTTAGTCAATACTGTCAACGGCGAAATGGGCGAAATCATCCGCGTTTGTTGGGAGGTTATGAGTAATGATTTAATCCAATAGCTCTGTCGCGTTGTTGGGTTAAATTATTACCGAGCATAGTTTCAGATTTTTTGTTCTCAAAATCCTCTGCTCGTTCACTGCCATTTTTTTCATCACGCAAAGATTTATGCACACCGGTTTGAAAGGGTTAAAATCAGAAATAATGTGTTCACAGTATTCCCAACAGGGAAATTCAAAATAAAACCGGAATCCATTTTGGCGATAATAAACAGATAGTTGGGTGGAGTATGTATGAACAAATACTCATTTTTGGTCACCATATTGAATGTAATGTCAATTAAATTCGTATAGAATAACGATTATGGTGGTTTCAAACAATAATTTATTTATTTATTGGGATTTAACGACACTTTCGACAGCCAGTGTTACCTCGTGTCGGATTCAAACGATAAAGAATACAAAATAATCACAAAATCTGCAATTCCTGTCGCCATTTTGGCAGGCATTTCGAATTTTAAGGGTTGCCATAGCATGCAAATATTGCTGATTTAAAGTGACTAAGGTAGCAGTTGGAAAGAATGCTTATACACTCGTCCAAACGTGTCTGGAAATGTCTTCAAATTATTTCCTTGTACGAATCGAATCAGTTGAATAATGCTAAAGCGACTTTGTTGATCAGGATCACCAGTCTGATATCTCCTGGAACAAATCGGTTGTCAAATTACTTTCAAGAACTGGAGAATTGTTATTTGTTGGACAAATTACGTGCTTTCCCAACTTTTTAATGTAAAAAGGCAAACTCTATTGTACACAAAACTATCGATCAGTTTTGAAAATAGAAAAATCTAGTTGAAGCAAAGTATTTTGTGATGCTACTAGGTTTTATGCAGCCAAAACACATATTTGAGATAAAGCAAGACATCAAAACATTTAGCACTAAATTTGCTCTTCAATAATTACTGAATATTTTCATGGGAAGCAAAACGAGCCATGTCTGTTTTGCTTTGGAAAAAATAAGTACAGATGAATCATGGGCATACGGGGCGGGGTGTCTATTAGGACTGTGTCCCCTCTCCACCCCTGAGTCGGGAAGGAGCCGAAAATTTCAGGCAATTCAGTTGCCAGAAATGATCAAATCAAGCAGGAAGGAAGACTCTTTTTCTTACAACAATGACGTGAATGGTGTATGGTTAATGTCGGGCATGTAGCAGGCAGGCCTGTATAACAACTCTACCGACTCTACTCTTTCACACTGGCATGCGCCCTTAAAGTTGGTTAATTTTGTAGAAAAAATCATGTCATTTTTAGCTAATAGGGGTTAAATTTGAAATATTTGTGAGGCAATTTTGTTGCATCATATTATTCTCTAAATGTTTGGAAAATCGGAGCTAAATACCTGTAAACAATTTTGAGACTTTTGAAAAATGGTGAAATTTTGATGGTTTTGGTAGAATATTTTGAAAATACGTGTTTTCACGAATATGACGATACCTCATTTCACTTTCCAGTGACCTGTCATCAATCACAACTTGAGTTTCTGATAAGACACAAGGAGGACTCTTGAATCTTGGTATTTGAATTAACATGTACAATTTGAGGGTATTCCAATTCACTCAAGGCCCGACAACTGTGTGAGGGTTAAAACTTGGAATACAACATATAACAGCAAAATTGTTCTAGGAATAATGTCCTATCTTCTCATGGGAAGTGTTTTTGAGAAAATATGGCCCCGTGCTAATTAATCGCATGTAAAAGTTGGCAAAAATAACAATTATTCCGGCGGTACCCTTATAGGGAGTCTCAAATCTGCCAAGGGTTAAACGTTTAATAATAACATATAAAATGAAAGTGTCAATGACACTGTAGCTCAACTTGACAAACTTGAACTTGGTAAGTTATAAATGAAATGGCAAAATTGAAGATCATTGGTACCAATGTTCTTTGGTGAAATTTCAACATAACAGCATTAAGTGTGCACAACGTCAAGAGTAATCCTTGAATTTATAATTGTAAACTGTAAGACTGGCTAAAGGAAGAATGTTGATACACAAATGCAGTAAGTTCAGAGGTTATTGTAAATGGCAGCTTTTTTCCACAGGAATGAATGCTAACCAATAGCTCTTATCTAAAGGTCTCGCCCAATGAGCACACCAAGTTAAAAAAAAATCCTGATAAATGTGGCCTGTAGGCCATGTCAAAGAGGAATGTTGATGCACAAATGCAATAAATTCAAAGACTGTTGCGAACAGCAACAGGTTTTGATGGAAATGAATAAAAAATCGATAGCTCCTATCTTTGTCATCCTGCATAAGCATACAAAGTTTCAAAACAACCTGATAATGAATGCACCCTCTGAGGCATGCCAAAGGAAGATGCTAATGCACAAATGCACTAAGTTTGAATGTCATTGCTTGTGGCAATGTTTTTTCTCTTTTTATGGAAATTCATAAATATACCCTGCAGAGAGTGCAAAAGGGATAAGTTGCTACACAAATGCAGTAAGTTCAAAGGCTGGTGAAAACAACAATAATTTTTTAAAGGAAATGAAAATAAATGCGACCTGTGAGGTGTGCCAAAGGAAATTGTGGATGTACGTACATACGTACATATGTACGCCGATGGACGAGAAGTGATTGCAATAGCTCAGCTTGACTTTGTCAAGTTGAGCTAATAAATGTGCCCTGTAGGATGTGACAAAGGGAAATATTGAGGTCTGACTAAACTAAGTTCTAAGAACGTTGGCAGTGGCAACATGTTTCGACGGAAATTGAAGAAAATTGATAGCTCCAATCTAGAGGTCTCCCCAAACAAGCATACCAGGTTTCGAAGCAACCCGATCATAAATGTGCCCTGTAGGGTGTGCCAAAGGGAAATATTGTGGTCTGACTAAACTAAGTTCTAAGAACGTTGGCCGTGGCAACATTGTTTGACGGAAATGGAAGAAAATCGATAGCTCCCATCTAAAGGTCACCCCAAACAAGCATGCCAGGTTTCAAAGCAATCCGATCATAAATGTGCCCTGTAGGGTGTGCCAAAGGGAAATATTGAGGTCTTCTGACTAAACTAAGTTCTAAGAACGTTGGCCGTTGCAACATTTTTTGACGGAAATGGAAAAAAATCGATAGCTTCCATCTAGAGGTCACCCCAAACAAGCATACCAGGTTTCGAAGCAACCTGATCATAAATGTGCCCTGTAGGGTGTGCCAAAGGGAAATATTGTGGTCTGACTAAACAAAGTTCTAAGAACGTTGGCCATGGCAACATGTTTTGACAGAAATTGAAGAAAATCGATAGCTCCCATTTAGAGGTCACCCTAAATAGGCATACCAGGTTTCACAGCAATCCAATCATAAATGTGCCCTGTAGGGTGTGCCAAAGGGAAATATTGTGGTCTGACTAAACTAAGTTCTAAGAACGTTGGCCCCGGCAACATTTTTTGACGGAAATTGAAGAAAATCGATAGCTCCCATGTGGAGGTCACCCCAAATAAGCATGCCAGGTTTCAAAGCAATCCGACCATAAATGTGCCCTGTAGGGTGTGCCAAAAGGAAATATTGTGGTCTGACTAAACTAAGTTCTAAGAACGGGCGGCCGTGGCAACCTTTTTTGTCGGAAATTGAAGAAAATCGATAGGTCCCATTTAGAGGTCACCCTAAACAAGCATACCAGGTTTCAAAACAATCCAATCATAAATGTGCCCTGTAGGGTGTGCCAAAGAGAAATATTGTGGTCTGACTAAACTAAAGTTCTAAGAACGTTGGTCGCGGCAACATTTTTTGACGGAAATTGAAGAAAATCGATAGCTCCCTTCTAGAGGTCACCCCAAACAAGCATACCAGGTTTCGAAGCAACCTGATCATAAATGTGCCCTGTAGGGTGTGCCAAAGGGAAATATTGTGGTCTGACTAAACAAAGTTCTAAGAACGTTGGCCATGGCAACATGTTTTGACAGAAATTGAAGAAAATCGATAGCTCCCATTTAGAGGTCACCCTAAATAGGCATACCAGGTTTCAAATCAATCCGATCATAAATGTGCCCTGTAGGGTGTGCCAAAGTGAAATATTGAGGTCTGGCTAAATTAAGTTCTAAGAACGTTGGCCGTGGCAACATTTTTTGACCAGCAACCTGATCATAAATGTGCCCTGTAGGGTGTGCCAAAGGGAAATATTGTGGTCTGACTAAACAAAGTTCTAAGAACGTTGGCCATGGCAACATGTTTTGACGTAAATTGAAAAAAATCGATAGCTCCCATCTAGAGGTCACCCTAAACAAGCATACCAGGTTTCAAAGCAATCCAATCATAAATGTGCCCTATAGGGTGTGCCAAAGGGAAATATTGTGGTTTGACTAAACTAACTTCTAAGAACGTTGGCCGCAGCAACATTTTTTGACAGAAATTGAAGAAAATCGATAGCTCCCATTTAGAGGTCACCCCAAACAAGCATACCAAGTTTCAAAGTGATCTGATCATAAATGGGACCTGTGAGGTGTGCCAAAGGAAATTGTGGACGTACGTACGCCGATGGACGAAAAGTGATGGCAATAGCTCAGCTTGACTTTGTCAAGTGGAGCTAACAAAAATTGTCATACCTTGACTGCAGCATGCAGCCGTAGAAAACATTCAGCACTCAATCAATTAGAAATGGGGTAAATTGTCCCTTGAATTTACCAAAGTGTTTGAAATTACTCCTTTCCAAAATGATATAAAAAGCAACCAAACTTGGCTAATTTTGGCATTTTCAAACGCTACACTTATTCTTGCCCTCATTGTGCTTGAGGGTTAAATCTGAGATTAAAGCGTAAACAGCAGCTTTCTTCCGCAATCATTGTGGCATCAATCCATACCAAAACAATTGTTACAACAACCTTGAAATTAGAGACATTTGCACTTGAAGTTAGTCAATTTTGAAGAAAAAAGCTACATTCGTGTCATTTTTGGCCAATGGGGTCAATTTTGAAATATTTTTGTGGTGATTTTGGTGTATCATGTTATGCTCTAAATGCGTATGAAATTTGAGCTAAATAACTGTAAAGAATTTTGCGACTTTTGAAAAATGGTGAAATTTTGACGGTTTTGGCAGAATATTTTGAAAATAAGCGTTTTCACAGACATGCCGATACCTCATTTCACTAGATGTTATGGCATTACATAAGTATGCCAAATTTGGTTAAAATCGTACAGTTTGTTTTTGAGCAGTGCAACAGACAAAATTGATGGCGGAAAAAAATTTAAAAAAAATAAAAAACTAGAGAACTGTAATTTGTTGGGCAAATTACGGGCTTTCCCAAATTTCCAATGTGAAAATGCAGGCTACATATAGCAAAGCAAAGCGTTTGAAATTATCCATTTCCAAAATGAAAGACAAAAAGCATCCAAAGTTGGCTATTTTTGGCAATCTATAACGGTACTCTTATTTCACTCTTATTGTGCTTGGGGGTTAAATCTTGAGATTAAAAAGTAAACAGTAACTTTCTTTTGCAATCATTGTTACATTTATCCATACAAAATTAAAGCTACAACAACCTTGCAATTAGAAGAAATGAGTACAGATGTTTGCAAAATTCACTGAAAATCAATTTTTGTCAGACAATACTATTCTTTAAGTGGCCAAAGCATATGTTGGGTTAAGCCCCAAAGCATAACTTACAGCAGCGGATTTTTTCATGAAGCATCTCTACCTATAGCAAAACAAAGTGTTTAAAATTAATCCTTTCCAAAATGACTGGAAAATGTAACCGAAGTCAGCTAATTTTAGCATTTTTGAATGGAACTCTTACTCTCATTGTGTTTGAGGGTTAAAGATGAGATTAAAAACTGAACAGTAACTTTCTTCTGCAAGCATTGTTGCATCTATGCATACAAAAATCATTGTTACAACAACATTGCAATTAGAGAAATTAGCGCTTTAAGTTAGTCAATCTCGATAAAATGCTATATTCATATCATTTGTGGCCAATAAGGGTTAATTTTAAAATATTTGTGTGGTGATTTTAGTGTATCATATTATGCTCTAAATGTATGAACATCAATCACAGAATGGGGGTCTGACAAGAGACATGGAGGAATCTTGAATCTTGGTATTTGAATGAAAATGCACAAGTTGAGGGTACTCCAAATCAAGGCATGACAACTGGGTGATGGTTAAAACTTGGAATAAAATATATAACAGCAAAATTGTTCTTGGATCAATGCCCTATCTTCTCATGGGAAAGGTTTTGAGAAAATATGGCTCCAGTGCTGAGAAATTGCGCGTAGATTTTGGTGGAAATAACAATTATTCCGACATTACCCTTATGGGAAGTCTCAAATCTGCCAAGGGTTAAACTTTCAATAATAACATATAGAACAAAATTTGTCATACTTTGACTGCTGCATGCAGCTATAGAAAACATTCAGAGCTCAATCAATTAAAAATGGAGTCAGTCGTCACCTAAACTTACCAAATTCTGAAAAATTGGAGGTTTTTTGGACGGTACCTACTTTTATGCAACTAGAATGGGATAGGGTTAAGCTTTACAACCAAACTTACAACAGCAAATATGCTTGGTAGTCCATTGTGAATACGTACATGAAAAGTGTTTGATATTAACCCTTTCCAAAATGATAGAAAAAGCAACCAAAGTTGGCTAATTTTGGCATTTTCAAGCGGTGCTCTTATTCTGGCCCTCACTGTGCTTGAGGGTTAAATCTGAAATTAAAAAATAAACAGTAACTGTCTTGCACAGTCACTGTTGCATCTATCCATACCAAAATAATTGTTACAACAACCTTGTAATCAGAGAAATTTGCCCTTGAAGTTGTTCAATTTTGAAGAAAAAATCTATATTCTTGCCATTTTTGGCCAATGAGCGTTAATGTTGAAAGATTTGAGTGGTGATTGTGGTGTATCATATTGTGCTCTAAATGTGTGGAAACTTTAAGCAAAATAACTGTAAACAATTTTGAGACTTTCGAAAAATGCTAAAATTTTGAAAGCTTTGGCAGAATATTTTGACAATATGCGTTTTCACAGACATGACGATACCACATTTCACTAGATTTTATAACATTACATAAGTATGCCAAATTTGGTTAAAATCATACAGCTTGTTTTTCAGCAGTGCAACAGACAAAATTCACAGCGGAAAAAAAATGAAAGTGTCAATGACACTGTAGCTCAACTTGTCAAGACATGTACATGTATAGTATGTAACACAGCAATGACAAACATTTAGGTAATGACCTGATAACAAAGGTACATATAAAGTATTGAAATGGTCTGTACATAAATACTGGCTGTAGCCTGTAACAAATGTATAGGTAAAGTATTGTAAAGGTGGGTGACAGTCAGATGCTAAACTAGAAAAGAAATCTTGGAGTCCCAGAGTGGGTCTGACTGAACCCCAAAATATTTGTTCTCATAGCACAGTGATAACAAAGGCACCCCAAAACACACTCATTCCTGTCCCAAGGTGAAAACAAAGGTACCCAAGAAGTTTTGTGAAGATTAGTTCATAAATACGAGCTGTATAGAAGTTGTGACAAAAAACTGATTGGACCTAATTTCGGTACAAAATGGCCACTGGCAGCCATCTTGAATTTTGGACTGCACTCAGAAACACTCGTTCTCATTCCAAGGTGATAACAAAGGTACCCAAGAAGTTTCGTGAAGATCGGTTGATAAATACAGCCTCTAGCCCGAGCCGTATTGACATATGCACTTACAGTGTATAAGTAGCACTAAATAAATCAAAATTCATCTAATTTGCATAATTTCTGCACGAGAAAAAAACCTGTACTATATGTGATGTATCCCATGTTACTAAACATTCATACAAAAATTTCAAATCAGAACTTTCATACAGAAGTTCTGTACAAAAGACTGATTGCACTAATTTTGGTACAAACTGGCTGCTGGTAGCCATCTTGAATTTCGGACCACACCCCAAAACACTCGTTCTCATCCCACGGTGATAACAAAGGTACCCAAGAAGTTTCGTAAAGATCGGTTCATAAAAACGGCCTCTAGCCTGAGCCGTATAGAAGTTGTGTACAAAAAACTGATTAGACCTAATTTTGGTACAAAATGGCCACTGGCAGACATCTTGAATTTCGGACTGCACTCAGCAACACTCGTTCTCGTTCCAAGGTGATAACAGAGGTACCCAAGAAGTTTTGTGAAGATCGGTTGATAAATACAGACTCTAGCCTGAGCCGTATTGACATGTGTACTTACTGTGTGTAAGTGGCACTGAAAAAATCAAAGTTCATCTAATTTGCATAATTTCTGCACGAGAAAAAAACCTGTATTATATGTGATGTATCCCATGGTACGAAACATTCAAACAAAAAATTATTCAAATCAGAGCTTTCATGTGGAAGTTCTGCGCAAAAATCTGATTGCCCCTAATTTTGAACAAAATGGCTGCCAGCGGCCATCTTGAATTTCGGACCAGACCCAAAAACACTCGTTCTCGTCCCACAGTTATAACAAAGGTACCCAAGAAGTTTCGTGAAGATCGGTTAATAAATAAGGCCTCTAGCCTGAGCCGTATTGGCATTTGCACTGACAGTGCTGAAAGTGACACTAAATAATTCAAAGTTAGTCTAATTTGCATAATTTAAGCACGAGAAAAAAATCTGTATGATATGTGATGTAACTCATGGTACTAAACATTAATACAAAAAATTATTCAAATCAGAGCTTTCGTATGGAAGTTCTGTACAAAAAACAGATTTCTGCATCGTCGGTACAAAATGGCGACTGGCAGCCATCTTGAATTTTGGACCGCACCCAAAAACACTCGTTCTCGTCCCACAGTCATAACAAAGGTACCCAAGAAGTTTCGTAAAGATCGGTTCATAAATACGGCCTCTAGCCTGAGCCGTATCCAATTGTTGACGTATGGACAGACGGACGACAGGCCATGACAAAAGCTCAAATTTGGCTTCGCCAAAGTTGAGCCAAAAATAGAGAAGAAAAATTTTGAAAAAGAAAAATAACAAGAGAATTGTAATTTGTTGGACAAATTACGAGCTTTCCCAAGTTTTAATGTGAAAAGGCAGACTGTATTGTATAGAAAGCACATTGAGCTATGCACTTTTGGTTGTTTGGAGAAAATGATTACAGAAAACTGCAAATTCACTGAAAATCACAATATTTCAAACTGTACTATTCTTCAAGTGGCCAAATCAAGTTATGTTGAGTTAAGCCATAGAGAAAAAATCAAAACACTAGATATGTTCAGCGAGCGGCAGGCAGACAGGCCTTTATAACAACTGTACCGACTGTACTCTTTCACACTGGCATGCGTCCTTAAGTTGGTCAATTTTGAAGAAAAAATGATATATTCATGTAGTTTTAGGCCATCAGGGTTAATTTTGAAATATTTATGTGGTGATTGTTATGTATCATATTATGCTCTACATGTTTGGAAAACTGGAGCATATAACAGTTTTTAGACTCGAAAAATGGCGGAATTTTGATGGTTTTAGCAGAATATTTTGAAAACACAAGCATTTTCACGAATTTGACGACACCTCATTTCACTTTCCAGAGACCTGTCATCAATCACAACTTGAGTTTCTCACAAGTGAAAAGAGACATGGAGGAATCTTGAATCTTGGTATTTGAATGAACATATACAATTTGAGGGTACTCCAATTCAAGGCCTGAGAACTGGGTGAGGGCTAGAACTTTGAAAAAGACATATAACAGCAAAATTGTTCTTGGATGAATGTCCAATCTTCTTATGGAAAACATTTTGAGAAAATATGGCTCCAGTGCTGAGAAATCGCATGTAAAAGCTGGGGAAATAACAATTATTCTGACAGTACCCTTATGGGAAGTCTTAAATCTGCCAAGGGTTAAACTTTTAATAACAACATATAAAACTAGAAAAATTGTGAGCACTGCACCCTAAATGATACCACCCACTCCCACCAAGAAACATTTTACAACAGTAAAAGTGTGTTTAATGTAGAGAGCACAAACACTGACACCAATGTTTGAAGGTTTCATTGAAATCTATTCGATAGTTTAAAAGAGGTTGTGGATAGCAAATGTCAACACCCCACACCACACCACGCAAGCCTGAATTGACAAAGCCCATTTTTAAATATGGGAAACCCTAAAAATGGAAATATCTGAAAACAAAACAGGAGGTGCACATCTTCAATATATGTACAAGAATGTCTGAAAGTTTCAATGAAATCTGTTCAATGGTTTAAGAGGAGTTGCGGATAGCAGATCTGTACAGAATGTCAACTGAATTTGACAAAGTTCATTTTTCAATATGAGAAACTGTAAAAAAGAAAATATCTGAAAACAAAATAGGAGGTGCACATCTTGAATGTATGTAAAAGAATGTCTGAGAGTTTCAATGAAATCTGTTCACTGGTTTAAGAGGAATTGCAGATAGCAGATGTGTACCCCCCCCCCCCCCCCCCCCCCCCCCCCCCCAAAGCGTAACACCACTATAGCATAACAGATGGACGGACGTATGTTGGAATATGAAAATATCTGAAAGAAAAATAGGAGTTGCACATCTTCAGTTTATGTAAAAGAAAATCTGAGAGTTCCAATGGTGTTTGTTCAATGGTTTAAGAGGAGTAGTGGATAGCAGATCTATACCCCCTCCCTAGTAAAACCTGAATTGACAAAGACCATTTTTGAATATGGGGAACTGTAAATATGAAAATATCTGAAATGAAAATAGGAGATGCACATCTGCAACATATGTAAAAGAATGTCTGAAAGTTTCAATGAAATCTGTTCAATGGTTTAAGAGGAGTTGTGGATAGCAGATCTGTACAGAATGTCAATTAAATTTGACAAAGTTCATTTTTCAATATGGGAAACTGTAAAAATGAAAATATCTGAAAACAAAATAGGATGTGCACATCTTCAATGTATGTAAAAGAATGTCTGAGTGTTTCAATGGAATCCGTTCACTAATTTAAGAGGAGTTGCAGATAGCAGATGTGTACAACCCTAAAGCATAACGGATGGATGGACGGCAATCGAAACATGAAAACATCTGAAAGAAAAATAGGAGGTGCACATCTTCAGTGAATGTAAAAGAAGGTCTGCGAGTTCCAATGGAGTTTGTTCAATGGTTTAAGAGGAGTAGCGGATAGCAGATCTATACCCCTCCCTACTAAAACCTGAATTGACAAAGACCATTTTTGAATATGGGGAACTGTAAATATGAAAATATCTGAAAAGAAAATAGGAGGTGCACATCTGCAATGTATGTAAAAGAATGTCTGAGAGTTTCAATGGAATCCGTTCACTAATTTAAGAGGAGTTGCAGATAGCAGATGTGTACAACCCTAAAACATAACGGATGGATGGACGGCAATCGAAACATGAAAACATCTGAAAGAAAAATAGGAGGTGCACATCTTCAGTGTATGTAAAAGAAGGTCTGCGAGTTCCAATGGAGTTTGTTCAATGGTTTAAGAGGAGTAGCGGATAGCAGATCTATACCCCTCCCTACTAAAACCTGAATTGACAAAGACCATTTTTGAATATGGGGAACTGTAAATATGAAAATATCTGAAAAGAAAATAGGAGGTGCACATCTGCAATGTATGTAAAAGAATGTCTGAGAGTTTCAATGAAATCCGTTCACTGGTTTAGGAGGAGTTGCGGATAGCAGATCTGTACAGAATGTCAACTGAATTTGACAAAGTTCATTTTTCAATATGGAAAACTGAAAAAATTAAAATATCTGAAAAGAAAATAGGAGGTGCACATCTTCAATGTATGTAAAAGAATGTCTGAAAGTTTCAATGAAATCCGTTCACTGGTTTAGGAGGAGTTGCGGATAGCAGATGTGTACCCCTTTAAAGCACGGACGGAAGGCCGGACCAAGTGATCACTATGTACCTCCCACTTTTCAAGTGGGTGGTATAACAAAAGTTGTCAAACATTGACTGCTGCATGCAGCCATAGAAAACATTCAGTGCTCAATCATTCAGAAATGGAGTAAATTGTCCCTTAAACTTACCAAATTCTGAAAAAATGGGAGTTTTTTTGGACTGTACCTACTTTTATGCAACCAGAATGGGCATAGGGTTAAACTTTACAAGCAAACTTACAAAAGCAAATATCCTTGGTAATGAATTGTGGATACAGACATGCAAAGTGTTTGAAATTAACCCTTTCCCAAATGATATAAAAAAGCAACCAAATATGGCAGTAGCTGTGTATGGCCATTTCTAGACCACCTCCATCGTGTTGGTCTGGAAATTTTCTGATCCAGAAAAGTTATTTTGGGAAAAAACTTTAATTTTTCGGTTGAAAAAATTGATTTTCTTGGAAAATGTTGGGTTTTTCCCAAAATAATTCAATTTTTTCCCGAAAACCCTGGGATTTTCCCGGAAAATGTTTAAAATTTGAACATTTCTGGTGTACTTTGAGTGAATTTGACGAAAAATTGCTAAAAAATTCCGGGATTTAGGATCGTGCTTTTTTGATAATTTTAACACTGATTTTTCCATTGGGGTAAATTTTTGTCAACTTTCTTATGACTAGAATTGCAAAGACCATGAGTGGTCGAGAGTTAGCACTGATGGGAAAGGGAAAATTTCGAAAAAACAGTGTTTTTTTTAAAAATTGGGCTAGAAAAAAAATATGCAATCGAAGGTTGATTCTCACAGTAAAAGGCAAAGGTTCAATCGAGGTGAATGCGAAAATTGGCCCAGTAAAAACTCGCTCCAGGATGCAGATTCCCACAGTAAAAAGACGAGGGTTCGATCGAGGTGAATTTCGTAGATCGAGCCGGTGAACTCGAGACCGTTCGAGATGGAACGCATGCGAGTCTGTCTGAAAACAAAAACAACAAACGAATGAACGAACAAACAAACAAAAAAGGTTTGTAATATATTATTATTATTATTACAAGTTGAGATACGCATGATAAATTGACTGTTTGAGATCGCGCGACCGAGTCTAAAAATTAGCTTGTTAGTGATCCGGGATGGATCATGATTGAAAATATATATATTATAAGTTAAAGGATGAATAAAGATCGATCGGAGGCAAAATTATTTCTGCCTATTTTTTTTTTAAATTTTAAAAAATCAAAATCGACTTAGCATTTTCAGGTTTATCCGTGTTCCTCACACTCTCAGGTGAAAAACTGAATGCAACATGTCAATCCCCGCTGTGGGGGTGGGGTCACGACTAGAACCGAAAAACATCAAAAGTTTCAAGAAGGTAGTCGTGTGACCTATCAAATTGAAGGTATCGATGAGCAGATTATGACAATTGTATTTGCAATCCTCGCTTTTGGGGTGGAGTCACGGCCAGGGCTGAAAAATGTCTTCCTTTTCATTAAACCAGGCATGTGATTTAGCATTTTGAAGGGCTCGTCGAGGAGAGTAGGAAAATGACTTTTTTTCCATTTCACTTGGGGGTGGGGGGCATGACCATCAGAAAATCAAACAATTACAGAAGGCAGGCATGTGACCCATCAAATTAAAGGTATCGATGAGTAGATTATGAAAATTATATTTTCAATCCTCGTCGTGGGGGTGGGGGTCACGACCAGAGCCGAAAAACATCTTCCTTTTTATAAAGCCAGACATGTGATGTATCATTTTGAAGGATTATTCAAGAAGATTACGAAAATTATATTTTTTACATTTTACTTGGGGGTAGGGGCATGACTATCAGAAAATCAAAAGTTTCAAGAAGGTAGTCATGTGACCTATCAAATTAAAGGTATCGATGAGTAGATTACAAAAATAATATTTTCAACCCTCGCCATGGGGGTGGGGGTCACGGCTAGAGTTGAAAACATTTTCCTTTTTATAAAGCTAGGAATGTGATGTTTCATTTTGAAGGACTCGTCAAGGAGATTACAAAAATCATATTTTTTTCCTTCCTCTAACAGTGAGGTTGAGACCATCTTGAAATCGAAAGTATCAAGAAAGGTAGTTATGTAACATATTAAATTAAAAAAACAACATGAATCTGATGCATCATTCATTTTGATGTCTGTTCAGACCGGAAGTATGTTTTCAACATTATCAATTTATAATTTTCATGTTAATTAGAGATACACTTACCTTTTTACAAGTGGCGCTGTGAATATAGAATGCCTTTTCATTCAATACTCAAATGTACGTGTGTAGTCTAGCATAGATTTGTCAATAAATTATAAATTGATCTTCTGACCCTGCACGTTTCTACATTTTGAGAATGGTGTATTTCACTATTTCCGAAAAGCAAACTTTATCAATCCAGACAAATATTTTTAGAAAAAATGACCATCAGAAGACATCACATAACTGGACAAGTGTATACCCTGATTAAATTAATTTGGAAACAATCTTACTTCATATCAGAAATGCTATTGAAGTAAAACAATTGTCACGTGTTAGAAATGACTTTAACAGTCTAAACGCACGTGGAAAGGTGTTTGTTTTACAACATGAGTTGAAATATTTTAAGATAGGTGGTGTTATATAAATACAGCAACAACAAAAACAACTAGAGGATGGCCACCAAAGGGTGGCCGATTCCCCCGGAAAAAAGCCTTGATAGCCATTCCAACCTTATTCGCGACACACCCTCTGGTTGTGGGCAATAATAATACCAAGTATCATTAATATCCTTGAAGGCTGTAAGACGTTATGGAGCGGACACGAATTCCGTCTACACCCAGACGGACAGACGGTCGACGTCACGGCTAGATTCCCCCAAATTTTTTTCGGGGGAATAAAAATATTGAATGAATCTCCTCTCTTTTTACCGTGTGTTTGTCATGTGTCGGCGTATGACCGAATGAACTTGAAAAAAAGCATGCACTTTCTGCTTTTGTGCATTGGGGTAATACAATGAGACATCAAACGAAAAGCTCTTTTTTTTTATCCACCTCGAGTAGTGGATAAAGGCGGATACTAGCTCACCTTCCGACACAGAGCCAGAAATGCAGGTGAGCCAGAAAAATTGAGTTATTTTTGGAAAAATTGAGTTATTTTTAGAAAAAATTCAAATTTTTCCGGGAAAAATATTGATTTTCTCTGAAAATGTTGGGATTTTTTTAAAAATAATTCAATTTTTCCTGGATAACCTTGGATTTTTCGTGGAAAATGTTTAAATTCGAGAATATTCTGGCTCGATTTTTAAAAAAATTCCCGGTTTTACAAATTCAGTTTTTTTTTTACAAATTTAACACTGATTTCCCATTGGGGGTGAATTTTTCCCACGACGAAAAAAATGTGTCTCGGTCCAAAAAAATTCGATCTGGGATGTGGATTTCCATGGGAAAAGATGACGTTTCGGTAGAGGTGAATTTTTTTAAGTGGGCCAGAAAAGACAGAGTTTCATCGTTCGAGTGTTATAACTCGATGGGAAATGATCTGATTGGAGGAGAATCATGATTGAAAAATGTGTGTGTGTTTGTGTGTGTGTATAATTATGTGTTGTGGGACGAATGATGGATAAGATTGCTTTTGTTATTAAAGAAAAAAAAAACTGTAAAAATGTTTTATTTTTTTTCTACATATATATATATAAGAAGAAACAAAAAACAAAGAAACAAAAATTTTTTTTTTACAATTAATAATTAACATTAAAAAAAAACAACACAAAATTTAAATATTTTCATAAAAAATAAAAATAATCATGAAATCGAGAGCACATGAAAAAAAAAAATCTGCGTTCAAACTGAAGAGTGTCAAAAGATACCCGAAGTTTGGCAGTAAAATTTACAAGTTAGAATCTCATGATGCCATTCGATTGAAAGACGTGGAATGTAGTGGGTTGACGGACGAAATTGACAAATATGTTCTGCCTTTGAAATTGAGCGAGACCTATCTGGATTTGATTTACAGGACGATTTATTAAGCATTCTTTCAGTCAATGAGGAAGGTTTCGATCCAGACCACATGTCCACTATATTCTGCGTAAGGAAAATATTTCCGACTGTTTCTGAAACGTTAGTTCACAGATTGAATTTGATCATTGGAAAATAACAACTGACGTTTGAGACCGTGAATGTAGTGTTTCAATGGGTGTATCAAAAAAGAATTGATTTTAAAATTAATATTCACATCGTGGATGCGAGCATGGTGCGAAAATCCGTTATAGATATAGATTTTTAATTGTGACTCAAGAAAGAAAGAGGTTAATATTTTACGAATTAATGACAAAAAAATAATTTTATCCATCATTCATCTGGCATCAAGAGTTAATATTTATAAACTGGTTCGGAAAGAGAAAACTTCAATTCCCGTTCAATTTTTTTTTCTCAAAAACAAAATAATTTTTTTTAGGGTTAATATTTTACGAATTGGTGAAAAAAAAATAAAATTTTATCAGTCATTCGTCTGGCGTCAAGAGTTAATATTTATAAACTGGTTCGGAAAGAGAAAACTTCAATCCCCGTTCAATTTTTTTTTCTCGAAAACAAAATATTTTCTTTAGGGTTAATATTTTACGAATTGGTGACAAAAAAATAATTTTATCCGTCATTCGTCGTGTCGTCAAGAGTTAATGTTTATAAACTGGTTCGGAAAGAGAAAACTTCAGCCCCATTTCAATTTTTTTCATGCTATTAGTAGCTGAATAATATTTACGAATTGATGACAAAAAAATAATTTTATCCGTCATTCGTCTGGCATCAAGAGTTAATATTTATAAACTGATTCGGAAAGAGAAAACTTCAAACACGTTTCAATTTTGTTCATGCTATTAAAGTAGTGTCGTATTGCTGAAGAAAAAGTTGTATTTAACAAAGTGTGAATAATGCACTGTCACAATCTTATAAATAAAATGTTTGCATAATCAATGAGGCAGGTGTTTGTGAAATATATATTATGATCATCACGTGTCGAACGTTATTCTTCAGTGCATTTAAGAGTGGATTAAAAGTAGAATGAATTTTGTCACTATTTGGTTTTCTTCTACTGCAGTGCGCGCAATCATTTTGTATTTGCATTACATAAAATTGAATTGCGCTTGAATTCGTGTTCAGAAAAAAAAATTGAATTTGTCTAGTAAAAAAAAAAAAATTATATCTGTATATTAAAATAAGAAGTTAAAAAACATTCGCAAATCCATTTTTGTTTACAAAAAAAAACAACAAAAAAAAACTCAAAATAATATATATTAAAAATAAGAAGTTTTAAAATATAAAACGCCAAAAACAAAAACGTCCAACATGGCAAAGTTGTTTCTCTACTGTACCCCAGTTGAAACAGTACTGTAGAAATTTAGGAATTGAAAATCGCAACGGAGGTAAAATGACCAAAAGAGAATTGATTAACCTTCGGTTTATTGAGACTTATGAACAAACACTGGTTAATTTACAAGCCAGAGTGCATCAGTCGTCGAATTTGAAAAGTGTCAAACGCATGAAGAAAGAAGAATGCATCGATCGTTTACTCTATGGGAAGGGGGTGGACGAAAGGCCTGCGACGGAGGCGAAAACTCGAAGCGTGATGAGAAGTTATGAGATGAAACAACCTTGACGCGTGGAAACTAAGAAGAACAAGACTGTTAAACGAAAAGTTGAACCGCAGGTTTTGAACGAAACTGAAAGTAAAAAAGTGAAAAGTGATGCTGTTCGAGATGACGATTCGTCAGAAAAAAATACTCAACGAAGTCTTGGGAGCGTTGAAGGAAAACGAGGGATTCGGAGCTATAAAAGCAATCGTGTTCAGGGCAATCGTGTTCAGGGCAGTTAGAAAATTGTTGGTTCCCAAATTGAACATGACGAAGCCATTAAAGGATATTTTAAAACTTTCGACATGCTTTCCATTTTTGCAAATCTCGATCCCGAATCGTTTATGGAATGGGCGGAGGGTGGAGTGTTGGATGTGTTTCAAAAAGAACTAGATAGGGGTTTAAAAATAAAAATGATCTTGCATTGTCTGATGAAAAGGGTCAACGCGAATATGAGAGTGTGGAGCAAGATGCTTATTTTCAATCTAACATGAAAACTGTGTTCGAAGTCGATGAATTATTCGATGTTTACGAAGTGATGAAAGACAAGATATTGGAATCTATAGCTAATTTTCATGAGGGGAAGTGGTTGGATGTTCGAGAAGATATTGAATCTAGAGATTCACGTGGACAGACATGATCCTTTGACAGTGTCTTTCTATATAGAATTGCCTCGTTTCCAATATAATAAAAAAAGCTGTAGTTATCGTGAAAAATAGAGATGATAGCGAGTGTTTCAAATGGGCGATCACATCGGCCTTGTATCCCGTAGAAAAGAATGGCGATAGAGTTTCTAAGTATGGGCGATCACATCAGCCTTGTATCCCCCAGAAAAGAATGGCGATAGAGTTTCTATGTACGCAGAGACTTGTGAAATCTCGATTTTACGGGAATGCTTTTCCCCGATGGGATTTAAAGACATCAAGCATTTCGAAAAGTTAAATCTCTCCATGGCAGTGAACATCTTGGGATACAATGGAGACGATGAAGAAGGAATAGTTTATCCTCTCAGACTGACTTAGCGCAAAGAGAGAGAATATATTGTTAATTTGTTGTTAATTTCAAAGGATGACAATCAACATTATTGCTGGATTAAAGACATGAGTCGATTGTTGTCAAAGCAGACTTCTAAACATAAGGCCGAGAGATTTTTCTGTCTCAACTGCATGAATTTGTTCCAGCGTAAAAAATCGTTGACGCATCATCAGGAATATTGCAATGAAAAGTTGAACGTTGCCATCGAAATGCCTAAAGCTAACACTCACGGGAATTTTTACAACTACAAAAGATTGAGGCCGCCATTCATCGTCTACGCTGATTTCGAATGTTTCACCACGAAAATAAATTCTTGTCAGCCCGACGTGCATAGGAGTTATGCCGAAAAACTTCAGAAGCACATACCTTCGGGCTATTGCGTGAAATGTTCTTTCGACAATGGAGAATCGTTAGGACCATTCATCTACACTAAACATTCAGATGATGATGATGTGGCTAAAAAATTTGTGGAATAGTTAGAATCGAAAATTCAAGAATTATACAACAAATTTAGAAAATCCAAAGGTATGATCATCACACTAGAGCAACAGCAAGAATTCGAGAAAACCACCGAATGTCATATCTGTAGACAACCATTCGATAATAATTGTGAAAATAATAAAAAAAAGTTAGAGATCACTATCACTACACCAGTCTGTTTCGCGGCGCTGCTCACAACAAATGTAATTTAAGATTTTGAGGCGCTGCATTCTATCTGGTGATATTTCACAATCTCTTGGACTACAACAGTCACCTGTTCATGAAAAATATGGGTGTCAGTGAGGGAGAGTTGAGCTGTATCGTAGAAAGCGACAAAAAATACATTTCATTCACTAAATGGAAGGTTGTCGATAAAAAGAAAGTAGACGATGGATCGATTCCTGTCCATAGAGCGATACGTTTCATCAACAGTTCAACAGTTATAAATTCATGTTGGTCAGTCTGGAAAAATTAGTCTACAATTTGAATGAGGAGAAATTTAAAATCACGATCGACATGAATTGGTTGACGTCATGTTGAGGAAAGGTGTCTACCCTTATGAATACATGAGTGATCTTGAGAAATTTTATGATGTTGCTCTACCTCCTAAAGAAAATTTTATTCAAAATTATACCAGTCTCACATTTCTGACGAAGATTACAAAACACGTGCAAAAAGTGTGGAGATCATTTGATATGAAATCCATGAGAGAATATAAAACCTCTATTTGAAAATTGACGTGCTTCTCTTAGCCGATGTGTTCAAAAATTTTCGATCGGTGTGTCGTCGACATTACGAACTAGATCTGGCTTGGTATTTCACTGCACCCGGACTCGCTTGGGATGCTCTCTTGAAAACGACTGAGGTTCGATTGAAATTATTAACGGACGTAGACATGTTCCTCATATTTGAAAAGGCTGTGAGAGGAGGTGTCTCTATGATTTCGACCAGATATGATAAAGATAATAATTCTCACATGGGAAAAGATTTCGATTAAAAAAAAAAACGAGTAAATATATACAGTATTGGGACGCTAATAATTTGTACAGTTCGGCTATGAGTCATCCTTTACCGATCGGAAATTTCAAATGGGTCAAAATGTTGGAAGAAAAACAAAAATGGAGACACTATCCTTGTATTTTAGAAGTTGATTTGGACTATCCGACACTACATGATCTACACAACGATTATCCGCTGGCTCCTGAATGAATAGAATTAAACAGGGTTGAAAAACTCGTTCCAAATTTAAATCGCCAATGCAAGTATGTGGTGTGGTTTACTGCGAAAATCTGAAACATTACATCGATCGCAGAATGAGATTGATAGACATGCATCTAATCATTCAATTCGACGAGGAGCCTTGGATGAAAAAATACATCTATAGCAACAGGAATTTAAGAATGCAGGCCGAGAGCAACTTTGAAAAAGATTTCTTCAAACTCCTGAACAATTGCGTGTACTGGAAATCTCCGGAAAACATTAGGTATAGAACCGACGTTCGACTCATCGCATCCGAAGAGAGGTCTAGAAAATTAATCGTGAAACCCAATTATCGACATAGAATCATATTCAACGAACATCTAATGGCTGTGCACATGCAAAAGGCACATCTGAAGTTCGATAAACCCTGTTATCTCAGAGCGATCATTTTAGACATCAGCAAGCAGTTGATGTTCGAGTTTCACTATGATTACTTTAAAGCAAAATTCGGTTTGAAAGCCAAACTATTGTTCACTGACACAGACATTCTGGCTTACGAGATAGAGACTGGAGACGTCTACAAGGACATAGCGCCAGACATGGACGAATGGTTCGACACCAGTAATTATCCCGATGATCATCCGTCTAAGATTCCAAAGGGTGTCAATAAAAAGGTGTTGGGTAAATTCAAAGATGAGAGCGGTGGAAGACAGATCACCGAATTCATGGGTTTGAGACCTAAATTGTACGCTTCTCGACGGTGAAGAGATCAAGAGATGTAAAGGCATTAAGCGTGTGTGACAAATAAAAACATTGCTTTCGATGAGTATAAAAAGTGTCTTTTCAAAGGTTCGACGGTGTATAAAAAGAGGACTGCGATTCGAAGCGAAATGCACGACATGTACACCGAAAAAATCAATAAGATTGCGTTGAAGGCTGACGATGATAAGAGAATTATATGCGAGGATAAAATACACACTTTTGCAATTGGACATTATTCCCTGAAATTTCAACAACAACAACAAAATCGAGAGGATGATGAATGGACTATGACTGAGTTACTTCAAAATCTCGCAAGTTTAAAAAAAAAGACTCTCGAATATTTAAATTAAAAAAAAAAGAATAGAAAAAAAAATAAATAAAACAAAAACAAAAACATATTTATGAATAAGAAGAAAATAAAATGCATATTCATTGAAGGTGTCATCTTACCCAACAAACCCCTATCTAACATTAATCTGTTGAAAGTGGCAAAAAGATTTAATGAAAGTGTCAATGACACTGTAGCTCAACTTGTCAAGACATGTACATGAATAGTATGTAACACAGCAATGACAAACATCTAGGTAATGACCTGATAACAAAGGTACATATAAAGTATTGTAACGGTCTGTACATAAATACTGGCCATAGCCTGTAACAAATGAATAGGTAAAGTATTGTAAAGGTGGGTGACAGTCAGATGCTAAACTAGAAAAGCAATCTTTTGAGTCCCAGAGTGGGTCTGACTGAACCCCAAAATATTTGTTCTCATAGCACAGTGATAACAAAGGCACCCCAAAACACACTCATTCCTGTCCCAAAGTGAAAACAAAGGTACCCAAGAAGTTTCGTGAAGATCAGTTCATAAATATGAGCTGTATAGAAGTTGTGACAACTAGAGAGGGTATCAGTACCCCGTGGCTCACCAACAGGTGGCCAATGTAACGTGGTGGCTGGAGTAAAAAAAAAAGTTCAAAACCTGCACACAAAAGTCCAAAATTAAAGAAAATAAGCAGCTAAAGGGTTAAATGATATAATAATAACCCCTAAGAAGGATGCTAACATAAAATAGGAACCATGGCAATATGGTACAAGGTAAGTCTCCACTTTGAAACAAGAGGCCCCAAGGGGCCTGAGGGCGCTCACCTGACGTGGTAGCCTAAATATCAACCCAAAGAATTGATTTCAACAATTTGCATCTGCTCCTCCTAAGAAAAAGCTTATACCAAATATCCAAAGATTCCCACAGGGAGCCCATATGTGAACCCAGGGACTTGGCTTTAACAAACTTGAATCTCACCCCCTAAGGATGCTGCACACCAAATATCAAAACATTCCGACTGCTGGATTTGAAGAAGAAGATTTTTAAAGAAAATTCCTCATTTTGAACTAAGTTACAATTCAAGCTCCCACAGTGAGTCCAAATATGGACCTAGGGACATGGCTTGAACAAACTTGAATCTCACCCCTTAAGGATGCTGCATACCAAATATCAAAACATTCCGACTGCTGGATCTGAAGAAGATTTTTAAAGAAAATTCCTCATTTTGAACTAAGTTATAATTCGGGCCACCACATTGAGCCCAAATATGAACCCAGGAACTTGGCTAGAACAAACTTGAATCTCACCCCCCTAAGCATGCTGCATACCCAATATCAAAAGATTCTGCCTGCTGGATCTTGAGAGGAAGATTTTCAAAGAAATTTGCCTGAAATGCACTAAGTTCAAATTTGGGCTCCTATACTGAGCCCAAATATAAACCCAGGGGGCCGATTTGAACAAACTTGAATCAGATCCACCCCACAATGTTGCATACCAAATATCAAAAGATTCCGCCTGCTGGATCTGGAGAAGAAGATTTTTTAAGAATAATCCTCATATTGCACTAAGTTAAAATTCGGGCTCCCATAGGGAGCCCAAATATCAACCCAGGGACTCGATTTGATCAAAAACTGGAATCTGACCCCCTAGAGATCTTGTATACCAAATATCAAAGAATTCTACCTGGTGGATCTGAAGAAGAATATTTTTAAAGAATAATCGTCATATTGCACAAAGTTAAAATTTGGGCTCCCATAGGAAGCCCAAATATGAACCGAGGGACACGATTTGAACAAACTTGGATCTGACACTCCTAGAGATGCTGTATACCAAATATGAAAGAATTCTGCCTGGTGGATCTGAAGAAGAAGATTTTAAAGAATAATCCTCATATTGCACTAAGTTAACTAAATATCATCCCAGGGACTCAACTTGAACAAACTTGAATCGGACCCCCCTAGAGATGTTGTATAGCAAATATGAAAGAATTCTGCCTAGCAGATCTGAAGAAGAAGATTTTTAAAGAATAATCATCATGTTGCACTAAGTTGAAATTCGGGCTCCCATAGGGAGCCCAAATATGAACCCAGGGACTCGATTTGAACAAACTTGAATCTGACCCCCTACAGATATTGTATACCAAATATGAAAGAATTCTGCCTGGTGGAACTGAAGAAGAAGATTTTTTTTGATTTTGGAAAGAAATTCATGGGTGCTATCAGAGTTATACCCCCTGTGGTGCCCCCTGTGGGCGTGGCAACTTTATTTGAACAAACTTGAATTGACATATGATAGGGAACATGCACAGCAAATTTTGTTGAATTTGGTCCAGTAGTTTGTGAGGAGAAGTCGATAATGTAAAGTTTACGATGGATGGACGACGGACAGAAAGTGATTAGTAAAGCTCCCCTTGAGCTTCGCTCAGGTGAGCAAAAAAAGAAAGACAAACCTCAAAACCTGCACATAAAAGTAAAAAAAAAAAAGTATCACATTTGTTTCAATGGGTTAAAATTGAGAAAAATACACTGATAATGTCACAGTAACCACCATGGCAATATGCCAGTAAGGTGAAACCCTACCTGAAAAATATCCACTTGGAAGAAAAGAAAGAAAAACCTCAAAACCTGCACATAAAAGTAAAAAAAAGTATCACATTTGTTTCAAAGGGTTAAAATTTAGAAAAATACCCTGAAAATGTTACAATAACCAGCGTGGCAATATGCCAGTGAGGTAAAACTCCACTTAAAAAAAATATCAAAACCTGTACACAAAAGTCAAAAACCTGCACAGAAAAGTCCAAAATTAAAGTAAATAAGCAGCTAAAGGGTTAAATAATATAAAAATAGTCCAAGAAGCATCCTAACATAAAATAGGAACCATGGCAATATGCTACAAGGTAAGTCACCACTTGGAAGAGAAGAAAGACAAACCTCAAAACCTGCACATAAAAGTAAAAAAAGTATCACATTTGTTTCAAGGGGTTAAAATTGAGAAAAATACCCTGTTACAGTAACCACAATGGCAATATGCCAGTAAGGTGAAACTCTACTTGAAAATATCCACTTGGAAGAAAAGAAAGACAAACCTCAAACCCTGCACATAAAAGTAAAAAAAGTATCACATTTGTTTCAAAGGGTTAAAATTTAGAAAAATACCCTGAAAATGTTACAGTAACCACCATGGCAATATGCCAGTGAGATAAAACTCCACTTAAAAAAAAATATCTAAACCTGCACACAAAAGTACAAAACCTGCACACAAAACTCCAAAATTAAAGTAAATAAGCAGCTAAAGGGTTAAATAATATAATAATAGCCCCAAGAAGCATCCTTACATAAAATAGGAACCATGGCAATATGCTACAAGGTAAGTCGCCACTTGGAAGAGAAGAAAGACAAACCTCAAAACCTGCACATAAAAGTAAAAAAACCCATCAAAACCTGCACACAAAGTCAAAATAAGTCCAAAATTTGATTCAAAGGGTTAAAATTAAGACGAAATACCCTAGAAAAGAGTTAAATGTTATCGTGAACCCCCATAGCAATATGCAAAGAAGAAAATTTTTGTTTTAAAAAGCACAAAAATCCAAACCTGTAAACAAAAGAAGTCCAAAATTGAAGTAATTAAACAGGAAAAGGGTTAAAGAATACAACATAGCCCTAAGATGCATGTTTACATACAATAGAAAGCATGGACATATGCTGCAAGGTAAATCTACACTTGGAAGAAAGAAAAAAAAAAAACCATGAAAACCTGCACGCAAACGTCAAAATAAGTCTAAAAATCTATTCAACGGGTTAAAAATATTTTTAAAATGCACTAGAAAGATATCAATGTTATAATAACCACCACTGCAATATGCAGTGAGGTCAACCTCACTTGAAATTGTTTTTTTTTATCACAACCTGTACATGTCTACTTCCGGTTCCGGCGAAGAAGTTGTCACGAAAATTTAACCTGACCAAAATCATTCAAAATCATCATTCATCTGCAATTATAGCTTCTTTTTTACAAAATTATTAGTGCAAAATGTGTTTTTATAACATCTAGACCTGAAATTTTAAATTTATTTGAACCCATAAAGTAAATTTTATCAGTGAAATGAAATCTATCACTGACCAAAAATTTGTCAACATGGCGATTCACAAATGACACTCGAAAAAAAAGTCAGAAAGGAATTGAAGAAATTGGAGGAAAGGGAAGAAGAGGACAAGTGGTAGGTGAGAAGAAAAGAAACATTTTTAGTAACAGACAGTAAGGGAAAGTATCTTAGAAATGAAATAAGACGACATGACTTTGTCTCTCTCAAGATTTTTCATCAAAGTGGCTCGACTCCAAAGAGGAGAACAAATAATATTCAGCATCTACTTCATTGTATCAGGTCAAGTAGAAAACCAACTGTAATTTTGGGGTATGGCACTTGTGAACTAACCAAAAAAATAAATTCTCATATAACTATCGAAACTGACATTTCAATTGATGAAATTTTGGAAGGATACAGGGGATTACGGCGTAAAGTTCTCCAAGTCAACCATAACACAGAGATTATATTCTTGGAATGCCCATACTACTCCATTGATCGATGGAACTCTACATCTAGAGACGAAGACAAAAGAGACCAAGAATTATTTTGCCAAACAGAAATACTCAATAGTAAATCAAAAGATCTAAACTCGATCCAAGCATCAAAAATAAGTCAGGATCAAGTGGAAATAAGGAAATCAAAAAGGAATAACTCCAAAAACATATTAATACGAATTTACTTCTGGATGGTATTCACCCAAATAAGCTGATGACAAGACTATGGCTACTTAGAATTTATAGATTGATACGACGAATCTAATTGGCATTGGGAAATCGAGCTTGCTCCTTTTCCCACAATAAACAAAACAAAAACAACATAACAAAAAAACTCATTGTTTATAGATCCTGGGAAATCGAGATTGCTCCTTTTCCCATACAAATAAATAAACACTAGAATCATTGTTTTACATAGCTTCATCTTTTCTTCTAGATTCAAAATGGCCTCAAGAAAAGAAAAGACTAGTGATTGTTGGACTTGTGCCATATGTAAAAATAAATATAATGAGGACAAAACTGAGCTTCTAGAATGCGAACTCTGTACAGACCATTTTTGCAGAAGATGTCTGCAAATATTGTCTGCTGAATATAAATTATTAACAAAAAGATCAGACTTACACTGGTTCTGTCCTCAACAGTGCGAGGAAAAGGCTATGAAAAATGTACGACTAGAGAAGGAAATTGAAGATAGATGAACGCCTTTCTGGAGAAAATGGAGGAACGGGTTTCCATTTTGGAAACAAAAATTGAACAAAAAGTGGATAAAAATGAGGTATCAGAAATTATCAAAGCAAATTCCAGCACCAACGAGGAAAAACAATACACAACAGGGCAAGCGGATATTGATTCTAAAATTACAGAACTAAGAGAAAGTGAGGCAAGAAAGAATAATATAATCATCTATGGCATAAAGGAAAGTCATTCGGCTATCAGTACAGAGAGAAAAGAAGCAGATACTGAATTTATACGCAACTTGTGCACACTGTTGGAGTCTGAATCAAATTCCATTAAAAATGTAACTAGGCTTGGTAAACGCGCAACAGAGGATGAAGACACAAGACCAGTGAAAGTGGAATTTAAAGAAGAGAATGGTAAAACAAGATTGATAAAAAACTTAAGAAAATTGAAGGGTGCAGAGGATAAGTATCAGAAAATAAGTATCGAGCATGATATGACGAAGAAGGAAAGAGCTATTTATCTAGATAAGAGAGCAGAAGCTAAAAGATAAAATGAAGAAAACAAATCGGGGGAATACATATTTTTAATCCGGGGTCAACCATGGGAAAGAAGAGTGGTCAAAGTAAAAAAAAGGGAAGCTTAAGACAACAGATGGGAGATGTTTTTATCAATGTAAATCAGAGAAATGTATATACGTTCAAAAGAAAGGATTTTAACACATGTAAATCAAAAAACTACCCCAAAAAATTTGGTATGTATGTATACAAATGCGGACAGTTTGTTCAACAAATTGGACGAATTGAAAACAAGAATTAAAGATTGTGAAGTTCAACCTGATATTATAGCAGTAACGGAAACTCTTCCCAAGAACTGCAGAATAAAGCCAACATTAGCAGAATTTCAAATTGATGGGTCCGACTTGCTGATGAATACAACAGACTGTAATGATAAGAAAAGAGGTGTCGCAATGTATTTTAAAAAAGAGCTGGCTGCAGAAGAGGTAAGACCCCAAGAGGTTAAAAAATTTGAAGAGAGTATATGGATCAAAATCCAAAGCAATACTACAAACAGAATATTGATAGGATGTATATACAAAAGCCCAAATTCTAATGAAATGGCTCAGAATGATCTCAGAGAACTGCTTAAATACGTTGCAACTGACAAAAATGGTTATACACATATATTGGTTACTGGTGATTTTAATTTCTCGAGCATTGATTGGACAACACAAACAGCAAAAGACAGAGAGGTAGATTTATTTGTGGAATGCATTAAAGATTGCTTCTGGACGCAGCATATAAGTAAACCTACGAGATGCCATGGAAATAATGAACCAAATATCCTAGATCTCATTTTGACAAATGAAGAGGAGATGATAGATAATATTGAATATGAAAGCCCTCTTGGAAAGAGTGACCACAGTGTTCTCCAATTTTCATTTAAATGTAAACCAGAAGAGATGAAATCTACAGGTAACCGCAGAAATTACAGCAGAGGAAATTACCAAAAAAATGAATTCTGAATTCCAAATTGATTGCAATAAACTATTGGATGAATCTGATCTTGAAAATTTGTACACCAAGTTTTTATCTAAGTATAGAGAAGTAGTTGATAAAAATATACCAGAATTAAGTACAAGAAAGATAGACCTAACGAGGAAACATAATTTCACACCATTAGAACAAAATACAGTGAGAAAAATCAAGAAGAAACACAGATGTTGGCAAAGATACTTGGAAACCCAAGATGGCAAAAAAATACTTGGAATATGTTAAATTAAGAAATCAGGTAAAACGTCTCATGAGAAAAGCTAAGCAGGAGAAAGAAAAAAGCATAGCAAACAACATTAAATCAAATCCCAAACAGTTCTGGCAGTATGTAAATTCTAAACGTAAAGTGAGGTCTGGAATTGCAGAATTAAAAGAAAAAGACAACACAGGAGCTATCAAACTGTCAAGAACTGAGGAAGAGAAAGCGAACACACTGAATAGATTTTTTGTCAGTGTATTCACAGAAGAAAAGGATATAAAAACACCAATATTACCTGACAGAACATATAAAGCAGAAATTACAGGAGAATACTTCTCTGAGGAAAGGATAATGAAAATCTTAAAAGACTTGAATACACAGAAATCCCAGGGACCAGATGGAGTGCACCCAAAAGTCTTAAAAGAATGTAGAAGCACTTTGTGCAAACCAATTGGGATAATATTTAATGCATCACTCAAATCAGGGAAGTTACCGACCATATGGAAAGAAGCGAACATCACTGCTCTCTTCAAGAAGGGTGACAAATCAGAACCAGGAAACTATAGACCAGTAAGTTTAACAAGTATCATGTGTAAAATAATGGAGAAATTAGTACGGGAAAATATAGTTAACCATATGAAAGAAAATAACCTGTTCAGCAAAAAAAAACAATATGGATTTATATCGGGAAGATCGACAGCGCTACAACTAATGAGAGTGATGGATGAGTGGACATCAATCCTAGATAATGGGCAGTCATTAAATGTAGTGTACATGGATTTTATGAAAGCCTTCGATAAAGTGCCTCATATTAGACTGATCAACAAATTAGAAAGCTACGGTATAAAAGGCAAAATAAAGCAATGGATCACAGATTTCTTGGCCAAACGTAGACAAAGGGTCATTGTAAACGGCCACACATCAGATTGGAAACCAGTCACCAGTGGTATACCACAAGGGAGTGTCCTTGGACCAATACTTTTTGTGATCTATATAAATGACAAGCCAGACTGTGTAGACTCGCCACTGTACCTTTTTGCTGATGATACCAAAATATACCGTCCTATAGGAAGAGAGGAAGATGAAAATATATTACAAAGAGATTTGACAGCTTTACAAGACTGGTCAAACAAATGGTTACTGAAATTTCATCCAAACAAATGTAAATTAATGAGGATCTCAAATAAAAGCCAAAAAAAATGGTCAATAACAAAGAATACTACCTAAAGGACAACAAAGGTGAGAGAGTTATATTAAGCACATCGACAAAAGAAAAAGACATTGGAGTTATCCAAGACAAGAATCTAACATTTGAAGATCACATATCAACACAAACAGCAAAAGCGAATCAGACCATGGGCCTCATCAGAAGATCCTTCACATTTCTTGATGAAAAAAATTTCAAACTAATGTACCAGGCTCTTGTTAGACCCAATCTTGAATATGCGGCTTGCATCTGGAATCCTTATAAACAGAAAGACATAACCCTGATAGAAAAAGTACAGAAGAGAGCTACAAAACAGATACCAGCACTGAAAGGTCTATCATATCCAGAAAGGTTGAAAAAGTTAAATTTACCAACTTTAAAATACAGAAGACTTAGAGGAGATATGATAGAACTATTCAAGATTACACATGAAATTTATGTTAGCAAGGTCACTAGAAACTGGTTGGAATTTAGCCCAATACAAACTACAAGAGGCCATGACTTTAAATTAAAAAAGAATCAAAGCAACCTGGAGCTCAGAAGAAAGTCTTTTCCTAACAGATCAATTGACATCTGGAATGGGCTACCGGAAATACTAATGTGCTGTGAAACAGAAACTTTGAAAAAGGACTTAACAGATTCTGGTCAGAGATGGACCTAAAATTTGATTTTAGAGAGAACTATAAAAAAAACCGGAACACAAAAAATTAAATACAGATGCGGATATAGAGGCAGAAATGCCTGCGTCCATAGAAGATCATAAGGTATCATAAGGTATAAAAGTAAGAAGCTGTAAGCCTAAGTCCAAAAGCAGTATATAAAAGTCCAAAATTGAAGTAATTCAGCAGGAAAAGGGTTAAATAATACAAACATAGCCCTAAGATGCATGTTTACATTCAATAGAAAGCATGGACATGTGCTACAAGGTAAATCTCCACTTGGAAGAAAGGAAAAGAAAAAGCATCAAAACCTGCACGCAAACGTCAAAATATGTCTAATAAAAATCGATTGAAAGGGTTAAAATTAACAAAAAAATGCACTGGAAAGATGTTTGCTTGTTTGTTTGTTGGTGGTTAACGTCACATATTTATGCACTATGGCTAATCTTGACACAACATGGAGATGAAGTCAAGTTTAGTCAATCGTTGATCAACATGTTGCCCATTTTAGAGGACTTTCACCCCAAGCATTGGTGACTGGGTCCTATTTTACTGGTAAAGCGGAACTGGTTTACCACAGTAAACAAGTGCTGCTTACTTCCCGGGGTTCCCACAGGGAACTGGAAAGATATCAATGTTATATTAACCACCACTGCAATATGCAGTGAGGTCAACCTCAATTTAATTTTTTTTTTATCACAACCTGCACATAAACGTAAAAAGCTGTAAGTCTTAGTCCAAAACCTGTACATAAAAGTCCAAAATTGAAGTAATTCAGCAGGAAAAGGGTTAAATAATACAAACTTAGCCCTAAGATGCATGTTTACATACAATAGAAAGCATGGCCATATGCTGCAAGGTAAATCTCCACTTGGAAGAAAGGAAAAAATGAAAGTGTCAATGACACTGTAGCTCAACTTGTTAAGACAAAGACATGTATATGTATAGTATGTGACACAGCAATGACAAACATCTAGGTAATGACCTGATAACAAAGGTACATATAAAGTATTGTAACGGTCTGAACATAAATACTGACCGTTGCCTGTACCAAATGTATAGGTAAAGTATTGTAAAGGTGGGTGACAGTCAGATGCTCAACTAGAAAAGAAATCTTTGAGTCCCAGAGTGGGTCTGACTGAACCTCAAAATATTTGTTCTCATAGCACAGTGATAACAAAGGCACCCCAAAACACACTCATTCCTGTCCCAAGGTGAAAACAAAGGTACTCAAGAAGTTTTGTGAAGATCAGTTCATAAATACGAGCTGTATAGAACTTGTGACAAAAAACTGATTGGACCTAATTTCGGTACAAAATGGCCACTGGCAGCCATCTTGAATTTTGGACCACACCCCGAAACACTCATTCTCATCCCAAGGTGATAACAAAGGTACCCAAGACGTTTTGTGAAGATCGGTTCATAAATACAGCCTCTACCCTGAGCCGTATTGACATGTGTGCTTACATTGTGTAAGTAGCACTGAATAAATCAAAGTTCATCTAATTTGCATAATTTCTGCACGAAAAAAAACCCCTTATAATATGTGATGTATTCCATGTTACTAAACATTCATACAAAAATTTATTCAAATCAGAACTTTCATACAGAAGTTCTGTACAAAAGACTGATTGCACTAATTTTGGTACAAAATGGCTGCTGGTGGCCATCTTGAATTTCGGACCACACCCAAAAACACTCGCTCTCATCCCACGGTGATAACAAAGGTACCCAAGAAGTTTCGTAAAGATTGGTTCATAAATATGGCCTCTAGTCTGAGCCATATAGAAGTTGTGTACAAAAAAACGATTAGACCTAATTTCGGTACAAAATGGCCACTGGCAGACATCTTGAATTTTAGACCACACCCAGAAACACTCGTTCTCGTCCCAAGGTGATAACAAAGGTACCCAAGAATTTCATGAAGATCAGTTCATAAATACAGACTCCAGCCTGAGCCGTATTGACATGTGTACTTACTGTGTGTAAGTCGCACTGAAAAAATCAAAGTTCATCTAATTTGCATAATTTCTGCACGAGAAAAAAACCTGTATTATATGTGATGTATCCCATGGTACTAAACATTCACACAAAAAATTATTCAAATCAGCGCTTTCATGTGGAAGTTCTGTGGAAAAATCTGATTGCACCTAATTTTGTACAAAATGGCTGCCATCGGCCATCTTGAATTTCAGACCGGACCCAAAAACACTCGTTCTCGTCCCACGGTGATACCAAAGGTAGCCAAGAAGTTTCGTAAAGATTGGTTCATAAATACGGCCTCTAGCCCGAGCCGTATTGGCATTTGCACTTACAGTGCTGAAAGTAACACCAAAAAACATCAAAATTAGTCTAATTTGCACAATTTACGCACGAGAAAAAAACCCCTATTATCTGTGATGTATCCCATGGTGCTAAACATTCATACAAAAAATTATTCAAATCAGAGCTTTCATATGGAAGTTCTGTACAAAAAACAGATTTCTGCATCATCGGTACAAAATGGCGGCTGGCAGCCATCTTGAATTTTGGACCGCACCCAGAAACATTTGTTCTCGTCCCACAGTCATAACAAAGGTACCCAAGAAGTTTTGTAAAGATCGGTTCATAAATACGGCCTCTAGCCCGAGCCGTATCCAATTGTTGACGTACGGACAGACGGACGACGGGCCATGAAAAAAGCTCAAATTTGGCTTTGCCAAAGTTGAGCTAAAAAACATCAAAACTTGCACACAAACATCAAAATAAGTCTAAAATTTGATTCAAAGGGTTAAAATTAAGACAAAATACCCTGGAAAAGAGTTAAATGTTATAGTGAACCACCATAGCAATATGCAGAAGCTAAACAAAATTTTAAAAAGCCAAAAAATCAAAACCTGTACACAAAAGTTCAAAATATTTGAGAGCGGACGCTGACGCCGACATCAGGGCTATGCCATAGGCTCACACAACTAACGTTGGTGAGCCAAAAAACTGATTGGACCTAATTTCGGTACAAAATGGCCACTGGCAGCCATCTTGAATTTTGGACTGCACTCAGAAACACTCGTTCTCGTCCCAAGGTAATAACAAAGGTACCCAAGAAGTTTCGTGAAGATCAGTTGATAAATACAGCCTCTAGCCCGAACCGTATTGACATGTGCACTTACAGTGTATAAGTAGCACTAAATAAATCAAAATTCATCTAATTTGCATAATTTCTGCTCGAGAAAAAAACCTGTACTTTATGTGATGTATTCCATGTTACTAAACATTCATACAAAAATTTATTCAAATCAGAACTTTCATACAGAAGTTCTGTACAAAAGACTGATTGCACTAATTTTGGTACAAACTGGCTGCTGGTGGCCATCTTGAATTTCGGACCACACCCCAAAACACTCGTTCTCATCCCACGGTGATAACAAAGGTACCCAAGAAGTTTCGTAAATATCAGTTCATAAAAACGGCCTCTAGCCTGAGCCGTATAGAAGTTGTGTACAAAAAACTGATTAGACCTAATTTCGGTACAAAATGGCCACTGGCAGCCATCTTGAATTTCAGACCGTACTCAGAAACACTCGTTCATGTCCCAAGGTTATGACAGAGGTACCCAAGAAGTTTCGTGAAGATCGGTTGATAAATACAGCCTCTAGCCTGAGCCGTATTGACATGTGTACTTACTGTGTGTAAGTAGCACTGAAAAAATCAAAGTTCATCTAATTTGCATAATTTCTGCATGAGAAAAAAACCTGTATTATATGTGATGTATCCCATGGTACTAAACATTCATACAAAAAATTATTCAAATCTGAGCTTTCATGTGGAAGTTCTGCGCAAAAATCTGATTGCCCCTAATTTTGAACAAAATGGCTGCCAGCGGCCATCTTGAATTTCAGACCGGACCCCAAAACACCTATTCTCGTCCCACAGTGATAACAAAGGTACCCACGAAGTTTCATAAAGATCGGTTCATAAATGCGGCCTCTAGCCTGAGTCGTATTGGCATTTGCACTGACAATGCTGAAAGTAACACTAAAATCAAAGTTAGTCTAATTTGCATAATTTAAGCACGAGAAAAAAACCCATATGATATGTGATGTATCTCATGGTACTAAACATTCATACAAAAAATTATTCAAATCAGAGCTTTCATATGGAAGTTCTGTACAAAAAACAGATTTCTGCATCGTCGGTACAAAATGGCGGCTGGCAGCCATCTTGAATTTCGGACCGCACCCAAAAACACTCGTTCTCGTCCCACAGTCATAACAAAGGTACACAAGAAGTTTCGTAAAGATCGGTTCATAAATACGGCCTCTAGCCCGAACCATATCCAATTGTTGACGTATGGACAGATGGACAGACGGACGACGAGCCACGACAAAAGCTCAAATATGGCTTCGCCACAGTTGAGCTAAAAATCAAACATTTTTGAGGTGTGTTTTCTAGAGATGCTTTGCCGAGAAAAAAAGAGGACGATTCAGAGTGTGGAATTTTAAATCTCGGCGACATCGAAGGTGAGGGCACGCATTGGGTTGCGTGGTTTTCGAACAATAAAAATTTTTATTTCGATAGCTACGGAATCTCAATGCCAATAAAAATAAGAAACTATTTATCGTCAGTTATTTACAATACCAAATGAGTGCAAGCACCAGATCGAATGTTTTGCGGTCACCTGTGCCTCTACGTTCTCAAGAGATGGTTGGAAGGAGATCACTTTCAGGATATTCTTAACGATTTAAATTAAAAAAAATTGTTTTTTGATATACATATATATAGAGAGGTGTATAATAAAATTATTTTTATAACAAAAAAATTTTATAAATTTTTTTTAGTTGTTTATATTTAAATAATAATAATAAAAAAAGAAAACTTATAATATTCCTAATTAAAAAAAAATACAAAATACGAAACGAAACATGCCAGTCGATAAATTTGGTCGCACTGACGATAATGAAGTTCGTCAAGAAAGAAAAGAAGAACAGTTGAAGTTGTTGGTGGTGACAATGCCAACTTAGATGAACGATACGTTCGGAGATATGAACCTCAACAAGAACCTTTAAACTTAAACAATAAGAAAATCTACAATCTTCCCGAATCGATCAATCTGTCAGATGCCACGACTAAAAAATACGTCGATAATAGAGACGAAAATTTCCAGCAGATGATGAGAGATAATTATGTAAATAAAGCCATGATGGACAATCTCGATTTGAAATCTAAACGAGTGGTGAATGTAGTGGATCCTAGAGATTCGACCAATGTCGCAACTAATAGATATGCGGATGACACTCATGGAAGATTCAGTAAACATCTGAGAGATCGCTACATTCCTAAAGTGATGCAGTCCAAATTGAACGCAAATTCTAACAAGATAACCAGTGTACCCGTTCCCACGAGTCCCAATGATGCGGCGACTAAACAATACGTAGACTTGAAACTGAGAAAGAATAACAGACGAGTTAGTAATGAAATCGGATCTGGATGCGGGATTGAACAAGATATTGAATCTGTCTGCGATCGACTATGATGAAGAAGACTTGGCAGTTGTTAACAAAGGTTACGTTGATTCTGCCCTACTGGATTCTCAATCCTATCGGGAATCATGTCGAAGAATTGTATATGAACAAAAAATCTGGAGGAATATTATTCATTTATTTATTGGGGTTTAAGGTCACATATTTCTGCACAATGGCTAATCATGACCATATCCGGAGGAACCATGGAGGCCGGCATCGACATGGATGGTTACAATCTATTCGGTCTCGACGACGAACCGTAATTCGCTTCCAGCGCGACCAGCAGACAGAACATGGATGAAAATACGGTCTGGAGAAAGGGTGATATCATGGAAGGCAAATTGGACATAGGGGGACACGCACTCACGAATCTGCTGGATCCCACCCATGTGTGTCGTCGAAAGGATAAAATACGCTAGACAACTGATCACCATCTGGGCCAAGGAGAGCAGTGCGTTAGAAGCGGAAAAAGCCGAATGGTCCTTTGGAAATGGAGGTAACGGACAGCTGCACAGTCTGATAGGATATCCCATGCTGGTGAGAGGCGATATCATTCGATTGAGTCAGACTTCTACGGACTTGAGCAACAGAGCAGTCGTCAATCTCGTGGTGAATGGTGTGGAATGTGACATGAGGTACAGAATCGAAAAGAAGAAGGAACAACACTAGAACACTAGTGTCTTCAGTACGCCTCTCAAGGTGCAGATTGGGGACAGGATTAATTTCAAGATGAAAACCGATAATCCTGAGGCTGCCACTTCAGTAGTCTCACTGTTGATGGAACTCGAACCTCTGAACAAACAGTGAAAAACCAAAAAACAAAAAATTCAATAATTACTTTTTTTGTGATGTTGAGAGGACAACTCCAATTATATATTTTTATTTTTGTAATTTCCACCCATCTGTAATTGCAATTTATACATTTAGCAAATACCATGGTAGGTTCGTCACCCGATCTAGTTTGTTGAGATTGAATCGATATCTGAGGATTTTTATATTTTTTACAGATTAAAATCGTATCTTTAATAATTTCTTCTTTGGACGATTTTATGAGATTGTATTCTTCATTTTCCCTCAAACGATAATTATGAAAATCTCAACCATTCCATTCCATTTCGGTTCCACGTTCTTAGTGTTCGATGCGAATCCACTCTTTCAAATGTTTCATTTTTATATCATATGAAGAAAAAGGATGCTTTATAAACGAATTATTGCGAGATTTTAAGGATTTTATTAAACTTTTCATAATAATTTTTTTCTTCTTTTTTTTTTGTTTAAATATATAAAAAAAAAATGAAAGTGTCAATGACACTGTAGCTTAACTTGTGTGTTGTGTTGATGAAAAGGATAATGTTCAATGTTTATGAAAGGATTATGAAATAAGACAAGAATTGTGATAATTGGGAATATGTTCATTTCTGTTCCCTGTATGCTATGTTTATGATAAAAAATAATATGAGGTGTACACTGTACTAAAGAGGTGAGGGAGGGGTCGGTTAATATGACCTCCCAGTTAATGTATGTGGCCTTCACAGTTAACGTATATCAACACAAGTTACCAAGTTACAGTGAAATTATTCCAAAATGAGTCATCCTATCAAGTTACATTAAAATCCCTTCATAAATATGGCCTGCAGACTGTGCTAACAGTTTTCGGGCTTCGGGCCCCTGTAGCCGTCAGTTTCCCAATTGCGTCCAAAGGGGACGTTCCAATCTAGACATAATATGAAGTCAACCTACCAAGTTACAATGAAATCCCTTCATAAATATGACCTGTAGACTGTGCTAAAGGTTTTTGGGCTTTGGACTCTGGCAGCCATCATGGTTGAATGATCGCAACCAAAAGGGGACATTCTCATCTGGGCATCATCTGGAGTGATCCTACGAAGTTACAGTGAAATCCCTTCATGAATATGACCTGTAGACTGTGCTCAAGGTTTTTGGGCCTTGGGCCCCAGAAGCCATCACAGCTGACCAATCACGACCAAAAGGGGATGTCATCATCTAGGCATTATATGGAGTCAAACTTATGGGTTACAATGAAGTCCTTCCATAAATATGACCAATAGACTATGCTAAATGTTTTGGGCTCGGGCAGGCATCAAGGCTGAATGAGCGCGACCAAAAGGGGATGTTCTCATCTAGACATTATTTAGAGTCATCCTACCAAGGTACAATGAAATCCCTTCATAAATATCACCTGTAGACTGTGCTAAAGGTTTTCGGACTTTGGGCCCCTGTAGCCATCACAGTTGCCTAATGGTGTCCAAAAGGGGCTGTTCTCATATAGACATTATATGAAGTCAACCTACCAAGTTACAATGAAATCCCTTCATAAATATGACCTGAAGACTGTGCTAAAGGTTTTCGGGCTTAAGGCTCGGGCAGACATCATGGTTGAATGAACGCAACCAAAAGGGGACATTCTCATCTGGATATCATCAGGAGTGATCCTACGAAGCTACAATGAAATCCCTTCATAAATATGACCTGTAGACTGTGCTCAAGATTTTCGGGCTTCGGGCACCTGTAGCCATCACAGTTGACCAACCATGACCAAAAGGGGATGTCATCATCTAGGCATTATATGGAGTCAACCTAACAAGTTACAATGAAATCCTTCCATAAATACAGGGCAGCCATCAAGGCTGAATGATCGCGACCAAAAGGGGACGTTCTCATCTAGACATTATTTGGAGTCAACCTACCAAGCTACAATGAAATCCCTTCATAATTATGACCTGTAGACTGTTCTCAAGGTTTTTGGGCTGTGGGCCCCTGTAGCCGTCACAGTTGCCCAATAGTGTCCACAAGGGGATGTTCTCATCTAGACATTATATGAAGTCAACCTACCAAGTTACAATGAAATCCCTTCATAAATATGACCTGTAGACTATGCTAAAGGTTTTCGGGCCTCGGGCTCGGGCAGCCATCATGGTTGAATGATCGCAACCTAAGGGGAGAATCTCATCTGGGCATCATCTGGAGTGATCCTGCAAAGTTACAATGAAATCCCTTCATAAATATGACCTGTAGACTGTGCTCAAGGTTTTCGGGCTTCGGGCACCTGTAGCCATCACAGTTGACCAATCACGACCAAAAGGGGATGTCATCATCTAGGCATTGTATGGCGTCAACCTAACAGGTTACAATGAAATCCTTCTATAAATATAACCTTTTACCTTTGCTAAAGGTTTTTGGGCTCGGGCACCCATCAAGGCTGAATGATCACGACCAAAATAGGACGTTCTCATCTAGACATTATTTGGAGTCATCCTACCAAGTTACAATGAAATCCCTTCATAAATATGACCTGTAGACTGTGCTAAAGGTTTTCAGGCTTCGGACACCTTTAGCCGTCAAAGTTGCCCAATCGTGTCCAAAAGGGGATGTTTTCATCTAGACATTATATGAAGTCAACCTACCAAGTTACAATGAAATCCCTTCATAAATATGACCTGCAGACTGTGCTAAAGGTTTTCGGGCTTCGGGCTCGGGCAGCCATCATGGTTGAATGATCGCAACCAAAGGGGACAATCTCATCTGGGCATCATCTGGAGTGACCCTACAAAGTTACAATGAAATATCTTCATAAATATGACCTATAGACTTGTGCTCAAGGTTTTTGGGCTTCGGGCACTTGTAGCGATCACAGCTGACCAATCACGACCAAAAGGGGATGTCATCATCTAGGCATTATATGGAGTCAACCTAATAGGTTACAATGAAATCATTCCATAAATATGACCTTTTGCTTATGCTAAAGGTTTTTGGGCTCAGGCACCAATCAAGCCAGAATGATCGCGATCAAAATGGGACATTCTCATCTAGACATTATTTGGAGTCATCCTACCAAGTTACAATGAAATCCCTTCATAAATATAACCTGTAGACTGTGCTAAAAGTTTTTGGGCTTCAGGCACCTTTAGCCATCACAGTTGCCCAAACATGTCCAAAAGGGGACGTTCTCATCTAGACATTATATGAAGTCAACCTACCAAGTTACAATGAAATCCCTTCATAAATATGACCTGAAGACTGTGCTAAATGTTTTCGGGATTCAGGCTCAGGCAGCCATCATGGTTGAATGATCGCAACCAAATGGGGACAATCTCATCTGGGCATCATCTGGAGTGATCCTACGAAGTTACAATGAAATCCCTTCATAAATATGACCTTTAGACTGTGCTCAAGGTTCGGGCTTCAGGCACTTGTAGCCATCACAGCTGACCAATCACGACCAAAAGGGGATGTCATCATCTAGGCATTATATGGAGTCAACCAAACAGGTTACAATTAAATCCTTCCATAAATATGACCTTTTGCCCATGCTAAAGGTTTTTGGGCTCGGGCACCCATCAAGGCTGAATGATCGCGATCAAAATGGGATGTTCTCATCTAGACATTATTTGGAGTCATCCTACCAAGTTACAATGAAATCCCTTCATAAATATGGCCTCTATACTGTGCTAAAGGTTTTCGGGCTTCGGGCCCCTGTAGCCGTCACAGGTGCCCAATCACGTCCAAAAGGGGACTTTCTCATCTAGACATTATATGAAGTCAACCCACCAAGTTACAATGAAATTCTCAATAAATATGACCTGTAGACTGTGCTAAAGGTTTTCGGGTTTTGGGCTCGGGCAGTCGTCACGGTTGGCAGATCATGCCCAAATGGGGAAATTCTCATCTAGACATCATCAGGAGTCATCCTACCAAGTTACAATGAAATCCCTTCACATTAAACATGACCTGCAGACTGTGCTAAAAGTTTTTGGGTTTCGGGCTTGGGCAGCCATCACAGTTGATAGATCATGCCCAAAAGGGGACGTTCTCATCTGGGCATTATACAGAGGCATCCTACCAAGATACAATGAAATCCCTTCATAAATAAGACCTGTAGACTGTGCTAATGGTTTTCGGGTTTTGGGCTCGGGCAGTCATACCGGTTACCCGATCGCGACCAAAAGGGGACGTTCTCATCCAGACATGACCCCAAACCTGCATATGAAATTTTGTGACGATCGGACTAGAACTGCAGGGTGTAGCCCGTGCTAAAGGAAAATGTGAACAGACTCACAGACTAACAGACTTCCGCACACGTGATGGCAATAGCTTATCTTGACTATGTCAAGTTAAGCTAATGAAAGTGTTAATGACACTGTAGCTCAACTTGTCAAGACATGTACATGTATAGTATGTGACACAGCAATGACAAACATCTAGGTAATGACCTGATAACAAAGGTACATATAAAGTATTGTAACAGTCTGTACATAAATATTGACCGCAGCCTGTAACAAATGCATAGGTGAAGTATTGTAAAGGTGGGTGACAGTAAGATAGATGCTAAACTAGAAAAGAAATCTTTGAGTCCCAGAGTGGGTCTGACTGAACCCCAAAATATTTGTTCTCATAGCACAGTGATAACAAAGGCACCCCAAAACACACTCATTCCTGTCCCAAGGTGAAAACATAGGTACCCAAGAAGTTTCGTGAAGATCAGTTCATAAATACGAGCTGTATAGAAGTTGTGACAAAAAACTGATTGGACCTAATTTCGGTACAAAATGGCCACTGGCAGCCATCTTGAATTTTGGACCGCACTCAGAAACACTCATTCTCGTCCCAAGGTGATAACAAAGGTACCCAAGAAGTTTCGTGAAGATCGGTTGATAAATACAACCTGTAGCCCGAGCCGTATGACATGTGCACTTACAGTGTATAAGTTGCACTAAATAAATCAAAATTCATCTAATTTGCATAATTTCTGCACGAGAAAAAAACCTGTACTGTATGTGATGTATTCCATTTTACTAAACATTCATACAAAAATTTATTCAAATCAGAACTTTCATACAGAAGTTCTGTACAAAAGGCTGATTGCACTAATTTTTGGGACAAAATGGCTGCTGGTGGCCATCTTGAATTTCGGACCACACCCCAAAACACTCATTCTTATCCCACGGTGATAACAAAGGTACCCAAGAAGTTTCGTAAAGATCGGTTCATAAATACGGCCTCTAGCCTGAGCCGTGTAGAAGTTATGTACAAAAAACTGATTAGACATAACTTCGGTACAAAATGGCCACTGGCAGCCATCTTGAATTTTGTACCGCACTTAGAAACACTCGTTCTCATCCCAAGGTGATAACAGAGGTACCCAAGAAGATTTGTGAAGATCAGTTGATAAACACAGCCTCCAGCCCGAGCCGTATTAACATGTGTACTTACTGTGTGTAAGTAGCACTGAAAAAATCAAAGTTCATCTAATTTGCATAATTTCTGCACGAGAAAAAACTCTGTATTATATGTGATGTATCTCATGGTACAAAACATTCACACACAAAATTTTTCAAATCAGCACTTTCATATGGAAGTTCTGTGCAAAAATCTGATTGCACCTAATTTTGTACAAAATGGCTGCCAATCGGCCATCTTGAATTTTGGACCGCACCCCAAAACACTCGTTCTCGTCCCACGGTGATACCAAAGGTACCCAAGAAGTTTCATAAAGATCGGTTTATAAATACAGCCTCTAGCCCGAGCCGTATTGGCATTTAAACTTACAGTGGTGAAAGTAACACTAAATACATCAAAGTTAGTCTAATTTGCATAATTTACGTACGAGAAAAAAACCTGTATTATATGTGATGTATCCCATGGTACTAAACATTCATTCAAAAAATTATTCAAATCAGCGCTTTCATATGGAAGTTCTGCGCAAAAATCTGATTTCACCTAAGTCTGTATAAAATGGCTGCCAGCAGCCAACTTGAATTTCGGATCGAACCCCAAAACACTCGTTCTCGTCCCACAGTCATAGCAAAGGTACCCAAGAAGTTTCGCAAAGATCAGTTCATAAATACAGCCTCTAGCCCGAGCCGTATTGAATTGTTGATGGACAGACAGACAGATGGCCAGACGGACGACTGGCCATGGCATAAGCTCAAATTTGGCTTTGCCAAAGTTGAGCTAAAAATGAAAAAAAACAACAAAAAATTTTGTTTTTGTTTTTTCAAATTATAGTTATTATTTTTTTGTTGTTGTACTTTTTAATTATTATTTCATCAAACAATGGACATTTTTTGTCCATCCGATTCGAATTGTAACTCTCTATCCAACAGGACTAGGGCAAAAGCCTTGGTTCTCCTCGGCACGTTCTTGTCGAATTGCATCTTAATCTGAATGTCTAGGATGCTACTCTTGAGTCGCTCGCTCTGTTCACTGACATCGAATATGAACAGGGGATACATCAATTTGTATTTGGTGGGAGTGATGTTAGGATTGCCCATCAATTCGTCCAGTCAATGATATTTCTTTCGGAAATCTGAGGTGTTGCCGTATAGTCTGCAGAAAAGAGGTGTTGTAATCGATTGCCTGATATCTCGTGGCATTTAGAAATAACTGCATGTTTCTCAAGTGACAATGATCGAACAGGGAAGGATTTTTCTCGAGATCCGTCCCCATTGGTTTGAAATGCCACTATGATGAATCGTGGTCTTTCCGGAGCAGATTTCACAGTCAATCTCCAATCGAAGTGATTGCAAGATGGTGGAATACTAGCCGTCCGGGATGAAACACAGATTCTATCTCGTCCCGAGAGCATGTATTTTATATTACTAAACAGATGCATCATGGCATTATTGGCTAGAGTGACCATGTTGTTGTTCGCATAATCGCTTCAGTCTTCCTTGGTGAGACGTCCCTGTATCACTATAACTTTTGCTGGGAAGAATGAACAGATCTCGAGTCTAGACGTTGATTCTTATTTCAAAGGGGATTGTTCAGACTCGTTCCAGTCACGGGTTCGTACTCGCGAACTTCGTATTCTTGAATGCTTTCATCTCTCAATATACCTTGTGTTATATCTAATATAGTCATGTTTTTGTTTTTTTGTTGTGTTAATTCATTTTCTTCTTTTTATTATTATAAATTGTTTTTTTAAAATTATTATTTTATTTTATTTATTTTTTTTTCCTTTTACTATATATGCGTAAAAGGAAAAAAAAAATAAAAGTGAAGGGTTGGTTCTTCAAAATACCGTCTTCTGCAATTCTTGTTCGTAAAATGTTCTGATGATTTCTCTGCTGTCATCTTCATCATCCTCTACTGCTTCTAATTTGTAAGTCACTGGATCCGTGTAAAATATTCTAACGATCTTATGATTTCCTTAGTCCATCGAGGAGTGTAACCTTACTCGAAGAGTGACTTATAAGAAGTGATTCTCACTCGATCACCAACTGCAAATTTTGGTGGTTTGGACTTCTTCTTGATCTTGATCCTTTCTGGATAGAGATTCGGGAAGATGTGTTTTTCGTTTCGAGGAACGCTAGCTTCTGCAGCGTCATCTTGATTGATCTGTGCCGTGTGTTGTTGTATTCTTTGACCAGTTCGTCGAGGACACCGATATATTTCTTGGTCTTATTGGCCGTGAAATACTTGTACATTTTTTTCTTCATGGTTCTATTTCAACGTTCCATCACGTCAGCATAGAAGTTGACTAATGGACGAAAGTGACTGTTGTAAAATTCCTTTCCCTTATCCACCCACAATTTATCCAGTTTTCGAGAAGACAATTCGAATATGCTCTTCAGAGCTTCCGCCATGCAAGCTCCCGATTTATTCTTCAGCGGTCTCATTCATCCGTATTTCGAAAACACGTCGATGACTGTCCGAATGTATTTAATGCCCTTGTTCTGTTTCGTATGCGATTTCATGTCGACCAGATCGGCTGCCCAGTTCTGATCCAAACCCTTCACGAAAACCCTTCTCCTTCAAAATTTATGTGTGACGGGCTTGTGTAGTTTGTTCGCCAATGCATTTGTTAATAATATGTTCTGGACATTTTTTTTTATGTCCCCATCCGAATCGATGTTTGGTACCGATCACTTTACCACTAACGAACATTCAAGTCTCTCTCTCCTAGTGAGATTTGATATATTTTTCAACGTCGTCAACATGTCTTTATCGCAGATTCAATTACTAGTCTCAACATCGGGATGTTTAGTGTAACACAGATCGTGAGCGTAAGCAGTCAAATCCACCCTATTGATGGGTTTGGTCCAAGATTTTGGTGTCAGATCTCAATTCAATCTCTTATTTAATTCCGTGCCAGGTCCAGTGAATTGATGACCTGGCAGATGCATTTTGATGGGTAGATTATTAATCAATTTATTCGTCAGACCGGCACCGCATTTGACAAATTGCGTCTTGGTCGAACCGTACACTTCACACTTTCTGCAAAGCATGGGACTTCTATTTTTGTCAGTATTTTTTTAACGTTAACCGTATCAGTAATTCTCTTGCATTTGACGCAATACATTTGTTGTTTTTTTGTTTTTCGTATATATTTTTTAATTTTTTTTTTTTTTTCAATTTATATATATATATGTAAGTTTTTTCTTTTATATATATATATACATTTTTTTCAATCGATTGCTTCTGGAATCTTTTTGGGATTCAACAATTTACGAAACGATTGTCTCGCTTCTTCCCTAGCTTTTTCCACGAGACAATCCTTCAATTCTTCCTTGATGATCTGACGACTCTCGACTCTTATCTTTGCTTTCAAGATTTCGTATTTTTGTTTTTTGTTCAATATGTCGACATATTCGCCGTCCAAAATCTTTCAATGCCATGGAGATCTTATCCGACACAGTGTTGATCTTTGCATTGGCTAAAATGCTGTTTTTGTGTTTCTTTGCCTTCACGGACAATTTCTTAGTGAGAAATTTTCCGATTGTACTGGCGAATCCGGCAGTGAAAGCCAATCCTTCTACGGCCAATATGACTGGAAGAGCAACAATGGCGGTCGACAATAGACTTATTCCGTCAACGTTCAAACCCATAGAGATCGCGATGAGAGTCAAATCCACACCACTCACAAATTTCTTGAATATTTCTTGATGAGCGAATGACGAGAATCTCTCTCTCGCATCAGATATGATTGAATTCTATTGATTTGTTCGATTCAATACTTCTGTCCCACATCGTCGCTACTTTCTGGTGGTGGTAGAAGAGGTGCCGGGGGCTCGACTTCTCTAACGATGGCTAGATTTTTATACTTCGAAGTTCCATTTTCATTTTATTTATTTATAACTATTATTATATTTTTTATGTATTTTTTATTTTCACCCCTTATTTAATTAACAAAAAATTGACTCTTATCTCCGCTTCGTATTTTTGTTTTTCGTTCAATATGTCGACGAAAGAGAAACAGAAAATTAGCATTCTCCCTTATTGTCTGTCTGGGCAGTCGAAAATAATTCTGAGACAGATAGAAACAATCCACGTTGCTGTGACGTCCTCAAACGTAATACGATTTGCATCAATTCTGTCTCTCCAACAGCAGATCATCGAAGATCATGAGATTCTTGTTTTCCAACTTCAACTGTCTGGGATCAGGAATGTCATTGGCATTCTCGTAAACTAGACATTCCACATTCAAACACTCGATGTTTCTCCTAGTCAATTCTCTCACCGCTCCTTCCAATATATTCGAAGTCTCGTGTCCTTTGAATTCGTCCTGACTGTCGAAGATTCTTGACATGACGTCCTTGGGTAATTCATGCATCATGCTCTCTCGAAGCAATCTGTATTCCGGTTGAAAGAGACTCTTGCCAAAAACGAATAATCTGTCGTAATCCAACCAGCCGGGTCACAACAGTAGACAGTAGATTCAACAGTAGATTCATCAAGAGATTGGTCTTTCCACAATTCGCTTTTCCCACTATCAGATCTCTTACGCTCTTGGGAAAGAACTCATCATTCGACCTCTTGGTCATCACGTCATTCCAACACATGTCTTTGATATCCATTTTTTTTTCTCCAGTTTTTTTTTTTACTATGTTTTGAATTGTTTTTTTTTATTTTTTTTTATTCTTAATTTCTATTTTTTATATATATATATATATATATATAAAAAGGTTTTTTTATTTATAAATCACTTTCAATCCCGATCCTTTCGTTATTTTAGCTAAGTCCTGAATCGGTACGACATCATCACAGAAGTCTTTCCAACTTTTCGGTTCGATTCTCGATCATTTGGCAGGTTGTGGTGGAGATATCAATTTATTAATCAATGCGTCGGCCCCTCTCCTGCCAGCTTCCGAAGCTATTCTACCGCTCACTTCGGTCGCAGCTTTCTTACCCGCATCGATCGACATCTTCTTTCTGATTTTGAGAGCGCTCGACGCGATCTGTTTTGTGGCATCACCGGTGAATTTATGAGTTAAAAATCGCATCATGGAATCCACGATGACCAATCCACTGTAAAAGTAAGATCTAGCAGCATATCCCCTATTACTTACCACTAACATTTTTTTTTTTGAGAATTCGTTTTTTTTTTATTTACTTTTTTTTTTCCCCTCTCTCTTACTATTTTATCATTTCAAACGATTCATCAACTTTGATAATCCTTCTTAGTCGAGAACTTCTGCCTCAACAATTCGTCGCACATGCTCACTATCTCGTTATCCACTCCGGTGTTACCAGCTTCTCTGCTAGCCATCAACAATCTCAATCTCTCTGACAAGGCACGGGGATCACGTGGAAGAAATACCGTGTCAGTCATCATTCCCTTTCCAGTCGTCGATTTCATGAAATACTTGTTTGCCTTCCATATGGGTTCCACCACGTGTTTCCAATTGTAACCTCTCCTATCCTTCGGGCTGGTTTCTCTGGAATCGTTGTCCTTCTTCATGGCGTGAGTCTGAACCTGAATGTCTCCATAATTATTCAAATCCTCTTGAGTGTAACCACCGGGTCTCTTGTGAGAGAGCAGAGTATGCAATCCGTCGGTCATTAAGTACCTGTTCGGACCGACGATTAAATTGTCGTATTCAAACCATATTTGTGTGTCACCAACAAAATCTTTATCACCTTCTTGACGAAATCCGTAAATCGTATCTTTTTCTCTACCATCGTCAAACCTGATGCTGCTAACGACGTTACTCACATCGATCTCAATCGTCTCCAGAGTGTATACGGACAAACTTATCAGTGTAAAACTACCGAGGCTACTCGGATCGGTTTTGATTCTCTCCGGAATTCTCGGCGCAAAACTAACAGGAATAAAACACGTCCTCAGAGACCTTCTCTTATGGGTCTCAATTCTTGATGATCTCTTTCGTTGCTCGTTCCTGAACCTCGATGACAGGTCTGAACAACTTAGTCGCCTCTTGTCTCAATCCCATCTCTCCCAATCGCCTGGCACTGTCCTGTGCTTGAATGTTCTCCTTGCTCCGTATTATTTCGTGAACCTGCTCATCCCTTCGCTTAGAATCTCCTATGTGTAGAAACATGGTTTTTTATTTATTTATTTATTTATTATTTTTTTCTTTCTTTAATGGAAAAAAGTTAATTTTTTTTTGTATTCTTATTTTTTTTTAATGTTGTTTTATATATATATATTTTTAAAAAATTTTTTAAATTTTTTAAACAATTTTTTAAATAATTTTTTTATTATTATTATTCATCTTTTAACTTATAATATATATACACACATTTTTCAATCATGATCCTCCTCCAATCAGATCGTTTCCCATCGAGTTATAACACTCGAACGACGAAAATCCATCTTTTCTGGCACACTTAAAAAAATTCACCTCTACCGAAATGTCATCCTTTCTCGTGAAAATCTGCATCCCAGATCAAATTTTTTTTTGACCGAGACACAGGTTTTTTCCAGATTTTTCGTCGCGGGAAAAATTCACCCCCAAGGGGAAATCAGTGTTAAGTTTGTAAAAAAAAGTGAATTTGTAAAAACGGGAAATTTTTTAAAAAAATCGAGCCAGAAAATCCTCAAATTTAAACATTTTCTGCGAAAAATCCAAGTTTTTCCAGGAAAAGTTTATTATTTTGAAAAAACACCAACATTTTCATAGAAAATCAATTTTTTTTCAGGAAAAATTTGAATTTTTTCTAAAAATAACTCAATCTTTCTGGCTCACCTGCATTTCTGGCTCAGCCCCGGAAGAGGAGCTGGAATCAGCCTTTATCCACCACTCACCCAGTAGTGAAGCATTACACCGTTTATTGCAAAATTTATCACAGGTGTTCGACATGTGCAAAGATCATGAGAAATAGTGTATTAGATGTTTTTTTTTAGAAATTATGTATTTTTCCATGATTATGTATACAAGAGAGAAAAGGTATGCAACTCCCTGGCTTGGAAGATTTTGTGCTGTCTTATTCAAACTCACAGAAAAAACAAACTCGTGAATTTGTAGTTGAGATATTGATGTCATCTAACAGCCAAGACATTAAGCTTTACGTTGATATACCACTTGCCACACTAAATATTTTTTAACGTTAAAACGGGTCAAATATATCTCAGGAAGGAGTCACTTTTTTTCTAGATTGGACACAGCTGTTGCCAGAAAATTGACTAGGGTCGTTCAAATCAATTGATCAAATATATCGAACGAAATGAACCATTTTCTAACTACGATTGTCACTCTATACTAAACTTCACCACACTAATCATACAATACGGTATTGGAGCTTCAAGACCCCTTGATTGTTATAAAATTGAAAAATTTGTATTGCAAATTGCCTTCAACACAAATCGCAAATTCCTCCCATCACCATACTTGTACTATACCGCATTGAATTTGACCTTGCCATCCCATTGGTAGGTAAACCTGAACTCGTCATCCAAATGGTCAATAATGAAAAATAAAAAGAAAGATTCCCCGTATTTTTTGGTCACAAATATAGCAACCAATGGGGAGTCTACTCACTGCCAACAGCCATATCTGACCCACAAAAAAGGGAGTCATCTCAAAGAGATATATTTCACCCGTTTTAGCATTAAAAGAGAATAAGTGCCGTTAAATCTCAATAACGCCTCCCCCAAGGAACCCTTTCCGATAATAAAGCTATACTCGACGTGTTCAGAATTCCCATATATACACCACGTTGTATCTCGATGATTTTTCACACACAACCAAAAATTACAAACTATTTTTGTGCTCAGAAAACTGTCAGAAATTAGTAGAGAAAATTGCGGAAATTGTTCTCTGAAAATTGCATTCGCTTGCACGGTGTTTTCTAATTTTTACATGATTGCGTTTAGGGTTCAGTTTAATAAAAAAAAAAACCTTGTCAAATGGTCAGTTTCAAGGTAAGTAACTCTAACAACTCATCCGTCCAAAGAAATTAAAATTCTATTCGCCACACTAAGAAGTGCTTGAAAAAAAACATTTTTTTATCTTTTTTGCTTCTTATTCAAGATTTTACTGGGGTACATTTTTCGTGAACTTTTCATGATGAGAATTTAAAATCTTGTAAATTTTTGCCATTGTTATTGAGATACATCAAGCCTTGAACCTTAAGAACGTTTCATGTCTTGATGTGTGCCAATAATTCGTCCTAAGTCTCGAACACGTGAATTTTAGGGGTTAGAAAATAAGGATTCATCTTGGAATTGCTTTCAATGGACGGAATGAAGAGTTTTCCCCGTTTTCTGTCTGATTATATATTCACAAATCACATTCCAAATGTGCACTGTGGGTCGACCCAGAACGTATTCAGTGCATTTTAAAAATTCTATTTGTGGTCATGAACCATTCCCCGTCGTATTTTGAACACATACACCCGACATCCTTCCGAGTCAAAAGGCAAGGTGATTATTATGTGGTTCTGGAATGTTGGACTGCTCTATCTTTTTCTGAGATCTCTTTGGGAATGAGGAAGACTTGGGAAAACCACATTCTGATTGTTTTTTTTTTATCCATTATGACACATCTATGTTATTTATATTCACGAGTCTTATCGAGCATATTTCCACTTGAATTATAAAGAAGATTTTAACTTTTCATTTGAATCATACAGAGACATATCTTTGAAATAGATTGCCTTTTTTGAAGTTCATTATCACATTATTATTCTCACAAAAAACCCCATTTTCTTACTAATTTGTTGAGTTTTTTTTATTGATACTGAGGCAAAAAAATAATTGTATAAACAATTCAGTATAATTTGTTGTATTTTTGTTTCTTTTTTTTTTAAAAATTAAAAAGATAAAAAGAGATTGAAATGTAATTGATAACACAGCAAGCTTATTCTAAAATATTTTTTTTTAAAATCAGTTTTTTCCTCATCTGAGAACAGTGTACTCCAATATCTAAAGCGATTCAAATTTCTTTATTTTTTTTTACGAGAAAAAATTGAGAACTAGTTTTACTTATAGTGTTGTTGTTATGACTGATAGGTTAGGTAGAGGTTTATTATGAGTACACCAGGGGTTATGGTACAGCTCTATTCCATACGAAAAAGATAAGAGTGGAGTACTAGATTTGTCAATGGGCTGATACTTTTAAATAAATAAAGTTCTGGGAAGCGTGTGTTTAATCGGACAATTATAATAATAACTGGAACTGATTATGTTCACCTACAATCACACGAAAATAGCTGGAATGGATGGATACACAGTTGAGATGCTCATAACAGATGTAAAATTAGATTTAGATAAAGATTTTACATCTCAACTCGACTTTAAAAATGAAATTGGCATTGACACTGTAGCTCAACTTGTTTAAGACATGTACATGTATAGTGTGTGACACCGCAATGACAAACATCTAGGCAATGACCCGATAACAAAGGTACATGTAAAGTATTGTAACGGTCTGCACATAAATGCTGACCGTAGCCTGTAACAAATATATAGGTAAAGTATTGTAAAAGTGGGGTGACAGATGCTAAACTAGAAAAGAAATCTTTGAGTCCCGGAGTGGGTCTGACTGAACCCAAAAATATTTGTTCTCATATCACAGTGATAACAAAGGCACTCAAAAACACTCGTTCCTGTCACAAGGTGATAACAAAGGTACCCCAAGAAGTTTCTTGAAGATCAGTTCATAAATACAGACTCTAGCCCGAGCCGTATTGAAATGTGCACTTACTGTGTTTTAGTAGCACTGAACAAATCAAAGTTCATCTAATTTGAATAATTTCTGCACGAGAAAAAAAACCTGTATTATATGTGATGTATTCCATGTTACTAAACATTCACACAAAAAATTATTCAAATCAGAACTTTCATATAGAAGTTCTGTACAAAAAATTGATTGCACTAATTTTGGTACAAAAAGGCTGCTGGCGGCTATCTTGAATTTTGGACTGCACCCAAATACATTCGTTCTCGTCCCACAGTGATAACAAAGGTACCCAAGAAGTTTCGTAAACATCGGTTCATAAATACGGCCTCTAGCCTGAGCCGTATAGAAGTTGTGAACAAAAAACTGATTGGATCTTATTTCGGTACAAAATGGCCACTGTCTGCCATCTTGAATTTTGGACCGCACCCAAAAACACTTGTTCTCGTCCCACGGTGATAAAAAAGGTACCCAAGAAGTTTCATAAAGATCGGTTCATAAATACGGCCTCTAGCCCGAGCCATATTGGCAACTGCAGTTACAGTGCTGAAAGTAACACTAAATAAATCAAAGTTAGTCTAATTTGCATAATTTGTGCATGAGAAAAAAAAAAAACCCATATTATATGTGATGTATCCCATGGTACTAAACATTCATACAAAAAAATTATTCAAATCAGAGCTTTCATATGGAAGTTCTGCACAAAAAAATCGGATTGCATGTACAAAATGGCTGCCAGCAGCCGTCTTGAATTTCGGACCGGACCCAAAAACACTCGTTCTTGCCTCACAATGATAACAAAGGTACCCAAGAAGTTTCATAAAGATCTGTTCATAAATACAGCCTCTAGCCCGAGCCGTGTGTATGGCAAGACGGACGGCCAGATGGCCAGATGGACGACGGGCCATGACAATACCTCAAATTTGGCTTCGCCAAAAGTTGAGCTAAAAAACAACACACAAAATAAATATTTTATGTACCCCGGACCTGGATTTTTTTTTCTCTGGCAAACCAATGTCTATGGGAGTTTTCAGTGTTAAATCTGTGTTTGTCACCATTGTTGTTTTTCCTATAGACAATCCGGGAGGCACTCTGGCGTAATTGCAACATTTTTTTTAATCCAAACATGTTTTTAGGATATCTCTCTCATTGATACTCATTATCAACAATCACTCGCAGAATGGGTAATGGAATTGTGTCTCTCTAAAATGACACAATAGCGCCAAGTACTTTTGAGTTTTTTTTCTGAATGCTTATCAACTTACACTATCAAGTCGATATAAGAGAGGCAGTTCTCTAGTTGTAAATTCATATTCACACACAAATCATATTTCATATATTTGTACCGTATGAATACGAATTTGCAAATACAAGAACACTATTCGTTATTTGAGTTGTAGAAAAAATTAATGTCTATCCTATTACAAATGTATTGAAGAGAAAAATACACCAATACCTTCAAAACGATTCAAGTAAAAAATATCCAATATAAGTGATGAATTAATTGTAATCTAAAAAGTTAGCCGAACAATTATAATCCTATGATAAACAAAACGTTTGTTGAATTGTAATGTTATGTGTTCGAGTCGATTTTCCTGGAAATAAACGTTACAAAACACAACGTCATTTTCGGGGATCTGGTTTAAAATATGGCGTGTCTTCGCTGATAAAAAAATGGCATAGTACTACCATTACCAACAAAATTTTTTTTTTTCCATCGATGAAACGTGATTAACCAACTTGATTTTTTGGGGAAAAGTTTTCCCACGACTTATACCATGCATTTAACAGCAGAACAATTTATTATTATTTTTTTAGAACAACAGATCAAGCACTTCCCACCATATCCATACTTTTTACTTATGTGTTCGAATATCTTCACTCATAATTATTCTATCTGGACATATCATATACCATCGCAAAGTTTGTGAGCAGTAGTTTACGATATCTTAATCAATACAATCGGTTTGGAACTGAAAAAAAAAAGTTATGAACTGTTATCTGTCAGACGAAACACACAAATCCATATTGGCGAGGGGCTACAGCCTTGCCTTACTGAACGTTCCACATTAAAAAATCGGATATATGTCCATTAACCAACACAGAGCTCACAATATCTGTGTATAATTTTACCAAGGAGATAAAATTATCTCCAAAACCAAAAGCTCGAAGAGCTTGAAATAAGTATGAATGATCGACACGATCAAAGGCCTTCATCTGATCAAGGCAGAGAAAGGCTGCAGAAAAATGTTTTTGATTAACATAATCAATTATATTACGCATGAGATGAAGGTTATCAGCAATTGTTCTCTCGGAAACAGAACATGGTCTGATCCGGGTGAACAATATACTGTAACATTTTGCACAATTGTAAGGACAATGCTTCCGTAAGGATTTTGTAATCTTTGTTAAATAGGGATACGGGCCTCCAGAATTTCAAATCCTCAGCATTATCCCTATCTTTATACAGTAGATAGTTGCATCTAAGCACTTAATTCTACGAACTGCACCTCAGAAGAAATCAGCGACAGTACTTGTCTTTTTCAAATTTCTCGGATGCCATAGAATTAAGAAAGGACGCCGGTTTTATTTACATTGGCATGGCGGGGGTTTGAACCCACGCCGAGAGAGTTTCCTTCGGCACCAACCGCCTAGCGAAACTATACTGAACCACGCACACCACTCGGCCACCGACAGACCCCCGCCATGCCAATTTACACAGTAGAGTAATAAATCCTAATCTCTGAGACTCTCGACAGTTTACCAGAGATAAAACACTTATATTGAGATACTTCCACTTCATTTTCTAATGATACTGAAGCAGGAGTTCTCTGAATACTGGCAATGATTTGAGTCCCATTCAAACTAATAGAAAACTGTCCTTTTACTTCTATAATTTTCATAGAAGAGCTATAGCTCTTCTTTCGAGCTTGATTAACCTCTGTGGGCCATCTTCGCAACAGATACAATATAAACATTGCGAAATGTTCTAAGTACATCATCCATGGAGCAGACATTGGTTCGCCAGAGAAAAAGAAAATCCAGGCCTGGGGTACATAAAATATTTATTTTGTGTTTTTTTTTTTTTTAAAGTTGAGTCGAGATGTAAAATCTTTATCTAATTTTACATCTGTTTTGAGCATCTCAACTGTGTATCCATCCATTCCAGCTATTTTCACGTGATTGTCGGTGAACATAATCAGTTCCAGTATTATAATTGTTTGATTAAACACACGCTTCCCAGAACTTTATTTAAAAGTACCAGCCCATTGACAAATCTAGTACTCCACTCTTATCTTTTTTTGTATGGAATAGAGCTGTACCATTACACCTGGTGTACTCATAATAAACCTCTACCTAACCTATCAGTCATAACAACACTATCAGTAAAACTAGTCCTCAATTTTTCTTGCAAAAAACACAAAAATTGAATCGCTTTAGATATTGGAGTACACTGTTCTCAGATGAGGAAAAAACTGATTTTTTTCAAAAAATTTTTAGAATAAGCTTGCGGCGTAATCAATTACATTTCAATCTCTTTTTTTCTTTTAATTTTTTTAAAAAAGAAACAAAAATACAACAAATTATACTGAATCGTTTATACAATTATTTTTTTTGCCTTAGCATCAATAAAATGAAAGTGTCAATGACACTGTAGCTTAACTTGTGTGTTGTATTTGATGAAATGGATAATGTTCAATGTTTATGAAAGGATTATGAAATAAGACAAGAATTGGGATATTTGGGAATATGTTCATTTCTGTTCCCTGTGTGCTATGTTTATGATAAAAATAATATGAGGTGTAGACTGTACTAAAGAGCTGAGGGGTGGGTTAATATGACCTCACAGTTAATGTATGTGGCCCTCACAGTTAACGTATATCAACAAAAGTTACCAAGTTACAGTGAAATTATTCCAAAACGAGTCATCCTATCAAGTTACATTAAAATCCCCTCATAAATATGGCCTGTAGACTGTGCTAAAGGTTTTCGGACTTTGGGCCCCTGTAGCCGTCAGTTTCCCAATTGCGTCCAAAGGGGACGTTCTCATCTAGACATTATATGAAGTCAATCTACCAAGTTACAATGAAATCCCTTAATAAATATGACCTGTAGACTGTGCTATAGGTTTTTGGGCTTTGGGCTCTGGCAGCCATCATGGTTGAATGATCGCAACCAAAAGGTGACATTCCCATCTGGACACTATTTGGAGTCATCCTACCAAGCTACAATGAAATCCCTTCATAATTATGACCTGTAGACTGTTCTAAAGGTTTTTGGGCTTTGGGCCCCTGAAGCCGTCACAGTTGCCCAATCGTGTCCAAAAGGGGACGTTCTCATCTAGACATTATATGAAGTTAACCTACCAAGTTACAATGAAATTCCTTCATAAATATGACCTGTAGACTGTGCTAAAGGTTTTCGGGCTTCGGGCTCGGGCAGCCATCATGGTTCAATGATCGCAACCAAAGGGGACAATCTCATCTGGGCATCATCTGGAGTGATCCTGCGAAGTTACAATGAAATCCGTTCATAAATATGACCTGTAGACTGTACTCAAGGTTTTCGGGCTCCGGGCACCTGTAGCCATCACATCTAACCAATCACAACCAAAAGGGGATGTCATCATCTAGGCATTATATGGAGTCAACCTAACAGGTTACAATGAAATCCTTCTATACATATAACCTTTTGCCTATGCTAAAGGTTTTTGGGCTTGGGCACCCATCAAGGCTGAATGATCACGGCCAAAATGGGACGTTCTCATCTAGACATTATTTGGAGTCATCCTACCAAGTTACAATGAAATCCTTTCATAAATATGACCTGTAGACAGTGCAAAAGGCTTTCGGGCTTTGGGCACCTTTAGCTGTCAAAGTTGCCCAATGATGTCCAAAAGGGGACGCTCTCATCTAGACATTATATGAAATCAACCTACCAAGTTACAATGAAATTCCTTCATAAATATGACCTGTCGACTGTTCTTAAGGTTTTCAGGCTTCGGGCTCGGGCAGCCATCATGGGTGAATGATCGCAACCAAAGGGGACAATCTCATCTGGGCATCATCTGGAGTGATCCTACGAAGTTACAATGAAATCCCTTCATAAATATGACCTGTAGACTGTGCTCAAGGTTTTTGGGCTTCGGGCACCTGTAGCCATCACAGCTGACCAATCATGACCAAAAGGGGATGTCATCATCTAGGCATTATATGGAGTCAACCTAATAGGTTACAATGAAATCCTTCCATAAATATGACCTTTTACCTATACTAAAGGTTTTTGGGCTCGGGCACCCATCAAGGCTGAATGATCGCGATCAAAATGGGATGTTCTCATCTAGACATTATTTGGAGTCATCCTACCAAGTTACAATGAAATCCCCTCATAAATATGACCTGAAGACTGTGCTAAAGGTTTTCGGGCTTCGGGCACCTTTAGCCGTCACAGTAGCCCAATCATGTCCAAAAGGGGATGTTCTCATCTAGACACTATATGAAGTTAACCTACCAAGTTACAATGAAATCCCTTCATAAATATGACCTGTACACTGTGCTAAAGGTTTTCGGGCTTCGGGCTCGGGCAGCCATCATGGTTGAATGATCGCAACCAAAGGGGACAATCTCATCTGGGCATCATCTGGAGTGATCCTGCGAAGTTATAATGAAATCCCTTCATAAATATGACCTGTAGACTGTGCTGAAGGTTTTCGGGCTTTGGGCACCTGTAGCCATCACAGTTGACCAATCACGACCAAAAGGGGATGTCATCATATAGGCATTATATGGAGTCAACCTAACAGGTTACAATGAAATCCTTCTATAAATATAACCTTTTGCCTATGCTAAAGGTTTTTGGGCTCGGGCACCCATCAAGGCTGAATGATCACGGCCAAAATGGGACATTCTCATCTAGACATTATTTGGAGTCATCCTACCAAGTTACAATGAAATCCCTTCATAAATATGACCTGTAGACAGTGCAAAAGGTTTTTGGGCTTCGGGCACCTTTAGCCGTCAAAGTTGCCCAATCATGTCCAAAAGGGGACGTTCTCATTTAGACATTATATGAAGTCAACCTACCAAGTTACAATGAAATCCCTTCATAAATATGACCTGTAGACTGTGCTTAAGGTTTTCGGGCTTGGGCAGCCATCATGGTTGAATGATCGCAACCAAAGGGGACAATCTCATCTGGGCATCATCTGGAGTGATCCTGCGAAGTTACAATGAAATCCGTTCATAAATATGACCTGTAGACTGTGCTCAAGGTTTTCGGGCTTCGGGCACCTGTAGCCATCACAGTTGACCAATCACGACCAAAAGGGGATGTCATAATCTAGGCATTATATGGAGTCAACCTTACAGGTTACAATGAAATCCTTCTATAAATATAACCTTTTGCCTATGCTAAAGGTTTTTGGGCTCGGGCACCCATCAAGGCTGAATGATCATGGCCAAAATAGGACGTTCTCGTCTAGACATTATTTGGAGTCATCCTACCAAGTTACAATGAAATCCCCTCATAAATATGACCTGTAGACTGTGCTAAAGGTTTTTGGGCTTCGGGCACCTTTAGCCGTCACAGTAGCCCAATCATGTCCAAAAGGGGACATTCTCATCTAGACATATGAAGTTAACCTACCAAGTTACAATGAAATTCCTTCATAAATATGACCTGTAGACTGTGCTAAAGGTTTTCGGGCTTCGGGCTCGGGCAGCCATCATGGCTGAATGATCGCAACCATAGGGGACAATCTCATCTGGGTATCATCTGGAGTGATCCTGCGAAGTTACAATGAAATCCCTTCATAAATATGACCTGTAGACTGTGCTCAAGGTTTTCGGGCTTCGGGCACTAGTAGCCATCACAACTGACCAATCACGACCAAAAGGGGATGTCATCATCTAGGCATTACATGGAGTCAACCTAACAGGTTACAATGAAATCCTTCCATAAATATGACCTTTTGCCTATGCTAAAGGTTTTTGGGCTCGGGCACCCATCAAGGCTGCATGTTCGCGATCAAAATGGGACGTTCTCATCTAGACATTATTTGGAGTCATCCTACCATGTTACAATGAAATCCCTTCATAAATATGACCTCTAGACTGTGCTAAAGGTTTTCGGGCTTTGGGCCCCTGTAGCCGTCACAGTTGCCCAATCATGCCCAAAAGGTGACTTTCTCATCTAGACATTGTATGAAGTCAACCAACCAAGTTACAATGAAATTCCTCAATAAATATGACCTGTAGACTGTGGTAAAGGTTTTCGGGTTTTGGGCTGGGGCAGTCGTCACAGTTGGCAGATCATGCCCAAATGGGGAAATTCTCATCTAGACATCATAAGGAGTCATCCTACCAAGTTACAATGAAATCCCTCCACATTAAACATGACCTGCAGACTGTGCTAAAAGTTTTTGGGTTTCGGGCTTGGGCAGCCATCATGGTTGATAGATAATGTCCAAAAGGGGACATTCTCATCTAGGCATTATACAGAGGCATCCTACCAAGTTACAATGAAATCCCTTCATAAATACGACCTGTAGACTGTGCTAATGGCTTTCGGGTTTTGGGCTCGGACAGCCATACCGGTTGCCCGATCGCGACCAAAAGGGGACGTTCTCATCTAGACATGACCCCAAACCTGCATATGAAATTTCGTGACGATCAGACAAGAACTGCAGGGTGTAGCCTGTGCTAAAGGAAAATGTGAACAGACGTCACAGACTAACAGACTTCCACACGCGTGATGGCAATAGCTTATCTTGACCATGTCAAGTTAAGCTAATAAACAGCTGCGCCATGAGCGCATAATACGCCTGTTATTAATTACAAGAGGGAAGCACACAATATGAGTATACATGTGTACTTGTCAGGTTTTTTTTAATATTCTTGTACAATAATCATAACCAACAACATACTGTGTTCAATAATTTGGAAATAAAATTATTTGAATTTCATGTATATATCTTGTGTCTATAGAGATCATAACTTCAAGAAAAAATCAACAATTTTCTAAGTAATAAAGTCCCATAACTCTGGAATGACTAATCGAACAGCGACACCAACTGAAAGGGAGCTTCCTTCCATCAACATAAACCACCTACCAAATGAAAGTGTCAATGACACTGTAGCTCAACTTGACAAACTTGAACTTGGTAAGTTATAAATGAAATGGCAAAATTGAAGATCATTGGGACCAATGTCAGTTTTTTTGCCAGTGGCAACATTTTTGGACAGAAACCGGAGAAATTTGATAGCTCCCATCTAGAGGCCTCCCCAAACAAGCATGCCAGCTTTCAAAGCAATCCGATCATAAATGTGCCCTGTAGGGTGTACAAAAGGGAAATATTGTGGTCTGACTAGACTAAATTCTAAGAACGTTGGCCGTGGCAACATTTTTTGACGGAAATGGAAGAAAATCGATAGCTCCCATCTAGAGGTCACCGTAAATAAGCATATCAGGTTTCAAAGCAATCTAATCATAAATGAGCCCTGTAGGGTGAGCCAAAGGGAAATATTGTGGTCTGACTAAACTAAGTTCTAAGAATGTTGGCTGCGGCAACAAAATATTTTTTGATGGAAATTGAAGAAAATCGATAGCTCCCATCTAGAGGTCACCCCAAACAAGCATGAAAGGTTTCAAAGCAATCCGATAATAAATGTGCCCTGTAGGGTGTGCCAAAGGGAAATATCGAGTCTTCTGACTAAACCAAGTTCTAAGACCGTTGGCCGCGGCAACATTTTTTTGCCGGAAATTGAAGAAAATCGATAGCGCCCATCTAGAGGTCACCCTAAATAAGCATACCAGGTTTCAAAGCAATCAAATCATAAATGTGCCCTGTAGGGTGTGCCAAAGGGAAATATTGTGGTTTGACTAAACTAAGTTCTAAGAATGTTGGCCGCGGCAACATTTTTTGACAGAAATTGAAGAAAATCGATAGCTCCCATCTAGAGGTCACCCCAAACAAGCATGCCAGGTTTCAAAGCAATCCGATTATACATGTACCCTGTAGGGTGTGCCAAAGGGAAATATTGAGTCTTCTGACTAAACTAAGTTCTAAGAACGTTGGCCGCGGCAACATTTTTTGACAGAAATTGAAGAAAATCGATAGCTCCCATCTAGAGGTCTCCCCAAACAAGCATACCAGGTTTCAAAGCAATCTGATCGTAAATGTACCCTGTAGGGTGTGCCAAAGGGAAATATTGAGGTCTGACTAAACTAAGTTCTACGAACGTTGGCCGTGGCAACATTTTTTGCCGGAAATTGAAGAAAATCGATAGCTCCCATCTAGAGGTCACCCTAAATGAGCGTATCAGGTTTCAAAGCAATCAAATCATAAATGTGCCCTGTAGGGTGTGCCAAAGGGAAATATTGTGGTTTGACTAAACTAAGTTCTAAGAACGTTGGCCGCGGCAACATTTTTTGACGGAAATTGAAGAAAATCGATAGCTTCCATCTAGAGGTCACCCCAAACAAGCATAAGAAGTTTCAAAGTAATCTGATCATAAATGCGACCTGTGAGGTGTGCCAAAGGAAATTGTGGACGTACGTACTAACGTACTAACATACTAATGTACGTACGTACGTACGTACGCCGACGGACGAGAAGTGATGGCAATAGCTCAGCTTGACTTTGTCAAGTTGAGCTAAAAATCGTGAAAATCTCTCAAAGCGTTCTCGAGTTATCGTACGACGTGTAAAAAATCAACAATTTTCTAAGTAATAAAGTCCCATAACTCTGGAATGACTAATCGAACGGCGACACTAAATGAAAGGGAGCTTCCCTCCATCGATATACACCGCCTACCAAAAATCACGAAAATTTCTCAAAGCGTTCTCTAGTTATCGTACGACGTGTAAAAAATCAACAATTTTCTAAGTAATAAAGTCCCATAACTCTGGAATGACTAATCGAGCAGCGACACTAAACGAAAGGGAGCTTCCCTCCATCGATATACACCACCTACCCAAAAATCACGAAAATCTCTCAAAGCGTTCTTGAGTTATCGTACCACGTGTGACCGGATGGACAGATGGACGGATGGACAGCGGTATACCATAATACAACCCGTTTTTTCAAAACGGGTGTATAAAAACTCAACAAATTAGTAAGATGGTTTTTTTTTTGTGAGAATAATACCGAGATAATGAACTTCAAAAAAAGGCAATCTATTTCAAAGATATGTCTCTGTATGATTCGAATGAAAAGTTAAAATCTTTATTATAATTCAAGTGGAAATATGCTCGATAAGACTCGTGAATATAGACAACATAGATGTGTCATAATGGATAAAAAAAACCCCAATAATCAGAAAGTGGTTTTCCCAAATCTTCCTCATTCCCAAAGAGATTTCAGAAAAAAATAGAGCAGTCGGACATTACAGAACCGCATAATAATCACCTCGTCTTTTAACTCGTTGGAAGGATGTCGGGTGTATATGTTCAAAATACGACGGGGAGTGGTTCATGACCACGAATAGAATTTTTAAAATGCAAGAAATACGTTCTGGGTCGACCCACAGTGCACATTTGAAACGCGATTTGTGAATATATAATCAGACAGAAAATGGGGAAAACGCTTCATTCCGTCCATTGAAAGGAATTCCAAGATGAATCCTTATTTTCTAACCCCTAAAATTCACATGTTCGAGACTTAGGACGAATTATTGGCACACGTCAAAACATGCAACATTCATAAGGTTCAAGGCTCGATGTGTCTGAATAACAATGGCAAAAAATTACCAGATTTTAAATTCTCACTATCACAAAAAGTTCACGAAAAATGTACCCCCAGTGAAATCTCAAATAAGAAGCAAAGAAGATAAAAAAAACTGTTTTTTATTAAGCACTTCTTAGTATGGTGAATCAAATTTTAATTTGTTTGGACGGATGAGTTGTTACATAGTTACTTCCCTTGAACCTGACCGTTTGACAAGGTTTTTTTTTTTAAACTGAACCCTGAATGCAATCATGTAAAAATCAGAAAACACCGTGCAAGCGGATGCAATTTTGAGAGAACAATTTACTTGATTTTCTCCACTAATTTCTGATACAGTTTTCTGAGCGCAAAAATAGTTAGTAATTTTTTGTTGTGTGTGAAAAACGATCGAGATATAACGTGATACATATGCAAATTCTGAACATATCGAGTATAGCTTTATTATTGGTAAAGGCTTCCTTGGGATAGGCGTTATTGAGATTTAAAGGCACTTCATGCCATGTGAGACTCAAAGTTTTTTATATGAATGATCTCTTGTGTTGCATGAATTTGTGGTCGAGATATTTATGTCATTCGACAACCAAGACATTAAGCTTTACTTTGGTATACCTCTTCCCCAATAAAATTCTCTTTTAATGCTAAAACGTGTGAAAAATATCTCTCTGAGATGACTCACTTTTTTTCTTGGTCAGACAAGGCTCTTGGTATTGAGTAGATTTCCCATGGGTTGCTATATTTGTGACAGAAAAATATGGGGAACCCTTCATTTTATTTTTAATTATCGACCATTCGGATGATGAGTTAAGGTTTATCTACCAATGGGATGGCGGGGTCAAATTTGATGCGGTATAGTATAAGTATGGTAACGGGAGGAATTTACGATTTGTGTTGAAGGCAATTTGCAATACAAATTTTCAATTTTATAATATTCAAGAGGTCTTGAAGCTCCAATACCGTATTGTATGATTAGTGTGGTGAAGACAATTGTAGTTAGAAAATGGCCCGTTTCATTCGATATATTTGATCAATTGTTTTGAACGACCCTAGTTAACTTTCTGTCAACAACCTAGACCTAGAAAAGAGTGAACTCGTTCCCAAGATACATTTGACCCATTTTAACGTTAAAAAATATTTAATTGGGCAAGTGGTATATCAATGTAAAGCTTAATGTCTTTTCTGTTGGATGACATCAATATCTCAACTACAAATTCATGAGTTTGTTTTTTCTGTGAGTTTGAATAAGACAGGACAAAATTTTCCAACCCAGGGAGTTGCGTACCTTTTCTCTCTAATATACATAATCATGGAAAAATACATAATTTCTAAAAAAAAAAACGTTTAATACACTATTTTTTATGATCTTTGCACATGTCGAACACCTGTGATAAGTTTCGTAGTAAACGGTGTAATGCTTCACTACCAGGTGGATAAAAAAAGAGCTTTTCATTTCATATCTCACTGTATTACCCCAATGCACAAAAGCAGAAAGTGCATGCTTTTTTTTCAAGTTCATTCGGTCATACACCGACATACAGCAAACCCAATGTAAAAGGAGAGGAGAATCGTTCAGTATTTTTGTTTTTGTTGTTGCTGTATTTATATAATGCCACCTATCTTAAAATATTTCAACTCACGTTGTAAAACAAACAACTTTCCATGCACGTTTAAACTGTTAAAATCATTTCTAACACATGACAATGGTTTTACTTCAATGACATTTCTGATATGAAGTGAAATTGTTTCCGAATTAATTTAATCAGGGTATACACTTGTCCAGTTATGTGATGCTTCTGATGGTCATTTTTTCTAAAAATATTTGTCTGGATTGATAAAGCTTGCTTTTCAGAAATAGTGAAATACACCATTCTCAAAATGTAGAAATGTGCCGGGACAGAAAATCAACTTATAATTTTATTGACAAATCTATGCAAGAGTACACAAGTACATTTGAGTTATTGAATGAAAAGGCATTCTGTATTCACAGCACCATTTGTAAAAAGGTAAGTGTATCTCTAATTAACATGAAAATCATATATTGATAATGTTGAAAACATACTTCCGTGTTGAACAGATATCAAAATGAATGATGCATCAGATTCAAGTTGTTTTGTTTAATACATCACAAAACTACCTTTCTTGATACTTTTGATTTCAAGATGATCTCAACCACACCGTTAGAGGAAGGAAAAAAAAATATGATATTCGTAATCTCCTCGACGAACCTTCAAAATGATACATCACATGCCTAGCTTTACAAAAAGGAAGATGTTTTCAGCTCTAGCCGTGTGACCCCACCCCCACGGCGAGGGTTGAAAATATTATTTTTGTAATCTACTCATCGATACTTTTAATTTGATAGGTCACACGACTACCTTCTTGAAACTTTTGATTTTCTGATGGTCATGCCCCTACCCCCAAGTAAAATGTAAAAAATATAATTTTCGCAATCTTCTTGAATAATCCTTCAAAATGACACACCACATGTCTGGCTTTATAAAAAGGAAGACGTTTTTCGGCTCTGGTCGTGACCCCACCCCCACGACGAGGATTGAAAATATAATTTTTGTAATCTACTCGTCGATACCTTTAATTTGATGACTCACATGCCTACCTTCTTGAAATTTTTGATTTTCTGATGGTCATGCCCCCACCCCCAAGTGAAATGGAAAAAAAATCATTTTTGTACTCTCCTCGACGAGCCCTTCAAAATGCTACATCAGATGCCTGGTTTAATGAAAAGGAAGACATTTTTCGGCTCTGGCCATGACTCCACCCCCACAGCGAGGATTGAAAATATAATGGTCGTAATTTACTCGTCGATACATTCAATTAGATAGGTCACATGACTACCTTCTTGAAACTTTTGATGTTTTTCGGTTCTAGTCGTGACCCCACCCCCACAGCGAGGATTGACATGTTGCATTCAATTTTTCTGATTCACCCGAGAGTGTGAGGAACACGGAAAAACCTGTAAATGCTAAGTCGATTTTGATTTTTTAAAATTTTACAAAAAAATACGTGGAAATAATTTTGCCTCCAATCGATCTTTAGACATCTTTTAACTTTATAATATATATTTTTTCAATCATAATCCATTCCAGATCACCATGAAGATAATTTTTAGACTCAGACACGCTATCTCAAACAGTCAATTTATCACTCGTCTCGCAACTCGTAATAATAATAATATATTACTCCAATTTTTTGTTGGTTTGTTTGTTCGTTCGTTATTTTTGTTTTCAATCGGACTAGCACGTGCCCCATATCGAACTGTCTCGAGTTTACCGGTTCGATCTACAAATTCATCTCGATCGAACCCTTGTCTTTTTACTGTGGGAATTTGCATCCTGGATCAAGTTTTTACTGGGACAATTTTCGCATTCACCTCGATCAAACCATTGTCTTTTACTGTGAGAACCGACGTTCGATCACATATTTTTTTTCTAGCCCTATTTTAAATTAAAGTGTGAATGACACTGTAGCTCAACTTGACAAACTTGAACTTGTTAAGTTATAAATGAGATTGCAAAATTGAAGATCATTGGTACCAATGTTATTTGATGAAATTTCAACATAACAGCATTGTGTGTGCACAACGTCAGAGTAATCCATGCATTTTTAAATGTAAACTGTAAGACTGGCTAAAGGAAGAATGTTGATAGACAAATGCAGTATGTTCAGAGGTTATTGTAAATGGCAACTTTTTCCACAAAAATAAATGCTAATCAATAGCTCTTATCTAAAGGTCTTGCCTAATGAGCACACCAAGTTCAAAAACAATCCTATGATAAATATGACCTGCAGGCCATGTCAAAGAATGTTGATGCACAAATGCAATAAATTCAAAGATTGTTGCTAACAGCAACAGTTTTTGGTGGAAATGAAAAGAAAATCAATAGTTCCTACCTTGTCACCCTGCATAAGCTTACAAATTTCAAAACAACCTGATAATGAACGTGCCCTTAGAGGCATGCTAAAGGAAGATGTTTATGCACAAATGCATTAAGTAGAAGGTCACTGCTTGTGGCAATGTTTTTTTTTTATGGAAATTCATAAATATACCCTGCAGAGAGTTCAAAAGGGATAAGTTGATGCACAAATGCAGTAAGTTCAAAGGCTGGTGATAACGACAATAATTTTTTATGGAAATGAAAAAAAGAGCAATAGCTCACATATAGAGGTCACCCTGAACACACATAACAAGTTTCAAAGTGATCCAATCATAAATGTGCCCTAAAGGGTGTGTTAAAGGAAAATATTGAGGTCTGACTAAACTAAGTTCAAAGGTCAGCAGCAACATCTTTTGACAGAAATGGAAGAAAATTGACAGCTCCCATATACATGTCACCCCCACACAAGCACACTGAGTTTGCAAGCGATCCAATCATAAATGTGCCCTGCAGGGTGTGTTAAAGGGAAATATTGATGCTTAACTGCACTATGTTTTTACTAAGTTCATCAAAGGTCATTGCCAGTGGCAACATTTTTTGACGAAAATCGATAGCTCCCATCTAGAGGTAACCCCAAACAAGCATACAAAGTTTCAAACCGATCTGATCATAAATGTGCCCTTTATGGCATGCCAAAGGAATGTATTGATGCCTGACTAAACTAAGTTCAAAGATCACTGCCAGCGGCAAGATATTTTGATGGACTGAAATGGAAGAAAATCGATTGCTCCCATCTAGAGGTCACCCCAAACAAGCATGCCAGGTTTCAAAGCAATCTGATCATAAATGTGCCCTATAGGGTGTGCCAAAGGGAAATATTGAGGTCTGATTAAACTAGGTTCTAAGAACGTTGGCAGCGGCAACATTTTTTGACGGAAATGGAAGAAAATCGATAGCTCCCATCTAGAGGTCACCCCAAACAAGCATGCCGTGTTTCAAAGCAATCCAATCATAAATGTGCCCTGTAGGGTGTGCCAAAGAGAAATATTGAGGTCTTCTGACTAAACTAAGTTCTAAGAACATTGGCCGCAGCAACGTTTTTTGACGGAAATGGAAAAAATCGATAGCTCCCATCTAAAGGTCACCCCAAACAAGCATACCAGGTTTCAAAGCAATCCAATCATAAATGTGCCCTGTAGGGTGTGCCAAAGAGAAATATTGTGGTCTGACTAAACTAGGTTCTAAGAATGTTGGCTGTGGCAACATTTTTTGACGGAAATTGAAGAAAATCGATAGCTCCCATCTAGAGGTCCTCCTAAACAAGCATACCAGGTTTCAAAGCAATCCAATCATAAATGGGCCCTGTAGGGTGTGCCAAAGGAAAATATTGTGGTCTGACTAAACTTAGTTCTAAGAACGTTGGCCGCGGCAAATTTTTTTAACGGAAATTGAAGAAAATCGATAGCTCCCATCTAGAAGTCACCCTAAACAAGCATGCCAGGTTTCAAAGCAATCCGATCATAAATGTGTCCTGTAGGGTGAGCCAAAGGGAAATCTTGAGGTCTTCTGACTAAACTAAGTTCTAAGAGCGTTGGCTGCGACAACATTTTTTGACTGAAATTACAGAAAATCGATAGCTCCCATCTAGAGGTCAGCCCAAACAAGCATACCAAGTTTCAAAGCGATCTGATCATAAATGCGATTTGTGAGGTGTGCCAAAGGAAATTGTGGACGTACGTACTAATGTACTAACATACATACGTACATACGTATGTACGTACGTACACTGACGGACGAGAAGTGATGGCAATAGCTCAGCTTGACTTTGTGAAGTTGAGCTAAAAAACACTGTTTTTTCGAAATTTTCCCAATGGAAAATCTCAGTGCTAAATCTCGACCCCTCATGGTCTATGCAATTCTAGTCATAAGAAAGTTGACAGAAATTCACCCCAATGGAAAAATTAGTGTTAAAATTATCAAAAAATCCAGCAAGAGGATCACATATCCAGAAGTCGAGTTTTGACATTAAATTCTGAAGAAATAAGCTATTTAAAGTAACAGTGACCTTGGAGTCCCAGACTCCAAAATAAATAGGTGTCTTCCCTTCCTATAAGGTAACCTCTGGTATAAGTTTGGTAAAGGTGTGTCAAATAGAACTAAAGTTATTGCCCGGAAACCAATTTGTCACAAAATATTCTATTGATAGTAACAGTGACCTTGACCTTGGGGCCCCAGACTCCAAAATCGATAGGTGTCTTCCCTTCCTATAGGGTAACCTGTGGTATAAGTTTGATGAAGATACACAGAATAGAACTGATGTTATTGCCCGGAAACCAATTTGTCACAAAATATTCTATTTATGGTAACAGTGACCTTGACCTTGGAGTTCCAGACTCCAAAATCAATATGTGTCTTCCCTTCCTATAGAGTAACCTCTGGTATAAGTTTGGTAAAGGTGCATCAAATAGAACTAAAGTTATTGCCCGGAAACCAATTGTTTACCGCCCACCCACCCACCCGCCACTTCATCAAACTCTAATTTAAAGTCGAGTTTGACTTTGTCAAAACTCGACTAAAAAGCAGGGTCCTAATCCCGGAATTTTTTAGCAATTTTTCATCAAATTCACTCAAAGTACTCCAGAAATGTTCAAATTTTAAACATTTTTTTTTAACATTTTCCAAGAAAAGCAATTTTTTCAACAGACAAATTTAAGTTTTTTCCAAAAATAACCCCAAAATAATGAACTTTTCTGGACCACAAAATTTCTGGACCAACACGATGGAGATGGTCTAGAAACAGCCATACACAGCTACTGATGGCTAATTTTGGCATTTTCAAATGGCACTCTTATTCTTGCCCTCATTGTGCTTGGGGGTTAAATCTGAGATTAAAAAGTGAACAGTAACTTTCTTCCGCAATCATCGTTTCATCTATCCATACCAAAATAATTGTTACAACAACCTTGAAATTAGAGAAATTTGCCCTTGAAGTAGGTCAATTTTGAAGAAAAAAGCTATATTCATGTCATTTTTGCCCATTGGTGGTTAATTTTGAAATATTTTTGTGGTGATTTTGGTATATCATGTTACGCTCTAAATGTGTGGAAATTTGAGCAAAGTAACCGTTAACAATTTTCAGACATTTGAAAAATGGTGAAATTTTGACGGTTTTGGCAGAATATTTTGAAAAGAAGCGTTTTCACAGACATGACGATACCTCATTTCACTAGATTTTATGACATTACATAAGTATGCCAAATTTGGTTGAAATCATAAAGCTTGTTTTTGAGCAGTGCAACAGACAAAATTGACAGCGAAAAAAAAAAGATGCTACTAGGTTTTATGCAGCCAAAACACATATTTGAGATAAAGCAGGACATCAAAACATTTAACACCAAATTTGCTCTTCAATAATTACTGAATATTTTCATGGAAAGCAAAATGACCATGTCCGTTTTCCTTTGGAAAAAATAAGTACAGATGAATCATGGGCATACAGGCCGGAGTGTCTGGGAGGACTGTGCTCCCTCCCCCACCCCTGAGTCGGGAAGGAGCCAAAAATTTCGGGCAATTCAGTTGCCAGAAATGACCAAATCTAGCTGGCAGGGAGACTATTTTTTATACAACAATGACGTGAATGGTGTATGGTTAATGTCGGGCAGGCAGGCAGGCCTGTATAACAACTCTATCGACTGTACTCTTCCACACTGGCATGCACCCTTAAAGTTGGTCAATTTTGTAGAAAAATAGCTATATCCATTTCATTTTTGGCCAAAGGTGGTTAATTTTGAAATATTTTTGTGGTGATTTTGGTATATCATGTTATGCTCTAAATGTGTGGAAATTTGAGCAAAGTAACTGTTAACAAGTTTGAGACATTTGAAAAATGGTGAAATTTTTGACGGTTTTGGCAGAATATTTTGAAAATAAGCATTTTCACAGTCATGACGAAACCTCATTTCACTAGATTTTATGACATTACGTAAGTATGCCAAATTTGGTTGAAATCATACAGCTTGTTTTTGAGCAGTGCAACAGATAAAATTGACGGCGGAAAAAAACTAAAAAAAAACAAACAAAAAACTAGAGAATTGTAATTTGTTGGACAAATTACGGGCTTTCCCAACTTTCCAATGTGAAGATGCAGACTACATATAGCAAAGCAAAGTGTTTAAAATTAACCATTTCCAAAATGATAGACAAAAAGCATCCAAAGTTGGCTAATTTTGGCATTCTCTCACGGTTCTCTTATTCACGCCCTCATTTTGCTTGGGGGTTAAATCTTGAGATTAAAAAGTAAACAGTAACTTTCTTCCACAATCATTGTTGCATCTATCCATACCAAAATAATTGCTACAACAACCTTGCAGTTAGAGGAAATGAGTACAGATGTTTGCAAAATTCACTGAAAATCAATTTTTTTTTTCTGACAGTACTATTCTTTACATGGACAATGCTTATATTGTGTTAAGCCCCAAAACATAACTTACAGAAGAGGATTTGGTCATTAGGCATCTCTACCTATAGTAAAACAAAGTGTTTAGAATTAACCCTTTCCAGAACGGCAGGAAGATGTAACCACAGTTAGCTACTTTTGGCATTTTCAGATAGTACTCTTACCCTCATTTGCTTTAGGGTTAAAGACGAGATTAAAAAATAAACAGTAACTTTCTTCTGAAAGCATTGTTGCATCTATGCATACAAAAATAATTTTTACAACAACCTCGCAATTATGAGAAATTTGCCCTTGAAGTTAGTAAATCTTGAAGATAAAATGATATATTCATATCATTTGTGGCCAATAGAGGTTAATTTTGAAATGTTTGTGTGGTGATTTTAGTGTATCCTTATGCTCTTAATGTGTGGACATCAATCACAGACTGGGTGTCTGAAAAGAGACATGGACGAATCTTGAATCTTGGTATTCGAATGAACATGTGCAAGTTGAGGGTACTCCAATTCAAGGCCTGTCAACTGGGTGAGGGTTAAAACTTGGAATAAAACATATAACAGCAAAACTGTTCTTGGATGAATGCCCTATCTTCTCATGGAAAAGATTTTGAGACATTATGGCTCCAGTGCTGAGAAATTGCATGTAAATGTTGGCGAAAATAACAATTATTCTTACAGTACCCTTATGGGAAGTCTCAAATCTGCCAAGGGTTAAACTATTAATAATAACATATAGAACAAAATTTGTCATACTTTGACTGCTGCATGCAGCTATAGAAACATTCAGAGCTCAGTCAATTAAAAATGGAGTAAATTGTTGCCTGAACGTACCAAATTCTGAAAAAATTGGGATTTTTTTTGGGACGGTACCTACTTTTATGCAACCACAATGGGATAGGGTTAAACTTTACTACCAAACTTAAAACAGCAAATTTGCTCGACTGTCAATTGTGAATATGTACATGAAAAGTGTTTGAAATTAACCCTTTCCAAAATGAAAAAAAAGCAACCGAAGGTGGCTAATTTTGGCATTTTCAAATGGTACTCTTATTCTCGCTCTCATTGTGCTTGAGGGTTAAATCTGAGATTCAAAAGTAAACAGTAACTTTCTTCCACAATCATTGTTGCATCTATCCATACCAAAATAATTGTTACAACAACCTTATAATTAGAGAAATTTGCTCTTGAATTTGGTCAATTCTGAAGAAAAAAGCTATGTTAATGTAATTTTTGGCCAATGGCAGGGGGGGGGGGGGGAGGGGGGGGGGGGGTAATATTGAAAGATTTGAGTGGTGATTGTGGTGTAACATTTTATGCTCTAAATGTGTGGGAAATTTGAGCTAAATAACTGTAAACAATTTTGAGACTTTCGAAAAATGGTGAAATTTTGAAGGTTTTGGCAGAATATTTTGAAAATAGGCATTTTCACAGACATGATGATACCGCAATTCACTAGATTTTATGACATTACAGTATGTCAAATTTGGTTAAAATCATACAGCTTGTTTTTGAGCAGTTCAACAGACAAAATTCAAGGAGACAAAAAAACAAGAGGCCCCAGGGGGCTTGAGGGCACTCACCTGACACGGTAGCCTAAATATCAACCCAGAGAATTGATTTCAACAAGTTGCATCTGCTCCTCCTAAGAAAAGCTTATACCAAATATCCAAAGATTCTGACCAGTGGATCTAAAAAAAAAGATTTTTAAAGAATATTCCTCATATTGAACTAAGTTATAATTCAGGCACCCACAGGGAGCCCATATATGAACCCAGGGACTTGGCTTTAACAAACTTGAATATCACCTCCCCAACCCCCCCCCCCCCCCCCCCCCCACCCACCCCACCCCTCCCTAAGGATGCTGCACACCAAATATCAAAACATTCTGACTGCTGGATCTGAAGAAGATGATTTTTAAAGAAAATTCCTCATTTTGAACTAAGTTTCAATTCGAGCTCCCACAGTGAGTCCAAATATGGACCTAGGGGCATGGCTTGAACTAACTTGAATCTCCCCCTCCTAAGGGTGATGCATACCAAATATCAAAACATTCTGACTGCTGGATTTGAAGACGAAGATTTTTAAAGAAAATTCCTCATTTTGAACTAAGATATCATTCAGGCTCTCACAGTGAGCCCAAATATGGACCTAAGGACATGGCTTGAACAAACTTGAATCTCACCCCCCTAAGGATGCTGCATACCAAATATCAAAACATTCCAACTGCTGGATCTGAAGAAGATTTTTAAAGAAAATTCCTCATTTTGAACTAAGTTATAATTTGGGCTACCACAATGAGCCCAAATATGAACCCAGGGACTTGGCTTGAACAAATTTGAATCTCACCCCCATAAGGATGATGCATACCCAATATCAAAAGATTCTGCCTTCTGGATCTTAAGAAGAAGATTTTCAAAGAAATTTGCCGGAAATGCACTAAGTTCAAATGTGGGCTCCTATACTGAGTCTAAATATAAACCCAGGGAGCCGATTTGAACAAACTTGAATCAGATCCACCGCTCAATGTTGCATACCAAATATCAAAAGATTCTGCCTGCTGGATCTGGAGAAGAAGGTTTTTTAAGAAATTTGCCTGAAATGCACTAATTCGAAATCAGGCTCCTATACTGAGCCCAAATTTGAACCCAGGGGGCCGATTTGAACAAACTTGAATCCGATCCACCCTACAATGTTACATACCGAATATCAAAAGATTCTGCCTGCTGGATCTGGAGAAGAAGATTTTTGAAGAAATTTGCCTGAAATGCACTAAGTTCGAATTCGACCTTCTATAGTGAGCCCAAACATGAATCTAGGAAGCCGATTTGAACAAACTTGAATCAGATCCACCCCACAATGTTGCATACCAAACATCAAAAGATTCTGCCTGCTGGATCTGGAGAAGAAGATTTTTTAAGAAATTTGCCTGAAATGCACCAAGTTCGAAATCGGGCTCCTATACTAAGCCCAAATATGAACCCAGGGGGCCGATTTGAACAAACTTGAATCAGATCCACCCTACAATGTTGCATACCAAATATCAAAAGATTCTGCCTGCTGGATCTGGAGAAGAAGATTTTTTAAGAAATTTGCCTGAAATGCACTAAGTTCGAAATCGGGCTCCTATATTGAGCCCAAATATTAACCCAGGGGGCCGATTTGAACAAACTTGAATCAGATCCACCCTACAATGTTGCATACCAAATATCAAAAGATTTTGCCTGCTGGATCTGGAGAAGATTTTTGAAGAAATTTGCCTGAAATGCAATAAGTTCGAATTCGACCTTCTATTGTGAGCCCAAATATGAATCTAGGGAGCCGATTTGAACAAACTTGAATCAGATCCACCCCACAATGTTGCATACCAAATATCAAAAGATTCTGCCTGCTGGATCTGGAGAAGAATTTTTTTTAAATGTTTTTCCCATTGCCTATAGTGTTAAAAAGTGCGGACTCAGCACTTTTTGAAAGTCCTGAAAAAAGTACCTTGTGATCAAACCGATAGGGATTTTTTTTAACCATTCTATTCTACTGGATAAAAGTAAGCTTTATGCAAAATAAGAATTCTCTGTGCCGTGTAGTTTTGGAGATATGGCAGTTTTAAGGTTTTTCCTATTTTTAGCTCCCAAGATTCCCACGGGGCAATGAGAAACATTTTTTTTGCATCAATCAACTACTTATGACCCATTATCATCTCATCAAATTTGGTTCAAATCGACCTCACGGTTCTGAAAATAGAAATTTTAGGTGTGGCCAAAATTTTTGCCCATCCCATAACAAAAGCAAATAATGCCCGACAAACTTCTCTTGAACAAACTTGATTCTAAACCTCAAAAGGACTCTGTATACCACATATCAAGTCTCTGCTACTGGTGGTTCATTAGAAGAAGATTTTCAAAATATTTGGCCATTTTTTCCCCAACCCTCTGCTCAATATGAGCCGAAACCTAATTTGCATAAAAATCAAAATGCCCCTATATAACCACTACTCACATGAAATTTCATTAATAAGCGGCCAGTGGTTTGGGAGAAAAAGGCCCAAACATCACCTTCATGACGGACGACAGACGACGGATGAAAAGTGATCAGAAAAGCTCACCCTGACTTCCAGTCAGGTGAGCTAACAAGAGGCCCCAGGGGGCCTGAGGGCGCTCACCTGACATGGTAGCCTAAATATCAACCCAGAGAACTGATTTAAACAAGTTGCATCTGCTCCTCCTAAGAAAAGCTTACACCAAGTTTCTGATCAGTAGATCTAAAAAAAAAGATTTTTAAAGAATATTCCTCATATTGAACTAAGTTATATTTCGGTCTCCCACAGGGAGCCCATATATGAACCCAGGGACTTGGCTTTAACAAACTTGAATCTAACCCCCCTAAGGATGCTGCACACCAAATATCAAAACATTCCAACTGCTGGATCTGAAGAAGAACATTTTAAAGAAAATTCCTCATTTTGAACCAAGTTACAATTCGAGCTCCTACAATGAGCCCAAATATGGACCTATGGACATGGATGGCTTGAACAAACTTGAATCTTACCCCCCTAAGGATGCTGCATAAAAAATATCAAAAGCATTCATCTGCTGGATCTGAAGAAGATTTTTAAAGAAAATTCCTCATTTTGAACTAAGTTGTAACTCAGGCTACCAAAGTGACCTCAAATATGAACCAAGGGACTTGGCTTGAACAAACTTGAATCTCAGCCCCCTAAGGTTGCTGCATGCCAAATATCAAAACATTCCGACTGCTGGATCTGAAAAAGATTTTTAAAGAAAATTTCCTCATTTTGAACTAAGTTGTAACTCGGCCTACCACAGTGACCCCAAATATGAACCAAGGGACTTGGCTTGAACAAACTTGAATCTCAGCCCCCTAAGGTTGCTGCATGCCAAATATCAAAACATTCCGACTGCTGGATCTGAAGGAGATTTTTAAAGAAAATTGCCTGAAATGCACTAAGTTCAAATTTGGGCTCCTATACTGAGTCTAAATATACACCCAGGGAGCCGATTTGAACAAACTTGAATCAGATCCACCCCACAATGTTGCATATACCCAATATCAAAAGATTCTGCCTTCTGGATCTTAAGAAGAAGATTTTCAAAGAAATTTGCCTGAAATGCACTAAGTTCAAATGTGGGCTCCTATACTGAGTCTAAATATAAACCCAGGCAGCCGATTTGAACAAACCTGAATCAGATCCACCCCACAATGTTGCATACCAAATATCAAAAGATTCTGCCTGCTGGATCTGGAGAAGAAGATTTTTTAAGAAATTTGCCTGAAATGCACTAATTCGAAATCAGGCTCCTATACTGAGCCCAAATATGAACCCAGGGGGCCGATTTGAACAAACTTGAATCAGATCTACCCTACAATGTTGCATACCGAATATGAAAAGATTCTGCCTGCTGGATCTGGAGAAGATTTTTGAAGAAATTTGCCTGAAATGCACTAAGTTCGAATTCAGGCTTCTATAGAGAGCCCAAATATGAATCCAGGGGGCCGATTTGAACAATCTTGAATCAGATCCACCCCACAATGTTGCATACCAAATATCAAAAGATTCTGGCTGCTGGATCTGGAGAAGAAGATTTTTGAAGAAATTTGCCTGAAATGCACTAAGTTCAAATTCAGGCTTCTATGGTGAGCCCAGATATGAATCCAGGGGGCCGATTTGAACAAACTTGAATCAGATCCACCCCACAATGTTGCGTACCAAATATCAAAAGATTCTGCCTGCTGGATCTGGAGAAGAAGATTTTTGAAGAAATTTGCCTGAAATGCACTAAGTTCCAATTCAAGCTTCTATAGTGAGCCCAAATATGAATCCAGGGGGCCGATTTGAACAAACTTGAATCAGATCCACCCCACAATGTTGAATACCAAATATCAAAAGATTCTGCCTGCTGGATCTGGAGAAGAAGATTTTTGAAGAAATTTGCCTGAAATGCACTAAGTTCGAAATCGGGCTCCCATACTGAGCCCAAATATGAACCCAGGGGGCCAATTTGAACAAACTTGAATCAGATCCACCCTACAATGTTGCATACCAAATATCAAAAGATTCTGCCTGCTGGATCTGGAGAAGAATTTTTTTTTAATGTTTTTCCCATTGCCTATAGTGTTAAAAAGTGCTGACTCGGCACTTTTTGAAAGTCCCGAAACTGTACCCTATGATAAAACCGATTGCAATTTTTTTTTACCAATCCTTTCTGTTGGTCCTAAGGAAGCTTCGCACCAAATAAAAATTCTCAGTGCCGTGCAGTTTTGGAGGTATGGGTGTTTTAATTTTTTTTCTATTTTAAGCTCCTGCGGTTCCCGCGGGGCTGCAGGAAAAAAATTTTTTGGCATAAATCAAGTACTTATAACCCAATAATACCTCATATTAAATGTGGTTCAAATCGGCCTCTGGGTTCAGAAAATAGAAATTTTAGGCGGGGCAAAAATTCTTGGTCCTCTCAGAACAAAGGTAAATATTGCCCGTCAAACTTCTCTTGAACAAACTTGAGTCTCCACCTCAAATGGAAGCTGCATACCAAATATCAAGTCTCTGCTATGGCTGGTTCATGAGAAGAAGATTTTTAAAAATTTTGTGCATTTTTGCCCCACCCTACTCCACAATATGAGCAGAAATCCAATCTGAAGAAAAACCCAAATGCCTCTATATAACCACTACTTACATGAAATTTAATTAAAATGTGGCCAGTGGTTTAGGAGAAAGAGGCTCAAACACCACCTTCATGCAGGACGACAGATGATGGATGGCAGACAGACGACGGACGAAGAGTGATAAGAAAAGCTCACCCTGACATTCAGTCAGGTGAGCTTACTGAGCTAAAAAATAAAAAAAAAATGAAAGTGTCAATGACACTGTAGCTCAGCTTAAGACATGTACAGTATGTGACACAGCAATGACAAACATCTATGTATTGTCCTGATAACAAAGGTACATATAAAGTATTGTAATGGTCGGTCTGCACATAAATACTGACCGTAGCCTGTAACAAATGCATAGGTAAAGTATTGTAAAGGTGGGTGACAGTCAGATGCTAAACTAGAAAAGAATTCTACTGGTCCTAAGGATACTTCATACCAAATAACAGCTCTGTTCCGTGTGGTTTGGGAAATATGGGTGTTGGAAAATATTTCTATTTTTAGCTCCCAGGGTTCCCATGGGGATGCAGGGATTTTTTTTTTTTTTGCATGGGTCAAGTTCTTATGACCCAATAATACCACAAACCAAATTTGGTTCATACCAGACCATCGGTTCAGAAAATAGAAATTTTGGCCAGGGCCAAAAATCTTACCCCTCCTATTACAAAGCCAAATATTACTTCACAAACTTCGTTTGAACAAACTTGATTCTACACCTCATATGGAAGCTCCATAGCAAAAATCAAGTCATAGTACACACTGGTTCTTGAGAAGATTTTAAAAATATTTTGGAGCATTTTCACCCACTCCCTCCGTATGGGCCTGGGCATGTTGAGTTGAACAAAAATGAAATGCCCCTTTGGGACCATCACTCACACCACACAAACTTTCACTTGAATTGGCCCAGTGGCTTTGGAGGAGAAGACCAAAACATGGTGTTGACAGATGACGGACGGAGAGCGATGAGATTAGCTCAGCTTGACTTTGTCAAGATGAGCTAAAAATAATATGAGGTGTACACTGCACTAAAGAGCTGAGGGGTGGGTTAATGTGGACCTCACAGTTAATGTATGTGGCCCTCACAGTTAACGTATGTCAATGAAAGTTACCAAGATACAGTGAAATTATTCCAAAACAAGTCATCCTATCAAGTTACATTGAAATCCCTTCATAAATATGGCCTGAAGACTGTGCTAAAGGTTTTTTGGGTGTCGGCCCCTGTAGCCGTCACAGTTGTCCAATCAAAAGGGGATGTCATCATCTAGGCATTATATAAAGTTTCGTGAAGATCGGTTCATAAATGCAGCCCAAAGCCCGAGCCATATTGACATGTGTACTTACTGTGTATAAGTAGCAATGAATAAATCCATCTAATTTGCATAATGTCTGCATGAGAAAAAACCCGTATTATATGTGATGTATTCGATGATACTAAACATTCATACAAAAATTTATTCAAATCAGAACTTTCATACAGAAGTACTGTATAAATGAAAGTGTCAATGACACTGTAGCTCAACTTGTTTAAGACATGTACATGTATAGTATGTGACACAGCAATGACAAACGTCTTGGTAATGACCTGATAACAAAAGTACATGTAAAGTATTAAATTGTAAAGGTCTGTACATAAATGCTGACCGTAGCCTGTAACAAATATATAGGTAAAGTATTGTTAAAGTGGGGTGACAGTTAGATGCTAAATTAGAAAAAGAAATCTTTGAGTCCCGGAGTGGGTCTGACTGAACCCCAAAATATTTGTTCTCATAGCACAGTGATAACAAAGGCACCCCAAAACACACTCATTCCTGTCCCAAGGTGATAACAAAGGTACCCAAGAAGTTTCGTGAAGATCAGTTCATAAATACGAGCCGTATAGAAGTTGTGATAAAAAACTGATTGGACCTAATTTCGGTACAAAATGGCCACTGGCAGCCATCTTGAATTTTGGACAGCACCCAGAAACACTCGTTCTCGTCCCAAGGTGATAACAAAGGTACCCAAGAAGTTTCGTGAAGATCGGTTCATAAATACAGACTCTAGCCCGAGCCGTATTGACATGTGCACTTACTGTGTACAAGTAGCACTGAATAAATCAAAGTTCATCTAATTTGCATAATTTCTGCACGTGAAAAAAACCCGTACTATATGTGACATATTCCATGTTACTAAACATTCATACAAAAATTTATTCAAATCAGAACTTTCATACACAAGTTCTGTACAAAAAACTGATTGCACCAATTTTGGTACAAAATGGCTGCTGGTGGCCATCTTGAATTTTGGACCACACCCAAAAACACTCGTTCTCATCCCATGGTGATAACAACGGTACCCAAGAAGTTTCATAAAGATCAGTTCATAAATACAGCCTCTAGTCTGAGGTGTATAGAAGTTGTGTACAAAAAACTAATTAGACCTAATTTCAGTACAAAATGGCCACTGGTAGCCATCTTGAATTTTGGACCGCACCCAGAAACACTCGTTCACGTCCCAAGGTGATAAGAAAGGTACCCAATATGTTTCGTGAAGATCGGTTCATAAATACAGATTCTAGCCTGAGACGTATTGACATGTGTACTTACTGTGTGTAAGTGGCACTGAAAAAATCGAAGTTCATCTAATTTGCATAATTTCTGCACGAGAAAAAACCCTGTATTACATGTGATGTATCCCACTGATTGCACCTAATTTTGTACAAAATGGCTGCCATCGGCAATCTTGAATTTCAGACCGGACCCAAAAACACTCGTTCTCATCCCACGGTGATACCAAAGGTACCCAAGAAGTTTCGTAAAGATCGGTTCATAAATACGGCCTCTAGCCTGAGCCGTATTGGCATTTGCAGTTATAGTGCTGAAAGTAACATTAAATAGATCAAAGTTAGTGTAATTTGCATAATTTACGCTGTAACATTCTAAGGCATTGCGACTATTGAACAATTAAAGGGTTAACTTGAAGATAGAACTGTCTGATAACTGGGCGGAAATATTTTGTCATTCTGGCAGATTGGAATGTCACCATATGCCCTCTGATACTGGTCCACTGATAAGGCACAGCATGCAGAAAGTGAGAGAACATTATAATATATAGAGTTTTCTGACTTACCAGAGAGTGTGTGAAAATGTTCAGTGCTGTGGACGAACATTTAAGTTGGTGGCTGTTAGGCAGTAATTTAATCGGCTGGTCTATCATATGTTATTGTCTGGTGGGAAGAGCTGAATACTTAGATCATATAAAGAGCTATTATATTGTACCAGTGCCTTACAAGTTTATTGGGTTGTAACTATCTGTTAACCCTAGACCACGAGATGGTAACATATGCACAAGAAAAAAACCTGTATTATATTTGATGTATCCCATGGTACTAAATATGCATACAAAAAATTATTCAAATCAGAGCTTTCATATGGAAGTTCTGTGCAAAAATCTGATAGCACCTAATTTTGTACAAAATGGCTGCCAGCAGCCAACTTGAATTTCGGATCGGACCCCAAAACACTCATTCTCGTCCCACCATTATAACAAAGGTACACAAGAAGTTTCGTAAAGATCGGTTCATAAATATGGCCTGTAGCCCGAGCCATATTGAATTGTTGACGGACAGACAAACGACAGACGTCTGGCCATGGCATAAGCTCAAATGTGACTTACGTCAAAGTTGAGCTAAAAATAAAAAGAAAAAAAAAATAGAGAAGAAAAATTTTGAAAAAGAAGAATAACAAGACTCTTTCCCAAACTGGGTTTGGGAAGCCTAAAAATAAAATGAAAAAGAAATAGAGACGAAAAATTTTGAAAAAGAAGAATAACAAGAAGCCTAAATATTTCAAAATTAACCCCCATTGGCCAAAAATGACACGAATAATTGACCAACTTCAAGGGCGAATGTCTCTAATTTCGAAGTTGTAACAATTGTTCTGGTATGGATAGATGCAACAATGATAGCAGAAGAAAGTTGCAGTTTATGCTTTAATCTCAGATTTAACCCCCAAGCATAACGAGGGCAAGAATAAGAGTACCGTTTGAAAATGCCAAAATTAGCCAACTTTGGTTGCTTTTTGTATCATTTTGGAAAGGGGTAATTTCAAACACTTTGCATTTCCGTATTCACAATTGACTACCGAGCATATTTGCTGTTGTAAGTTTGGTTGTAAAGTTGAACCCTATGTCCATTCTGGTTGCATAAAAGCAGGTCCCGTTAAAAAAAAAAAGTCCCATTTTTTCAAAATTTGGTAAATTCAAGGGACAATTTATTTCATTTCTAATTGAGTGCTGAATGTTTTGTATGGATGCACGCAGCAGTCAAGGTATGACAATTTTTGTTTTATATGTTATTATTATAAGTTTAACCCTTGGCAGATTTAATACTCCCTATAAGGGTACTGTCGGAATAATTGTTATTTTTGCCAAATTTTACATGCGATTTATCAGCACGGGGACCATATTTTCTCAAAACACTTCCCATGAAAAGATAGGACATTATACTGTCAACCTCTGGCACACAAAGCAACCAATTCACCACAAGACTAAGAGATTCGGACCAACCAAGCTGGTTGGTAAATGGCCCTTATATCTCGACTGCTACAAACATGTGGAAATGCTACAAGAAGAAGACATTCCATGGAAGGTAGAGCTATCTGTCCTACTTTCTTTTCATCCCTGGAATTACCGTAATCAATTACATCCCATGAATTTTTTCCCCAGAAAGAATTGCCTCTTGCAAGGGTATGTAACATTACCTTCTGTCAAAATAGCAAAGTTTTCAGCAGCAAATATTTCCCATAATGCAGTTTGATATTTAACCAAATATACCTTGTTTGACAGAGCTCAGCAAGCTCTGTCAAACAAGACATAATTGGTTAAATTCATAGTAAAAGAAGAGACTGTTGGACTTCTATGCTAGAGGTCCCGAGTTCGATCTCCGTCCGGGACAACCCAGTTTGTGTCCTTGGGCAAGGCACTTTATCCTGGTTGCCTACATGGGGGCACAATGACGCCATGTACTAAGGCATACTGCACGTCGATGGTTCACATGTCTTTAACTGCTGTAACCCTGCTCGAGCGGAGCTTGAACAGATTTAGAATGTTGGGGAGCTGACAGTTGCTCGTTGAAGCTTGGTGGTTCTCTCCGGGTACTCTGGCTTCCTCCACCTGTAATACTGTTATGGTCATGATTAGCCATTGTGCATAAGTATGTGACCTTAAACATCACTAAATAAATAAATAGTAAAAGAAGAGAAAAAGAGAGTAATTCAAGAAAATTCTGTTGTACTACCAGAACGCTAGGGGTTAAGATTTAGAGCAAAACCAATCTATTTTATGCACTACAAATGATATATACATAAAAATATTGACAATCATACCAGATATGTAAGGTCTAGCTCTAAAGAGAAATAAGTTATGATGACTCTGGCAAATGATACCCTATAAAATATCTGAACTTGACCTTGGGGTGCAAAGGTCAAGGTCACATGAAGGTCATGATGAAATGTGGTCTCATTGTGATACATCCACATGTCAATCATCTAAGTCCTAGGTAAAAAAACAAAAAAGTTCTGATCTGGACAATTATTTCCTATTTGAAGTACATAAATTTGACCTTGAGGTCAGAGGTCAAGGTCACATGCAGTTCATCAAGGTAGCGGACATGCGGTTTCATGGTGAAACATCCACATGTTCAAAAAAAAAAAAAAATTTGGTCTGGACAATTACTCCCTAAAGTACATAAATTTGACCTTGAGGTCAAGGTCACATGAAGGTCACGATTACATGTGACATGCGGTCTAATTGCGATACATCCACATGTCAAATATCTAAGTCCAAGGTCAAAAAACAAAAAAGTTCTGGTCTGGATAATTATTCCCTATTTGAAGTACATAAATTTGACCTTAAGGTCAGAGGTCAAGGTCACATAAGGTCATCGAGGTAGACGACATGCGGTCTCATGGTGACACATCCACATGTCAAATAACCAAGTCCTAGATCAAAAAACAAAAAAAATTCTGGTCTGGACAATTACTCCCTATTTGAAGTACATAAATTTGACCTTGAGGTCAAGGTCACATGAAGGGCACAATGGTATGCGACACACCGGCTCATGGTGATACATCCACATGCCAAGTATCTCAGGTGTAGGTCAAAAGACAAAAAAGTTATGGCCCGGACAACGTTTGTATGAGAAGAAGAAGAAGAAGAAGAAGAAGAAGAAGAAGAATGTGCACTTAAACAATATGTCTCCCTTCTGGGAAGGGGAGACATAATAAAAAGGGATATTCAATTAAGAGATATACAATTAATAGGGATCCACTGTACTAGGCACAGCACAGGGCTACACACTAATAACAGCTCATCATCAACATTGTTGGGAAACTTCAAAATTGCTCTCAACAGTGGTAAATGACAAGTGCGACTAGAATTAGCATAGGTGGTGGCATGAGTGCAGATGCTATATATATTAATATAGCGGAAATTACACTGTCTTTATTTTCAGCATTTCCATCTCAAGCAAATCATGCAGCCGACCTCAAATTGGACTGAAAAGCAACTTAAGATTTGAAATCAAATTGAATCGAATCTGGAATCTCGGCAGGGTCCTAGTTATTTTTCACTTTTTTATGTCACTTCATATTTTTGTCCACTTTGGCCTAAAAATAATAATTTTGTGCCCCACTCAGCACTGTATTTCTGATACTCACGGCTATAAAACATCACCACAATGTCACATTGTCAACTTAACTGGTCGAGTGCTAAATTATTTTTAGTCCTTACAATTTCTTTGTGCATCTTTGCCTTGTTACAATTTATGGAAGAGTGCCAATAGGCACTCTTCCATTAATTGTAACAAGACAAATCCTAAGAGATAAAATAATATCATTTCAAGTATGAGGCACATCCACAGAATCCGAAGGCTTTAAATTGAGGTACGAGCATTAAAGAATAAAGCCTGAATATGAGCTTCCAGCACTCTACAAGTTAAATGGTGTTGTAGTATGTCTTTATTGTTTCTGTCTGATCATTTTTGATATTCCATTACAAAATATATAATTGTAGATGCTGAATTTCTCATGACCAATCATGTTCGGAAAAGTTTGGAAATTTTATCTCCAATAAAAGCCACATACATATTTTAGTAAACCTCACCTGCAGGTGATGGTATCATGGAAATGTCGAAGAAATTTTGGTATTTTTTAACCCTGAAAAACTAGAAACCTGCTGTTTTTTTAATTTTTTGATTCAATTACTTTTTTTATGTCACTATTTTTTGGCACTTTCTCTTGTCTGTTGAAATAGTCTTGTCCCTATATCCCGATAAATTGTTTTTTGATTGGTCAGAAAGCCTGGGAGCGCGGTGGATCAGTAGGTAGAGGTGCAGGCTGCAAGCCGAGAGGTCCTCGGTTCGAATCCCACCTGCGGCAACCGCGTTGTGTCCTTGGGCAAGACACTTCATCTCCATTGCCCGTGTGGGGGCACGATGACGCCGTGTACTAAGGCGTACTGCACGTCGATGGTACGCATGTCTTCAACCAATCTAACCCTGCCTGTGCTGCAGTGCAGAGTTACGATGTTGGGGAGCTGGCAGCTGCTCGTCGTTGCTCAGTGGTTCTCTCCGGGTACTCCGGCTTCCTCCACCCGTAAAACTGTCACGGTCATGATTAGCCATTGTGCATAAATATGTGACCTTAAAACATCAATAAATAAATAGTCAGAAAGCCTTGGACAAATAGCTATGGCAAAGGGTACACCCAACATCCAAAATATATGAGAGCGTGCAACATCCAGGGTATAAGCACACATGAAACATCAGTGGTATATGGTTTAAATGAAAGCCTTTCGCTTTTCTTTGTCTTGATATAAAAATCAAACCAAAAAACCTGAAAATAGTCACAAATATCAACAAATTTCTGACAATTCGATCACATTTTGCCGTTATACAATAAATAATCGAATAAGTAAATGAAACAACTTGAGAAAAATAAAATAAGAGCAAATATCATCCCCTCAGTTCCAATGTGTTCTATGTGCCTACTCGGTGTATGATGTGTCAACAAAATACTGTTTACTCATTTCCTTAATGACCTAAGGGATGTAACTCTATCTGTTGTCTTCTGCGTTTGTTCCAACTGATTGCAGAGCTTGAGAAACACGTCCACAAATTTTTCTCCACTATGTTTCTATTGTGTTTCAAATGGAACAAAAACATTATCTCCTTTATCTGCGGCTAAGTGCTTAAAAACCGACATCCAGGTATTAAATCTCCATATACCATTACATAATGATGGAGATAACTTATACTGTAGTATATTCAAGGCACACAGCCAGGAATTTTGTTGGGGAGTTGCACTATGTGGTGATCAACAATCGTTGTTTGGCATGGCGGATAAAATTTTGAAAAATGAGTATCAAATAGAGCACTATGGTAGCATCTGGGAAAAAATATTATGTAAAATTTAGGATATAAAATATAAGCACATGTGCATTATTGTATTAGAAAACATTAAATACAAAATATATCGATAAAGTTGACAGGCATATTTTATTTTACAGATATATGTTATACCTATATATGAAATTCTGTTAATACGAGATTCTGGCAGAAATTAAACATCGATCAACTCAGTGTAATATATTTGGACTGTAACACCAGGACCATGCAACTAGTTTCTGTGAAATGCCTAGGTACTTCGACACTTTATTATAAGGCTATAAAATATTTGAAAGTAGTGCCTACTCATCTCACAGAATCGAGCAAACAAGAACATTTAAGTTTTAAAACAACTTACCCTGATACATCGTACTCTCTGTGGCTATGCCACAGAGAGAACGATGTATCTGGGTAAGTGAGGTCACCCCCTTTCATCAAAATTTTCAAATCACAAATGTAGTGCTGGGTGGTTTCCCAATTAGTCGGATATAGTCAGTTATAAAAAAAATATTGTTGGCAACATCGTCAAAAAATTTTAAAGTTTTGAAAAATGAGTATCAAATAGAGCACTATGGTAGCATCTGGGAAAAAAATATGTGAAATTTAGGATATAAAATATAAGCACATTTGCATTATTGTATGTGAAAAATTACATTCAAAATATATCGATCAAGTTGACAGGCATATTTTATTTTTCAGATATATATTATACCTATATATGAAATTCTGTTAATACAAGATTCTGGCAGAAATTAAACATCGATAAACTCAATGTAATATATTTGGACTGTAACACCAGGACCATGCAACTAGTTTTTGCGAAATGCCTACGTACTTTGATACTTTATTATGAGGCTATAAAAATATTTGAAAGTAGTGCCTACTCGTCTCACAGAAACTACATGCAAACAAGAACATTTATGTTTTAAAACAATTTACCCCTATCTGGGTAAGTGAGGTCGCCCCCCTTTTATCAAAACTTTCAAATCACAAATGTAGTGCTGGGAGGTTAGTCGGGTATAGTCAGTTATATAAAAAAATATTGATGGCAACATCGTCAAAAAATTTAAACAAGAGGCCCTAGGATGCTCACCTGACATGGTAGCCTAAATATCAAGCCAGAGAATTGATTTCAACAAGTTGCATCTGCTCCTCCTAAGAAAAGCTTATACCAAATATCCAAAGATTCTGACCAGTGGATCTAAAAAAAAAGATTTTTAAAGAATATTCCTCATATTGAACTAAGTTATAATTCAGGCACCCACAGGGAGCCCATATATGAACCCAGGGACTTGGCTTTAACAAACTTGAATCTCACCCCCCTAAGGATGCTGCACACCAAATATCAAAACATTCTGACTGCTGGATCTGAAGAAGAAGATTTTTAAAGAAAATTCCTCATTTTGAACTAAGTTATAATTCGGGCTACCACAGTGAGCCCAAATATGAACCCAGAGACTTGGCTTGAACAAACTTGAATCTTACCCCCCTAAGCATGGTGCATACCCAATATCAAAAGATTCTGCCTGCTGGATCTGGAGAAGAAGATTTTCAAAGAAATTTGCCTGAAATGCACTAAGTTCAAATTTGGGCTCCTATACTGAGCCCAAATATAAACTCAGGAAGCCGATTTGAACAAACTTGAATCAGATCCACCCCACAATGTTGCATACCAAATATCAAAAGATTCTGCCTGCTGGATCTGGAGAAGAAGATTTTTTAAGAAATTTGCCTGAAATGCACTCCTATACTGAGCCCAAATATGAACCCAGGGGGCCGATTTGAACAAACTTGAATCAGATCCACCCTACAATGTTGCATACCAAATATCAAAAGATTCTGCCTGCTGGATCTGGAGAAAAAGATTTTTTAATGTTTTTCCCATTGCCTACGGTGTTAAAAAGTGCTGACTCAGCACTTTTTCAAAGTCCTGAAAAAAGTACCTTGTGATCAAACCGATAGGGATTTTTTTAACCATTCTATTCTACTGGATAAAAGTAAGCTTTATACAAAATAAGAATTCTCTGTATCGTGTAGTTTTGGAGATATGGCCGTTTTAAGGTTTTTCCTATTTTTAGCTCCGAGGTTCCCATGGGGAAATGAGAAAAAACTTTTTTGAATCAATCAACTACTTATGACCCATTATCATCTCATATCAAATTTGGTTCTAATCGACCTCACGGTTCGGAAAATAGAAATTTTAGGCGTGGCCAAAATTTTTGCCCCTCCCATAACAAAGGCAAATAAGGCGCGACAAACTTCTCTTGAACAAACTTGATTCTAAACCTTAAAAGGACTCTGTATACCACATATCAAGTCTCTGCTACTGGTGGTTCATTAGAAGAAGATTTTCAAACAAGCCAAGACCAATACTGGGTCTGGACCTGCGTCGCTGCATGCAATTGATCTGAAAATCAGATACACGATACAACTCATCATTATGAAGCAGCAGATCAAATATAAAATCATTCCCTTTCATAGAAGCCAAGAAAACTTCGACGGAAGAAGTGTTTCGGACGGACGGACGGACGGAGAGACTGAGTCAAGCGGTTACTAGACCTGCTCTGCCATTGGCGACGCAGGTAAAAATTTGGCCATTTTTTCCCCAGCCCTCTGTTCAATATGAGTCGAAACCTAATTTGCATAAAAATCAAAATTCCCCTATATAACCACTACTCACATGAAATTTCATTAAAATGTGGCCAGTGGTTTAAGAGAAAGAGGCTCAAACACCACCTTCACGCAGGACGACGGACGCATCGTCGACTGACGACGGACGGCCGAAGAGTGATAAAAAAAGCTCACCCTGACTTTCAGTCAGGTGAGCTGAAAATGCTGATAGGATCACCGATCCAATGTTGAGTTGTGACAGCACAAAAGTGGGTTTAATCATTATCAACTTATCGTCCGGAAACTAATTGTTTACAGATTACTATGTGAAGGGTCACTGTGCCCTTGACCTTTGACCTAGTGATTCAGAAATAAATAGGGCTCTTTCTTGCACCAATGCCAACCTAACTATGAAGTTTCATGAACGTAGGTGGAACCATTGTTAGATTATCATCTGGAAACCAATTGTTTACCATATACTATGTTGAAGGTCACTGACCTTGACCTTTCACCTAGCAAGTCCAAAATAAATAGGGTTCTTCCTCTCACTGATGCCAACCTAACTATGAAGTTTCATGAACATGGATCGAACCATTATCAAGTTATCATCTGGAAACCAATTGTTTTTATTTACTATGTTCAAGGTCACTGTGATCTTGAAGTTTGACCTAGGCTTTAGAATTAGGCTGATTTTGTTTTTGCTAGCAGCCGGGATGTTTCCCAGCTGATCAAAGTCACTAGCCTTCGATAACACAACATTGCAGTGAGTACATAACATTAAAGAATAAATACAATGTGTTCAGCTGGTCAACAGTATGATTTCATGATGCAAACATCATAACAGAATAGAATAAAATGAAAAAAAAAACTAAAATAAAATCTTTTTTCAATGGTAGATGATTGTTATGCATCATGTATGTCCCCTGGTTGTCACGGACACGTTTTCCATTTTTAAAATTCATTGTTCAATTCAATTACCACCCTTGATGTGTCTCTCCAATGTTGCCTGCGTTCCATGAATGGTAAATTGACAGTCATTTTAATACATGTCATTTCAACATTCATGTACAGGGCTTATGTTTTGATGAGAATCCGAGAATTGATTCAGGCAAAACTTTGCATTACAAAACCGGTGAGAATCCTTGTAGATTCTCGCTGCACCTCTGGTGGGATTTGCGTGAAAAGAATCGAGTCAATTTAATCCTTTACCTAACATAACTGCAGCAACTTAACCAATACAAGGATAACATGACCTATAATATCCTGACAATTTGTTAATACAATTGTACAAATATGGCTGTCATTGGAACTGGCTCAATGAGCGGGTTCTATTGGTAAATATTGTTTATTTTTTAAAAAAATATAAATTTTATAGTAAATTTCCTTTCTTATTATACCTACCGCAATTGTTTACTACAGGCTTGCACTACAGTGGAAGAACCTAACTCGGATAAAATACTCTCTATTTTAATCTTTCCCAAGAGATTTGGGAAAGAAAAGTGGTGTAAAAACACCACGAAAAAATAAGCCCAAACTGGGTCGAGCGCCATCAGCGCACACCCAGTATGGTACGCTCTTCCATAGTACAAATCCATGACTTCTGTAAACCAATGTGCAGTGCGACAATACATCATTCTTTTGATTCCGACAACACAGGAGTTATGCGATCAGCGGGGAGGAAGGATTGATTCTTACCCGAATAAGAAGATGGGAGGGCCTCCATGTAAACAATTGCGGTAGGTATAATAAGAAAGGAAATTTACTATAAAATTTATATTTCTTATCAACCTACCTTGCAATTGTTTACTACAGGCTGAATAGACAATAGGATGGAGGGAATCACATAACCAACCCACACATAACTCAATAGCACTGGAACCTTGGACAGAGGAAGAGATCCCTAGGCCTATCAAACCATAGCATCACAAACATTAGTAAAAGACAATGAAAGATGAGGTGTATGGTGAAGTGCGACGCACAGACAGAAAGGGCAGGAACAGCACAGAGCAGGAACTGACTCTGAAAAAAGCTGAATGGCTGGGATAGACAATAGCCTGAACCGAAGAAAGAGGGCCCCAAGGACAAAGGTATTCTGTCAGCTCCTGCAACTGTCGCAGATAAAAGGCAAATGTAGCATTTCTCCAGTAGGCTGCCAGTATAACATTCGTCATCCGACAACATGACAGAGTTATTAAAAGAGGAAGACAATGCACGCACCTCGTGGCAGAAAAACAATTGGTAATACAATCACCAGTAGCTAGACCAGCGGAAGCTGCACGAATAGCAAGACAAATCCATCAAGAAATGAATGCAGGAGAGATCTGGCATGTGAGAAAACGCATATCCATCCAGGAAAAAGGCACGAACGCCCCCCACCCCCAAGCAGAGCAGCGCCCAAGAAAGTGACCATCTTGGAGTAAACTGCAAAGCCCTAGGCCTTTTCAAGGAAAAGAGCTGAGCAAGCTTGGAGAGGCAAGGATGAGTGTCGAAACAATGTGGTACCACATATGAAAAAGGTCTCCGAAGCATGGACTTGTACCCATGGCTGGAGACCCCCAGAAACAAACATATACCAGAAACTCCGCAAGCGGTGTGATCGAAGGAGTAACAGAAGCAACAGAGTGATCGCACACCATTGAGAGGCTAAACCATTGGAGTGAGTGCCTCCTTGAAGAAGAAAAGCAACTCCACTGCGTGTCTCGAAAAACCACTACGGAGGAGACAGGACCCGATAAAAGACATGTGCGAAGGCACAAAGAAGTCGGGTCAACGTGAAATCTCCTCGGGCGACTTTGGCAAAGAAAGTCGTAAGGTAGAGGGAGACATGCCGGAACCGCCGCTAACAGAGAGCGGAGCAGATTGATCCACACCCACCGAGGTGACGGGTGTGATCGAAAGGATTTGACAACTGCAGGTTCGTATCTGGGCGAGAACCTGAGGCGGAATCGGAACCGGCAGGAAGGCGTAGCCGACAAGACTGTCCCAAACGAGGGCCAGAGTGTCCCCGGCGAAAGCCAGAGCAGCTGGACACGGGGACACGAAGTGTCCACCTGATGGTTCCAACGAGTCACAAAGAGATCGATGGAACCCGCCATGTGGAGCATCCACTCGGTGGAAATGACCCTGCCCTGGGACAGGGAGTTGGCTAGGACGTTCAGGCGACCGGGAATGTGACAAAAACCACCCCGACGTGGACATGCTGAGTGAGCAGTAGAAGATCCTGAGCCAATTCGTACATTGGAACCGAGAGCATGCCGCCTGGGTTCCGAATGCAAGCAACCACCGTCAAATTGTCGGACAACAGAATGACCTGGAGATTCAACAGGTGAGGGATCCACTGCCTTAAACTCAGAAGAAGAGCAAGAAACTCCTTCTGGTTGATGTGTGAGCTGCCTAATCCTGGTCCCACATCCTGTGAAGGGAAAGATCTAGAGGATCCAACGTCGCACCCCATCCGAGATCGCTGGCATCTGTCGTCACAATGCGATCAGACGTGGGTAAGTCCAACGGAACACGCTGCGTAAGCCACTGGACATCTGTCCAGGGGAGAAGGTGAGGATAAAGAGATTCTGGAAACTAAGCACCAGATCCAGACAATCTACATTCGGCCTCCAATGACTGAGCAGAAAGTGCTGGAGAGGTTGACACGCAGCCGACCTAGAGGAATGAGATCCGTCACTGAACAGCAGAGACCGATCAGCCGGAGAATACTCCGTGCTGTCGCGGATGTGGACTGGGACATAGTCAGAGCAAAAGCTGAGAGAATCACAGCCTTGGCCTGGAGAACTGCCACCAAATTGAATTGGGTGCGGAAAGCCATCCCCACATGATAAAACAACTGAGAAGGGACCAGGTCCGACTTCTCCTCGTTGAATCTGAATCCTAGCGAGGTGGGCAAGCTCAACAGAGTTGCGACATCCGACTCCAGTAAGGCAGCATTGGAATGCCTCTGGAGGATATCGTCGAGATATGCCGCAGTAGTCACCCTGGACTGTGTGTGATGGAAAGCTATCACATGTGACATCAGTCTGATGAAGGCCCAAGGAGCCAGGTTGAGGCCAAAAGGCATGGCCTTGAACTGGTAAACTCGCCCCAGAAAAGCGAACCTGAGATACTTCCGTGACGCCTGATGAATCGGAACGTGAAAGTAAGCAACTCGCAAGTCGATGCTGGAAGCAAAATCTCCCTGATGAACTGAACGGCGGACAGACCTGAAAGTCTCCATGCTGAACTTGGGAGCAATGATAGACTGGTTCAGGATACTCAGATCGATAACAGGCGGGAATAAAACCCCACTGACTGAATGTTCTTGATGACCTCAATCGCCCCCTTGGCCAGGAGATTGTCTATCTCCGTGGACAAAAGCTCCCGACGTAAAACGTCTGAAGGAACTGTGGTTGGAAGAGGCACTCTGGACAGAGTGGGGTGCCTTCGGAAGGATATTCGCAGCCTGGACCGAACAACATCTAACACCCAAGGATCGGATGTGATAGAACTGGTCTGCGAACTCTGCTATCCTTTCTCCAACCTGGGACAAGTCGAGGTGAGGACCTACATTTCGAGCCCCGACGAGGCCCGCGAGAGGAGAAACCATCTCCTCTACTGAATGAAGAATCCTGAGACTTCCCTCTAGTCTGCCGACACTTACCCTTACCCCTTGAGTAAGAAGTAGAAGCGGTGGCAGAAGGATCAGCCTTTTGCATCGCAGAGGAAGCAGAAGGGTACTTGTTAGGCTTGGAACGGCCCCTGCCTCCCCTAGAAAGCTGATCAAGCTGACGAAACAACAGCTGATCTTTGGAATGACGTAGGACGTCATCTGGACCATCGACACAGAACCATGGAAAAGTTGCGGACCAGCCAAAGAAGCAGATCGAAGAGTAGCACGCTGCTCCTCAGGAAGGGATCGGCCTGTGTCCAGCACAGAGTCCCTTTGAACTAATTCCAGATTAGCCGTGTTACAGGTATGCGTGTAAGATGCATGAGCGCCTTAGACAGCACATGCAAAGGAGCCTGTACCTCATCAAACTTATCTGGAAGCAGATAAGCAGCTGAAGCTGAGACAACGTGATCTGAGAGAGAAAGCATTCCAAGCATCCCTCTTGATAAGCCCAACGTGGACTCCAGAGTCGTCACTGGAATGACGGCAGACTTGGAAAGCCTGAGGGAATTGGAATTGGAGTCCTGATCCTGATCCAAAACCGTCAAAGTCTGGCAGAACGATAACGCGCCGGAGGCAAAAAAAGGTGTCAACCCTGGTGAAGAACGGAGCCTTCATAGCCTTGGAACTCAGCTTAGAGTCCAAGGCTGAAAATGCTTCAACCACCTGTACTGACTGGCATGGTCGAAGACGCCTAGAAGCAGGTTGCTCCACAGGCTGTTGGCGCGCGACCGATGATCGCGGCCTTGCTGACACTGTCGGCTGGTTTGATGGTTTGAGATCCAGAAGGAACCCAAACACAAAATCAAGAGCTGCCCCCAAGTCCGAAGACTGCAGGCTCTCGACATCAAGCATGTCTGACTCTTCCCCTGAGTCGGAAGACACATAGCCCATCGTGGGCAAACCAGCCGACGCCTCCCCCGGTGTCGGAACACCAGGGGGATCAGAAAGTGGCCTGTTTCCAATCCCGGGAAACCACTCGCTGCCTTGCTGGAAGCAACGGGAAGGCTCTTTGACAGAACCTGAGTGAGTAAGGAGAGGGCCTCCCTAAGCTCACTGCCCGTACTGGCCGGTTCGACAGGGGAACGAACCGGCAAAGTGGCTTCACCTCTGACCCTCTTAGCCAGCGAAGGGTCACGATCCTCCAAAACACCCGACGCGGGACGACAGGCGGCAGCCGAAACGTCTGAAGGCAGACGTGTATAGGGGTAAAACACACCCCGAGGCTCAACATAGCGGGAACTCATGAGAGTCTCCGCGGCCCTCTGTGGTGCAGAAGGTCCAGGCTGCACAAAAGATGTTGGTCCCCCAAAACTGGTCGTGTGGCCAGAATGAGTGGACGGAAATGCCACGGAGTTCATAGTGTCCTCACTAAGAACATCCAAATCCAATGACACAACTGTGGTGCTCCACGGCGCAGAGACCACAGTAGAGAGTCCGGCCGGTAGCCACTTCCAACTTCGCCAAGTTGAAGTCAGGGAAGGCTGAGGCCGATACCCCCACGTCTACACTCCCAGACACTGCAGCAGACCACTGCAAGTATAAAACTACTGTGCTCAACGGCTGAGAGAACACAATAGGGGTTCAGTCGGCAGCCACGTCCGACTTCGCCGAGTTGAAGTCGGGGAAGGCTGAGGCCGATGCCCCACAACCACACTACAGACATCCCTGCAGACACTTGCAGGGATAAGCCGAGACCCACTAAAAATGGTGCCCAATGACGTAGACGGAACAGCAGTAGCAGCAGATACGACGAGAGCTGTTGGAACTGGCGGAAAAGTGGAGAAAGCCACCTAGCTCGGCCTCCAAAGGAGGAGTCACAACCCTAGTGACAGCCTCAGATGTCGGCTGGAGTGGGCGCATAGTACCGGAACCAGGCATCTCTTCACCAGAAATCCAACAGCTCCCGCAGTATCCACCATGGTAAAAAAACTGCACATTCCCCACGGAAGGGGAATAACTCTCACCAGACATGGTCGAGTCGGGAAGTCCCAAAACGACAGCGTTCCCCATCCCCCACTGGTGTGGGAGGAGCTACACATCCCCCACGGAGGGGGAGCAATTCTCACCAGACGTGGTCGAGTTGGGTGGCCTGAAACGACAGTGTTTTCCACCCCCCGCAGGAGCGGGAGGAGCTGCACATACTCCCAGCCAGAGGGGGTATAACACACCAGACGTGGTCAAATTGGGGGGCCCCTGAAATGACAGCATTCCCCCCCCCCCCTGCAGGTGCAGGAGGAGCTGCACATCCCCCACGGAGGGGGTATAACACACACCAGACGTGGTCGAGTCGGGGGGGCCCCGAAACGACAGCGTTCCACACCACCCATGGGTGCGGACGAAATGGACACGAGAACGCACCAAGGCGAGGGCAAAAGGAATTGCCCTAAAGGAACCGAACTGGAAATAACAGAGGTGAGAGCAGTAGAAGAAAAAGGTGAACTCAACAGAAACAGAAAGTAGAAGAACACCCTCAACTACAAGAGAAGGTGGCAGAAAAAAAAACGGTGGGTACACGACACAACCCAGATGGCCGACAGGGACCAAAAAACCCCAGAAATTCAGCCCTCAACAGAGTGAAGAAATCCTGTCCAGACAGTCCCTGATTGACACCTAACTCCAATAACAATTAAATTTTATCAACCGAAAAATTGTCGAATCGCGTTGACACGAAGTCGAAATCAAAACATTCGCGAAAACGGAATAGTAAATAATAAACAATGAGAATGTGGTTGAAAATATTAACGAGAATATATAAAACACAGTCCTGTTATTATACGATCTTCAGATCCATAATTCCAGTCACAGGAAAACCATTATCGACGAGTTGAATTGTCACTGTTTCATAATGCATATGGTGGAGACACATCTTCCATGTGTCTCGTATAAAAAAAGAATGATGTATTGCCACACTGCGCATTGGTTTACGGAAGTCGTGGATTTGTACTATGGAAGAGCATTCCATACTGGGTGTGTGCCGATGGCACTCGACACAGTTTTGGCTTATTTTTTTGTAATGTTTTTACACCACTTTTCTTTCCCAAATCTCTGGGGAAAGATTAAAATAGAGAGTATTTTATCCGAGTTAGGTTCTTCCACTGTAGTGCAAGCCTGTAGTAAACAACTGCAAGGTAGGTTGATAAGAAATATCAAATTCAGTTTATATTTTAATGAAAGTGTCAATGACACTGTAGCTTAACTTGTCTGTGTGTTGTGTTTGATGAAAAGGATAATGTTCAATGTTTATGAAAGGTTTATGAAATAAGAAATGAATTATGATAATTGGGAATATGTTAATTTCTGTTCCCTGCATGCTATGTTTTTAGTAAAAATAATATGAGGTGTAGACTGTGCTAAAGAACTGAGGTGTGGGTTAAAGTGGCCTTCACAGTTAAGGTATGTGACCCTAACAGTTAATGTATGTCAACAAAAGTTACCAAGTTACAGTGAAATTATTCCAAAACGAGTTATCTTGTCAAGTTCCAATGAAATCCCTTCATAAATATGTCCTGTAGACTGTGCTAAAGGTTTTTGGGCTTCAGGCCTGTGTAGCCATCTCGGGGTGAGCCGATCTATCGGTAAGTAATTGGCTATCAGCCGATAAAAGCCTATCAGCAATTGGTATGAATAGCATGAAAAATATCGGCCCTTGCCGATTGTTGAAAAAAATTAATGGGTACCTATTCTAACTCTATTTCACAGCCATTTTAATGGTCTGCTAATAACTAACAAATGTCCCGTGCATTACACTATGTAGATCAGACCCCCAATGTGTGATATATCTTATAATATTCCCCCAGGGGTCGAAATAAGGCTTGTCGCCGAAAAGTAATTTCTACCAAAAAATAGAATCGCTTGTCCCGGGCAACAAGTGCTATTTTTGGCTTGAGTTTCATATTAAACTTGAAACGCGTGCTGTTAAAACAATAGAAGAATGGTTTGCGAGAGGAGCTGTTAAAATCATGAATTAGTTGCCTTATGTATTGAAACATCTATTATTCGGTCTATCAATAACGATACAATGACATTTTTTTACCACAAGGGCAACCCAGGCATCGGTGCACTTGGTGTGCTCCCCCCCTCCCCCACTAGTTTTTCCCCCGAGATGGGTTGTGCATTGTGGATATCTGCATCGGGTGCGAGGTAATCACATCTTTTCGTATTAAATTTCAAAATTTGGTTGACAGTGTATGCTGGTAAACTTGAGCCTAGGTGCACCCCCCCCCCCCCCCCCCCCCCCTCGAGTCTGAGCCGGTATTGGGATGTAATGACTGTGCAAATGAACTCACCAGACGCATAAAAATGTCTAATGTAGAAAGGTAATTCTAGTCTAAGGTAGGTAATCAAATTAGCTATCAAAGAACTCAGCTATTTTCGAAATTGCTGACAGGGCTTTTGGCTCGCCATACGTGATGCCCCATATCTCTCACCAAATTTAATTTGCTTCATTCCATGGCTGATTTTAAATAATATCAGTGATCTCAGACTTTGATATCACAAACCTTTTCAGTTTTTCATTGAGTTTTGGTCATTAAGGCCTTTAAGGTCATGCTGGTCACCATTGCAGTGTCGTTAAGCTGACAAGTCACAACCACAGAACAAACCTTTTCACCTCAAGCGAAGTTTAAGACGCCAGTATTGCAGTCTCTCTGTTGGATTGCTGGTTTGGGGTTCCAGCCTTAAAACGTCCCCCGTGCAGTCACTTAACTGTGGCTTAATATTTATACTTGAAATTTTATCGAGTAGCAAAAGCAAGTGAATCGCCAATTTATTCCATCATTTAACAGAAAGTACCCATCAAACGACTAGTCGACTACCGATTTTCTTGTCGACTACTGCATAAAAAATAACCGGTAATGATTAGTCGACCCAACACTAATCTTATTGTGTATGATAATACAGGTGACGTGGTGTGTTTACCATTTAGCTATCGTAATTTATTTTATCACTTGCACCAAAAATATATTCAATATTGTCACCACACTTTTTTCGCCCATTTTTACGAAAATAATATGGGTGAACAAAACTATTTGGTATCGGCATCGGTATCGGCCGATAGTAAATCAAACTATTTGGTTTCAGATGAATAGGCAAATCTCTTAACGGCTCATCACTATAGCCATCACGGTTGACCAATTGCAACTAAAAGGGGACGTCATCATCTCGACATTATACTGAGTCATTCTACCAACTATCAATGAAATCCCTTCACAAATACGACCTGTAGTCTGTTCTGAATTTTTTCAGGTTTTGGGCTTGGGCTGCCATCATGGTTGAATGATCGCGAACAAAAGGGGACGTTCTCATGTGGGCATTATCTGGAGTTATCCTAAGAAGATATAATGAAATACCTTCATAAATATGACCTGTAGACTGTGCTAAAGGTTTTCGGGCTTCAAGCCCCTATAGCCATCACAGTTGACCAATCACGACCAAAAGGGGAGGTCATCATCTAGGCATTATATGTAGTCAACCTAACAAGTTGCAATTGCAATCCTTCCATAAATACGACCTATACACTATGCTAAAGGTTTTTGGGTTTTGGGCTCGGGCAGCCATCATGGCTGGATGATCGCGACCGAAAGAGGACGCCCTCATCTAGACATTATTTAGAGCCATCCTACCAAGTTACAATGAAATCCCTTCATAAATATAACCTGTGGACTGTGCTAAAGGTTTTCGGGCTTTGGGCCCCTGTAGCCGTCACAGTTGCCTAATGGTGTCCAAAAGTGGCTGTTCTCATCTAGACATTATATGAAGCCAACCTACCAAGTTACAATGAAATCCCTTCATAAATATGACATGTAGACTGTGCTAAAGGTTTTGGGCTCGGGCAGTCATCACGGTTGACAGATTACGACCAAATGGGGAGTTCTCATCTAGACATCATACAGAGTTATCCTACCAAGTTACAATGAAATCCCTCCATATTACATATGACCGGCAGACTGTTCTAAAGGTTTTGGGGTTTTGGGCTTGGGCAGCCATCACTGTTGACAGATCATGACCAAAAGGGGACATTCTCATCTAGACATTATACGGAGGCATCCTGCCAAATTACACTGAAATCCCTTCATAAATACGACCTGCAGACTGTGCTAATGGTTTTCGGGCTCGGGCAGCCATACCGGTTGACCGATTGCGACCAAAAGGGGACATTCTCATCTAGACATGACCCCAAACCTGCAAATGAAATTTTGTGACGATCAGACAAGTACTACGGGGTGTAGCCTGTGCTAAAGGAAAATGTGAACAGACTCACAGACTTCCGCATGCATGATGGCAATAGCTTATCTTGACTCTGTCAAGTTAAGCTAAAAATTAAAAAGCTGTGTTGGATAAAGGGTTAACATTTGTTATCAATATACAACAGCAGTTCAATCACGGTGGCCTCATGGGATCATGGGACACTCATAGTAGGTATGGATTCTCGCAACCATTTTAGTGACAATCCAAATGGATTCTCCGAAATTTAGATGAAATATAAGCCTTGTATGTAGTCAATAATGCATGTCTTTCACTCTACATGTAGTCTGAATGTTGCATTTTGTTTCAATTCGGGTAGAAAGTCTCAACTAAGTTTCTCAGATATAAAATCACAGTCCATGTCATCTTCATTTGCTGCAGTTGCAGATGCTGCTGGTGAATTCTCAGTAAGATCTGTATTAGAGCTTACTCCATCTGCAATATCCTCTTCCAGTACATCTTTTGTGTAGCCTTTGGGAAGAGGATAATCAAAGACAATAGGAGGATTGACTGTTCTGTACTTGAGATCACATGTTGCTGCATTTATAAATATTGTTTGACCATCTGTGGATACACCATAACCTATAAAGATAAACTCTTCATATGTAATAAATATAACATGTTATGACTTGTTTTAACACCATTCACTTTAAAAGCAGCTTACATGGAACTAACCTATCAGTAGCCTAGTTTAGTTTGTCAGTTATGTAATTAATCTTTCGCCCAACATAATAACATCCAAATCAGCCAACTGTATTGGAGGAAATAAACAATAACCAAATCAACCAGCTCCATAGGAGTAAATCAACATAATAATACCAGCCAGTCAGCTCTATAGGAGTAAATCAAAATAAAAATACTAGCCAGTTAGATCAAAAGGAGTAAATCAACATAATAATACTAGCCAGTCGGCTCTATCGGAGAAAATCAACATAATAATATTAGGCACTCAGCTCTACTGGAGTAAATCAGCATAATACTAGCCAGTCAGCTCAATAGGAGTAAATCAAAATAATAATACAAGGCAATCAGCTCTATAGGAGTAAATCAACATAATAATACTAGCCAGTCAGCTCTAGAGGAGTAAATCAACATAATAATATTAGGCACTCAGCCCTATAGGAGTAAATCAACATAATAATGCTAGCCAGTCAGCTCTAAAGGAGTAAATCAACATAATAATACTAGCCAGTTGGCTCTATCAGAGTAAATCAACATAATATTAGGCACTCGGCTCTATTGGAGTAAATCAGCATAATACTAGCCAGTCAGCTCTAGAGAAGTAAATCAAAATAATAATACTAGCCAGTCAGCTCTAAAGGACTAAATCAACATAATAATACCAGGCAGTTATCTCTATGGGAGTAAATAAACATAATAATACCTGGCAGTTAGCTCCATAGGAGTGAATCAACATAATAATACCAGGTAGTCAGCTCTATAGGAGTAAATCAACGTAACAATACTAGCCAGTCAGCTCTATAGGAGTAAATCAACATACTAATACTAGCTAGTCAGCTCTAGAGGAGTAAATCAACATAATAATACTAGCCAGTCAGCTCTATTGGAGTAAATCAACATAATAACTAGCCAGTCAGCCATAGAGGAGTAAATCAACATAATAATACTAACCAGTCAGCTCTATAGGAGTAAATCAACATAATAATACTAGCCAGGTAGCTCTAGAGGAGTAAATCAACATACTAATACTAGCTAGACAGCTCTAGAGGAGTAAATAAACATAATAATACTAGCCAGTCAGCTCTTTTGGAGTAAATCAACATAATACTAGCCAGTCAGCTCTATACGAGTAAATCAACATAATAATAATAGCCAGTCAGCTCAGAAGGAGAAAAATCATCATAACAATACTAGCTAGTCAGCTCTATAGAAGTAAATCAACATAATAATACTAGGCAGTTCGCTTTATAGGAGTAAATCAACATAATACTAGCCAGTCAGCTCTATAGAAGTAAATCAACATAATAGTACTAACCAGTTAGCTCTATAGGAGTAAATCGACATAATAATACAAGCCAGTCATCTCTATAGGAGTAAATAAACATAATAATACTAGCCAGTCAGCTCTAGAGGAGTAAATCAACATAATAATACTAGGCAGTTCGCTCAAAAGGAGTAAATCAACATAATAATACCAGGCAGTCGGCTTTGTAGGAGTAAATCAACATAATAATACTAGCCAGTCAGCTCTAAAGAAGTAAATCAACATAATAGTACTAACCAGTCAGCTCTATAGGAGTAAATCAACATAATAATACTAGCCAGTCAGCTCTAGAGGAGTAAATCAACATAATAATATCGGGCAGTCAGCTCTATAGGAGTAAATCAACATAATAATGCTAGCCAGTCATCTCTTTTTGGAGTAAATCAACATAATAGTACTAAGTCAACTCTATTGGAGCAAATCAACATAATAATACCAGGCAGTCAGCTCTATAGGAGTACATCAACATAATAATACTAGCCAGTCAGCTCTAGAGGAGTAAATCTACATAATAATACTAGGCAGTTCGCTCTATAGGAGTAAATCAACATAACAATACCAGGCAGTCGGCTTTGTAGGAGTAAATCAACATAATAGTACTAACCAGTCAGCTCTATTGGAGCAAATCAACATAATAATACTAGCCAGTCAACTCTAGAGGAGTAAATCAACATAATAATACAGGCAGTCAGCTCTATAGAAGTAAATCAACATAATAATACTAACCAGTCAGCTCTATAGGAGTAAATCAACATAAGAATACTAGCCAGTCAGCTCTATAGGAGTAAACCAACATAATAATACCAGCCAGTCAGCTCTAGAGGAGTAAATCAACATAATAATATTAGGCACTCAGCCCTATAGGAGTAAATCAACATAATAATACTGGCCAGTCAGCTCTATAGAAGTAAATCAACATAATAATACTAACCAGTCAGCTCTATAGGAGTAAATCAACATAATAATACTAGCCAGTCAGCTCTATAGGAGTAAATCAACATAATAATACAGGCAGTCAGCTCTATAGAAGTAAATCAACATAATAATACTAACCAGTCAGCTCTATAGGAGTAAATCAACATAAGAATACTAGCCAGTCAGCTCTATAGGAGTAAACCAACATAATAATACTAGCCAGTCAGCTCTGTAGGAGTAAATGAACATAATAATATTAGGCACTCAGCCCTATAGGAGTAAATCAACATAATAATACTGGCCAGTCAGCTCTATAGAAGTAAATCAACATAATAATACTAACCAGTCAGCTCTATAGGAGTAAATCAACATAATAATACCAGGCAGTCAGCTCAAAAGGAGTAAATCAACATAATAATACAGGCAGTCAGCTCTTTAAGAATAAATCAACATAATAATACTAGTCAGTCAGCTCTATTGGAGTAAATCAACATAACCTATGTTTTTGAGACAAAAACTGAAATTATAAAATTCATGGGTGATTTTTGTGAATAGCGCTGGCTGGTTTTAGCCGTTAAGTTGGGTAAAGGGTTAATATCCACAATTTTTGTAGTCAGCAACTATCTGACGACCAATGCATAGTTTAGGCCAAAAGAAGAGCATTTGTTTCCACTGTTATGGTTTGAAATAAAAATCAGTACATTAAACAAGAAAGAGTTGTGGAACTTCAAATGGGAGCTGGAAGGAAGTGGCAAAAACTGTACACTAATACTGATTTGAACATACTTGGATTGTCATGCGGCAGGAAACATACCTATCACATGTTGTTAAATTTGATCCACTTGTTCTACAAGAGAAACAGACTGTATGAATTTCACAAAAAAATGTTTTTACAAGTTATCTCCCAATTGGGGGCCTGAAACAGGGCACAACACACATGCTTGATGTACTTACAAATTGGTGCAGTGTGAATAACCTTGTCATATCAAAAGAGAAACAAAAAAACGATCAGCAAAACAATTACAACTTTTATTCTTTAGAGCCCAAAGGCAACTTTTGGACTTACAAAATGAACCCAAATATGGATGCAGACACTTGTCTTGAACCAACTGCAATGTATATGAGTGTAACAAGCTACTTACAAATTATTAACCCTTTCTGTACAATGACAAATTGCAAGAATTCCACAAAAACAAGTTTTGTTTCAGTTTCATAAAAAATGCAGTTTTTTCCCCGCAGGGAGTCCACAATCAAGTGTGGTACACATATTTGATGAACATAATTTGCTGCAGTGTAAATAACCAAATAATATCAATGAAAAAAAAAATGCCGAAAATGGCAACTTTTGAATCTTGGAGCCTAAAGGCAACTTTTGGGCTCCAAAACAAACCCAAATGTGGATGCAGAAACATGGATCAAGCCAGCTATAATGTATGTAATTGAATGATACTGCTTGCCAAATAATCAACACTTTCTATGCAATGGTTCTGAAAAACTAAAAATTATAGCTTTTTTATGTTGGAGACCAAAGGCAACTTTTGGGCTCCCAAAAGAGCCCACATATGGCTGCAGTAACTTATCAAAAAGCTACACTTTCGGTATAAAGGTTCCCAAGAGATTTTTTTAAGTTATCTCCTCTTTTGGGGTCCCTAAAGGGGTGGGAGCAGATCAATAAGGAACATACGTCCTAACTTTGGTTAAATTTGTCCCAGTAGTTAAGTATTTAGCTTGTGATGTGATGGGATGTAATGTGCACAACAGGGATGATTCCTATATACTCCCCTATTGGGGGTATAAATTATTCCTAAGTGGAAAGCACTTGTTCTCCAATCCCAGCTTGTGTTCTCTTTTGGTAAATAAAATATGTTTAATCTACTCAAATGTTATTTACCTGTTATTAATGAATAAACATTTCTCATCGGTTAATGCCGTAGTGCAGTCTCTCATAGTTTCATTCAATAAGGCGTTAGAGATGGTTCATTCAGTTTCCCAAACATTACATTACATAAGGATCATTGGTTGAAGGTGTCCCAGTCCTCAATCACATGAAGTTTCAAAACATTTGACTCCATCAAACAGAATCATAGGTCTCTAGTGGCCATATTTTTCAACCAACGTGAACAAAAAGAGGATCGTTTGTGGAGGGCCTCCTATAGACCATTCCTGCCAAGTTTTGGTTCACGTCGGCTCAGTTATTCCAGAGAGAAGATGAAAACGGGATTTCCCGTAGGGTTTTTCTATAGTAACTATAAACTGCAATTGTGGCCATGTTTGCAACACGATAATATTAAATGAGGAATGTTGGTAGAGGGTGTCCCAGTCATCAACCATGCAAAGTTTCAAAACATTTGGCCCTGTGGTTTAAGAGGAGAAGAGTTTTCAAAATTGACCAATCAGAATCAAAGAATGCTTCTGGCAGCCACGTTTTTCATCTAACATTCACATTGGCTCAGTACTATCAGAGAAGATGATGAAAATGTGATTTCCTATAGGGTTTCTATAGTAATTGTAAGCCACAATTGCAGACATAATTGCAACCCGATGAAAATTAAATGAGGATTAACGGTGAGGGGATTACAGCCATCAGTAACATTTCAAAACGTTTGGCCTTGTAGTTTCAAAGAAGATTTCTTGAAAATGAACACATTTATGAATTCTATTTCAAAACAAAAATCAGTAAAAGAAGGTTAAATATTTTGAAAATTACAATTTTTTCCAAGACAGTATTCTCTTTCAAATAGCTTTGACTAGGTAAAGGGTTACAGGAAACACATTTTACTCCAATTTTGTCATAGATTTGTATTTGCTGGACAGCAACTGAGAAAAGAAAATAAACAAAAACTCCTATGCTTTTCCAAACACCTGTCATCAATCAGTATTTCAGATAAGTAACTTGAGAGCTTATAATGTATTAACTTCACTTGTTTACAGCAGTAGTCAAAATGAGTTGTAGGAATATCCTATAAACTATGTATCTTTTCTGTTCCTACACTGATAAGACCAGAAGCTGGCATCATTTTTTGGAAAGCTCTCACTGAAAGCTTTCCAGAAAATGTCAGATTCTTATCTTGTCGGGACAGGGGCAGTAGTTTACTTAGTTTAGTGCAGTTTTGCTACAACTTATTTTGAATTGTACTGTATACACAAAATTTTGGGGTTTTTTTCCCAGTTCTCAGTGGAGAAAACTGGAACCTTACCAGATTCTCAAAAACAAGTATTTTGCTGACAGTACCAATCTTCATGCAGACAGGAGAGGCATTGGGTTAAGCTTTAGAATATAGCCTCTGGTGGCCACATATTTCCATCCTCTCATAGACCATTCCTGTGAAATTTGATTCACGTTGGCTCAGTAGTTCCAAAGAAGATGAAAATGTGATTTCCCATAGGTTTCTATAGTAACTATAAGCCACAATTGTGGCCATGTTTACAACCTGATCAACATTAAATGAGGATTGTTGTTAGAAGGGGTCCCAGTCATCACTTATGTGAAGTATCAAAACATTTGGCCTAGCAGTTTCAGAGAAGATTTTTGAAAATCCACCGATCAGAATCAGAGAATGCCTCTGGTGGCCACGTTTTTCAACACACGGGAACAAAATGAGGATCATTTATAGAGGACCTCCCATAGACCATCCCTGCCAAGTTTGGTTCACATCGGCTCAGTAGTTCCAGAGAAGAAGATGAAAATGTGATTTCCCATAGGGTTTCTATAGTAACTATAAGCCGCAATTGTGGCCATGTTTGCAACCCGATCCACATTAAATGATGGTCGTTGGTAGAGGGGGTCCCAGTCATAATTTATGTGAAGTATCAAAACATTTGGATTGGCAGTTTCAGAGGAGAAGATTTTTGAAAATCCACCAATCAGAATCAAAGAATGCCTCTGGTGGCCATGTTTTTCAACCCACGGGAACAAAATGAGGATCGTTTGCAGAGGACATCCCATAGACTATTCCTGCCAAGTTTGGTTCACACCGACTCAGCGGTTACAGAGAAGAAGATGAAAATGTGAAAAGTTTACAGACGCCGGACAACGGACGTCAGGCGACGACGGACGCCAAGTGATGAGAAAAGCTCACATGGCCTTTTAGGCCAGGTGAGATAAAAATGGATTAATTAAGGCCCATAACTCTGCATTGAGAAATCAGGCTGGGCCAGTTTTCGAACTCGCTTGAGATATCATTGCAAAAGACCCGTGTCGCAAATATTCGTCAAATCGGAGATTCTTTGTTCAAACTATTGCACTAACAGTGTTAGGACGCCTGCCTGCTTGCCCACCTGCCCACCTGGATGCACACTGACATTCGCCAAACCATAGGTCTCGGTTGTTAACGCAACTCGACCAAAAAAACATGAAAAATGTATGCTGGAAAGTCAGAAGCTATTTGGAAAAATACATGGCACACAGTGGTGAGAACTATGGCTAAACAAGCTGGTTTAATAGGGAGAAAAATACAAATCATTCTCCTTGAAAAACAATGTGCACAAACATTATCCAATGACACCATGCAGAGTAGTAGTCCAATTAAATGTTGGGTTGCCCCTCCCGCCCACCCCACACAATAATGCAACTCGCATTTAAAAAAATGTTTACTGTATATGAACAAATGTTGTAATAGCAGCAACAGAAAGAAATATTCACTATTTTACAGGTGACATCACAGTGAAAAATTAACCCTTGACCACAAATAGAAGACATAAGAAATGACTCAAAGGCCAAAATCACATAGTGACAGCAACCCAAAGCCAGGGGGCTGGAAATTAGCAAATGATTTCTTATGCCCCCGAGAAATTTTCTCGAGGGCATTACGTTTTCACCATGTCTGTTGTAAAGTGTCCGTCGTCTGTCCGTTAACTTTTCACATTCCGTCAATTAACTAACGTTCTACCAACCGGATCTTTACCAAACTTTATATGTGGGTTAGGTATGATGAGTGGACAAAGCCTCTTTATTTTGACCATGATATGCCAAAGGTCAAGGCCACAGTGCCCTCCAATGTTAAATACACTTGAAATTGGTTTCCGCTCTATGACTAAAATTCTGCAAGACTAATCTTGTGTTTTTTTGTTTTTTTTATGTAATTCTATACATGATATTACATTAAGCAATCCATCTCCATAGAATACATTGTCAACCATTGAGCCCCTCAGGAGGGACAAAAATAGTCTGAGCGTCATGCCTTTTCTTCAGTTGATCATAATGTAAAATGTAGAGCTCACCTATGAAGTCCCTTGATACAACTTCTGTGGATTAATCTTAGTTACACACCTCCAGAGAATACTGAATACAAAATTTCTAATTCTTCAGCTACATGGCCAATTCCGGCTCCCAAAGGGAGTCCAAATATTAACCTAGGCTCTCGAGTAGAACAAAGTTGAATCTGACCTCCCCAGAGATGTTGTATACCAACTATGAAAGCATTCTGACTGTTGGATCTGAAGAAAAATTTTAGAGAAATTTCTTCATATTACACTACGTCAAAATTTGGGCTACCGCATCGAGCTCAAATATTACCCTACAGACCCGATTTGAACAAACCTGAATATGACCACCCTAGAGATGTTGTACACCAAATATGAAAGGATTCTGACAGGTGAATCTGAAGAAGATTTTTGAAGAAATTCCCTCATATTGTACTAAGTTAAATTTCAGGTTCCCATATGGAGCCCAAATATTAACCCAGGCACACGAAATGAACAAACTTGAATCTGACCACCCTAGAGATGTTGTATACCAAATATGAAAGCATTCCGACTGGTGGACCTGAAGAAGATTTTTAAAGAAATTTTCTCATACTGCACTAAGTTAAAATTTGGGCTGCCATAGTGAGCCCAAATATATACCTAGGGACCCGATTTGAACAAACTTGAATCTGAATATGACCACCCTAGAGATGCTGTATACCAAATATGAAAGCATTCTGACAAGTGGATCTGAAGATGATTTTTAAAGAAAGTTCCTCATATTGCCCGAAGTTAAAATTCAGGCTACCATAGGGAGCCCAAATATTAACCCAGGGAACCAATTTGAACAAACTTGAATCTGACTCCCCTAGAGATGTTGTAAACCAAATATGAAATGATTCTGACAGGTGAATCTGAAGAAGATTTTTGAAGAAATTCCCTCATATTGTACTAAGTTAAATTTCAGGTTCCCATATGGAGCTCAAATATTAACCCAGGCACACGAAATGAACAAACTTGAATCTGACCCCCCTAGAGATGATGTATATCAAATATGAAAGCATTCCGACTGGTGGATCTGAAGAACATTTTTAAAGAAATTTCTTCATACTGCACTAAGTTAAAATTTGGGCTGTCATAGCGAGCCCAAATATATACCTAGAGACCCGATTTGAACAAACTTGAATCTGACCATTCCTAGAGATGTTGTATATCAAATATGAAAGCATTCTGACTGGTGGATCTGAAGAAGAAGATTTTTTAAAATTTTCCCCCATATTGAACTAAGTTAATATTTGGGCTTCCATAGGAAGCCCAAATATTAACCTAGGGACTTGGTTTGAACAATCTTGAAACTGACCCTCATAACAATGATGTATACCAAACATTAAAAGATTCTGATTGGTGGTTCCGAAGAAGAAGATTTTTTAAAGAATATTCCCCATACTGCCCTAAGTTAAAAATTTGAGCTCAAATATGAACCAATGGGCTTTATTTTAAAAAAATCCAGCAAGAGGATCACATATCCAGAATTCGAGTTTTGACATTAAATTCTGAAGAAATAAGCTATTTGTAGCAACAGTGACCTTGACCTTGGGGCACGAGACTCTGAAATCAATAGGTGTCTTTCTTTCCTATAGGGTAACCTCTGGTGTAAGTTTGGTAAATTGCGTCAAACAGAACTAAAGTTATTGCCTGGAAACCAATTTGTCACAAAATATTCTATTGATAGCAACAGTGACCTTGACCTTGGGGCTCCAGACTCCGAAAGCGATAGGTGTCTTCCCTTCCAGTAGGGTAACCTGTGTTATAAGTTTAGTGAAGATACACGGAATAGAACTAAAGTTATTGCCCGGAAACCAATTTGTCACAAAATATTCTATTTATAGTAACAGTGACCTTGACCTTGGAGTCCCAGACTCTGAAATCAATAGGTGTCTTCCCTTCCTATAGGGTAACCTCTGGTATAAGTTTGGTGAAGATACACGGAATAGAACTAAAGTTATTGCCCGGAAACCAATTTGTCACAAAATATTCTATTTATAGTAACAGTGACCTTGACCTTGGAGTCTCAGACTCCGAAATCAATAGGTGTCTTCCCTTCCTATAGGGTAACCTCTGGTATAAGTTTGGTGAAGATACACGGAATAGAACTAAAGTTATTGCCTGGAATCCAATTTGTCATAAAATATTCTATTTATAGTAACAGTGACCTTGACCTTGGAGTCCCAGACTCCGAAATCAATAGGTGTCTTCCCTTCCTATAGAGTAACCTCGGGTATAAGTTTGGTAAAGGTGCATCAAATAGAACTAAAGTTATTGCCCGGAAACCAATTTCTCACAAAATAATCTATTTATAGTAACAGTGACCTTGACCTTGGAGTCCCAGACTCCAAAATCAATAGGTGTCTTCCCATCCTATAAGGTAACCTCTGGTATAAGTTTGGTAAAGGTGCGTCAAATAGAACTAAAGTTATTGCCCGGAAACCAATTTGTCACAAAATATTCTATTTATAGTAACAGTGACCTTGTCCTTGGGGCTCGAGACTCTGAAATCGATAGGTGGCTTCCTTTCCTATAGGGTAACCTCTGGTATAATTGTGGTAAAGGTGCATCAAATAGAACTAAAGTTATTGCCCGGAAACCAATTGTTTACGCCCGCCGCCCGTCCGCCACTTCATCAAACTATAAGTCAAGTTCGACTTCGTCAAAACTCGACTAAAAAACAACATGACCCCCCCTATGAATGCTGAATACCGAATATAAAAAGATTCTGACCATTGGTTCAGGAGAAAAGATTTTAGCTGCATTTTTTGATGCCCTCTAAAGAACACCCTAACATAACCAATGGCCTTTTTTTACCATTCAGTTCTATTAATCTTAAGGGTCCTTCATACCAAATAACAGCTCTCAGTTCCATGTGGTTTGGGAAATACAGGCATTTTAAAATATTTCTATTTTTAGCTTCTGGGGTTCCCATAGGGATGTGAGAATTTTTGTTTTTGCATAACTCAAGTACTTGTGACCCAATAATACCATGTACCAAATTTGGTTCAAATCGGACCATTAGTTCAGAAAAATAGAAATTTTTAAAAATATTTTGGGAGCATTTTCCCCTACCCCCTCCCTATGGGGCTGGGCATGTTGAGTTGAACAAAAATGCAATGCCCCTTTGGGACCATCACTCACACAAACTTTCATTTGAATTGGCCCAGTGGTTTTGGAGAAGACCAAAACATGGTGCTGACAGATGATGGAAACTGGATGACAGACGGTAAGAGATGAGATTAGCTCAGCTTGACTTTGTCAAGGTGAGCTAAACAAGGACGCGAACGCCCTATTGCTCACCAACATTCCTCTTTGATAGTAACTTTGGCAAACACAAAAACTGTATCAAACAGGCTCATAACATGCCATAAAGCTGACCTAAACACAACCACTTAAAACTAAAACTGAAAAAAACTAGAAACTGTTTTAGCACACTAAAACATATGTCTCCCCTTCCTTTCTATTTAATGCACTGCAAATTATATATACATGATATTGACAATCATGCCAAATATCTAAGGTCTTTCTAGGTCAAAGACAAAAAAGTTATGCCCTGGACAAAGTTTCTCTTAAAAAGCATATAAATCTGACCTTCAGGTCAAGGTCACATGAAGGTAACTATGGTACGCGACACACCGGCTCATGGTGATACATCCACATGCCAAATATCTAAGGTCTAGGTCAAAAGACAAAAAAGTTATGCCCCGGACAAAGTTTCCCTTAAAAAGCTCATAAATCTGACCTTCAGGTCAAAGGTCAAGGTCACATGAAGGTCACTATGGTACGCGACACACCGGCTCATAGTGATACATCCACATGCCAAATATCTAAGATCTAGGTCAAAAGACAAAAAAGTTATGCCCCGGACAAAGTTTGTATAAGAAGAAGAAAAAGAAGAAGAATGTGCCCTAAAACAATATGTCTCCCTTCTGGGAAGGGGAGACATAAATACAGTCCATAGCATTTGTGTACCACTGGTACAAGGCAACTCTTTCACTAATAGGGACCAACTTTGTTCAGGGCCAACTTCTCTTGTGGGCAGACTTCATGTCGGGACGACTTCTGTGAGCTTACTTTGTTTGGGATTGACTTCTGTGCACTGACTTTTCTTGTGGGCCAACATTTTGTTTTCAAGTGGCTTCTCCTGTAGGCAGACTTCTCTTTTGAGCTGACTTTGTTTTGGACAGACGTCTCCCATGGGCCAATTTCGTTTGGAGCCTACTTCTCCAGTATTTATTTAACCAATTCATTCCATTTGACAGAGCTTTGCAAGCACTGCAAACAAATTTCAATTAAAAGTTGCTGAGAAAAATGTGCAAAATGTTGTTATGGAAAGACTGTCAGACACACACACAGACAGAGGTAAACAAGTATGTCCCAACTTCCCCTTTGGGGAGCGGGGTTATAAATATCTATGATCTAGCTCAACATCCTCATGTCAAAAAAAAAAAAAAATTCTGGTCTGGACAATTACTCCCTATTTAAAGTACATAAATTTGACCTTGAGGTCAAGGTCACATGAAGGTCATGATGACATGTGGTCTCATTGTGATACATCCACAAGTCAATCATCTAAGTCCTAGGTCAAAAAACAAAAAAGTTCTGATCTGGACAATTATTCCCTATTTATTTATTTATTTATTGATGTTTTAAGGTCATATATTTATGCACAATGGCTAATCATGACCGTGACAGTTTTACGGGTGGAGGACGCCGGAGTACCCGGAGAGAACCACCGAGCAACGACGAGCAGCTGCCAGCTCCCCAACATCGTAACTCCGCACTGCAGCACAGGCAGGGTTAGATTGGTTGAGGACATGCGTACCATCGGCGTGCAGTACGCCTTAGTACACGGCGTCATCGTGCCCCCACGCGGGCAGTGGAGATGAAGTGTCTTGCCCAAGGACACAACGCGGTTGCCGCAGGTGGGATTCGAACCGAGGACCTCTCGGCTTGCAGCCTGCACCTCTACCTACTGAGCCACCGCGCTCCCTATTCCCTATTTGAAGTACATAAATTTGACCTTGAGGTCAGGGGTCAAGGTCACATGCAGTTCATCAAGGTAGCGGACATGCGGTTTCATGGTGGCACATCCACAAGTCCAAAAAAAAAAATTCTGGTCTGCACAATTACGCCCCATTTAAAGTACATAAATTTGACCTTGAGGTCAAGATCACATGAAGGTCATGATGACATGTGGTCTCATTGTGATACATCCACATGTCAATCATCTAAGCCCTAGGTAAAAAAAACAAAAAAGTTGTGATCTGGACAATTATTCCCTATTTAAAGTACATAAATTTGACCTTGAGGTCAGAGGTCAAGGTCACATGCAGTTCATCAAGGTAGCGGACATGCAGTTTCATGGTGACACATCCACGTCAACAAAAAAAAAATTCTGGTCTGGACAATTATGCCTTATTTAAAGTACATAAATTTGACCTTGAGGTCAAGGTCACATGAAGGTCATGATGACATGTGGTCTCATTGTGATACATCCACATGTCAATCATCCAAGTCCTAGGTCCAAAAAAAAAAAATTCTGATCTGGACAATTATTCCCTATTTGAAGTACATAAATTTGACCTTGAGGTCAGAGGTCAAGGTCACATGCAGTTCATCAAGGTAGCGGACATGCGGTTTCATGGTGACACATCTACATGTCCAAAAAAAAAAAAAAATCTGGCCTGGACAATCACTCCCTATTTAAAGTACATAAATTTGACCTTGAGGTCAAGGTCACATGAAGGTCATGATTACATGTGACATGCGGTCTAATTGCGATACATCCACATGTCAAATATCCAAGTCCTAGGTAAAAAAACAAAAAAGTTCTGGTCTGGATAATTATTCCCTATTTGAAGTACATAAATTTGACCTTAAGGTCAGAGGTCAAGGTCACATGAAGGTCATCGAGGTAGACGACATGCGGTCTCATGGTGACACATCCACATGTCAAATAACCAAGTCCTAGGTCAAAAAACAATTACTCCCTATTTGAAGAACATAAATTTGACCTTGAGGTCAAGGTCACATGAAGGTCACAATGGTATGCGACACACCGGCTCATGGTGATACATCCACGTGCCAAATATCTAAGACCTGGCTCAAAAGACAAACAAGTTTTGGTCCGGACAAAGTTTCCTTGAAAAAAGCACAAATCTGACCTTCAGATCAAAGGTCAAGGTCACATGAAGGTCACAATGGTACGCTACACACTGGCTCATGGTGATACATCCACATGCCAAATATCTAAAGCCTGACTCGAAATACAAAAAAAAGTTCTGGTACAGACAGTTTCCCTTAAAAAAGTGCATAAATCTGACCTTCAGGTCAAAGGTCAAGGTCACATGAAGGTCACTATGGTACACTGCACACCGGTTCATTTGTGATACATCCACATGCCAAGTATCTAAGGTATAGGTCAAAAGACAAAAAAGTTATGGCCCGGACAAAGTTTGTGTGATGTTTCCCTTAAAAAAACACATAAATCTGACCTTCGGTCAAAGGTCAAGGTCACATGAAGGTCACTATGGTACACTGCACACCGGCTCATGATGATACATCCACATTCCAAGTATCTAAGGTGTAGGTCAAAAGACAAAAAAGTTATGGCCCAGACAAAGTTTGTATGAGAAGAAGAAGAAGAAGAAGAAGAAGAAGAAGAAGAAGATGCACTAAAACAATATGTCTCCCTTCTGGGAAGGGGAGACATAATAATAATTTTAACAGCAGAAAGGTTAATGGACACATTATTAAATGATAAGTATTACTTTGAACCAACCAGTCTTCACTGGCAGAAGCTTCAGTGTACTATGTTTGATTTAAACTTTCAAAAAGCTGTGACTTATCAGATACCTGATAGTACACTACATAGAGAAATGGAAGAACCCTCTGTTTTAAAAAAAAATATATGGTGATGGAAACTGCCTTTTCCATGCACTATCATTTGTAATTACTGGTGAAGAAAATCAACATGGCACTAAAGATTTTTAATTGTTGATCATATAAGGAACCTCAGAAATGATGTTTTACAAATGGTGTTGCCAGACCTTAACAGAAACTTTAGCACACTGAAAATGTCTAGGTGTGAGCTAATTGGAGACGTTTTAACGTTAAAAATGAGGAAATAAATTTGAAAAATATTGACTGGATGAGGGTTAAATCTTGGTAGTATGATAATGAGGAACATGTATGATTTATATAAAAGCCACGATGGGAAGAGAAGGAACACAGAAACTGATATAAACACTAAGTTAAACATGAAATTCTAAGCTAAACAGAAAACTAAACGTAAGAAAATAATTAAAAAAGTTAAGAGAATGGTTTAAAACACATAGGGTGAGGGTTAAATAGTGGTAGAATGATAATAAGCTCCGTATAGAAGCAATAAAGGCCATGGAATGAAAAGGGTGTCGGCAGCTGCCCTGAATAGAAATGTTAACACAATGAAAATGTCAAAGTGTTAGGTAAACAGAAAACTCAACGTTCAAAAGTTGAAGAGAAATTTGAATTGAAATTCAGTGGGCACGGGTGAAACCATGGTACAATGATAATGAAGAACATATATGAGGAATATAAGCACCATGGGAAGAGAAGGAAGACAGCAGGTGACCTAAACACCAAGTTAAACATGAAATTCTGAGCTAAACAGAAAAGTAAACATAACTAAAAAATGTTAAGAAAAAGGTTTAAAATACACTGGGTGAGAATGAAATAATGGTAGAATGATAACAAGCACCATATGGAAGCAATATAAAGGCCATGGTATGAAAAAGGTCTCGGCAGCTGAGCTAAACAAAAAATATTACTCACTGAAAATGAGTAAGTTTGAGGTAAAAAGAAGAGTTAACGTTCGAAATTTGAAGAAAAATTTAAAGAAATTCACTGGAGAAGGGTTAAATCATGGAACAATGATACTGAGGAACATGTATGATGAATATAAGTGCCATGGGAAGAGAAGGAGCACAGCAGTTGACCTAAACACTAAGTTAAACATGAAATTCTGAGCTAAACAGAAAAGGTAAACGTAACTAAATAATGTTAAGAGAAACATTTAAAACACACTGGGTGAGGGTTAAATAGTGGTAGAATGATAAAAAGCACCATATGGAAGAATTATAAAGGTCATGGGATGAAAAGGGTGTCAGCAGTCGAATTAAACAAAAAATTTCACCCACTGAAAATGTCGAAGTGTGAGCTAAACAGAAAACTAAACGTTCAAAATTAGAAGAAAAATTTTAAGAAATTCACTGGATAAGGGTTAAACCATGGTAGAATGATAATGAAGAAAATGTATAATGAATATAATCATCATGGGAAGAGAAGGAACACAGCAGGTGAGCTAAACACCAAGTTAAACATGAAATTCAGAACTAAACAGAAAAGTCAACACAACTAGAAAATGTTAAGAAAAAGGTTTAAAACACACTGGGTGAGGATGAAATAATGGTAGAATGATAAGCACCACATATAAGCAATATAAAGGCCATGGGATGAAAATGGTGTCGGCAACTGACCTAAACAGAAACTTTAACACACTGAAAGTGTTTAAGTGAAAGCGTTAAAAATTTGCTGAACAATTTGAAGAACTTCAGTGGACAAGGGTTAAATGATGAAAGAATGATAATGAGGAACATGTACGAGGAATATAAGCACCATGAGAAGAGAAAGAACACAGCAGCTGACCTGAACACAAAGTTAAACCTAAAATCTGAGCTGAACAGAAAAGTAAAAGTAGCTAAAAATTGTAAGAAAAAGATTTAGAATGCACTGGGCTAGGGTTAAATAATGATAGAATGATAATAAGCACCATATAGAAGCAATATAATGGCCATGGGATGAAAAGGGTGTCAACAGCTGAACTAAACAAGCCAAGACCAATACCGGGTCTGGACCTGCGTCGCTGCATGCAAATGAACTGGCAAACAGGAAGTGGCTGCACAGCAGATCTGAAAATTGCATACACAATACAACTGATTATTATCAGGCTCCAGCTGAAATATAAAATCAATCCCTTGCATAGAAGCCGAGAAAAGTTTGACGAAAAATTTCAATGTTCAGTGGGTACAGTAAAATTTCAAAGTATCGGCAAACAGGAAGTGGCTGCACGGCAGATCTGAAAATTGCTTACATGATACAACTCATCATTATGAAGCAGCAGACCAAATATAAAATCATTCCCTTTCATAGAAGCCAAGAAATCCTTGATGGAAAAAGTGTTTCGGACAGACTGATGGACAGAGTCGAGCGGTTACTAGACCTGCTCTGCCGCTGGCGACGCAGGTAAAAAAAACTTTAACACACTGAAAATATGTAAGTGTGAGCTGAACAGAAAACTTAACGTTCAAAATTTGTTGAAAAATTTGAAGAAATTCACTGAAGAAGGGTTAAATCATGGAACAATGATAATGGGGAATATGTATGAGGAATATAAGTGCCATAGGAGCAGAAGGAACACAGTAAATGACCTAAACACTAAGTTCAACATGAAATTCTGAGCAGAACAGAAAACTAAATGTAACTAGATATCTCGGAGATGGAATCCATCTCTGTGGGCCCCGCAGCAACTAACCGATGTTAGGTGATGTGAACCGTAATACTAAAATATTTCAAGCAATAGGTAAAATCTGATTAAAATCCCTTCCCGGACATGAACTTGTCAGAAAAAAACCCCAAATTCTGAATAATTTGACCTTGAGGTCAAAGTTCAAGGTCGAAGCATGGCAACCTTGGTATGCGACACGTCGTCTTGAGATAATCTACCCACATACCAAATATCAAAACCTTATCTATTAAGGGAAAAAAGTTACAGCCCGGACACGAACTTGTCAGAAAAAAAAAAAATCTGAATAATTTGACTTTGAGGTCAAACTTCAAGGTCAAAGCATGGCAACCTTGGTATGCGACACGTCGTCTTGAGATAATCTATCCACATACCAAATATCAAAACCCTATCTATTAAGGGAAAAAAGTTACAGCCCGGACACGAACTTGTCAGAAAAGAACCCCGGATTCGGAATAATTTGACCTGGAGGTCAAAGTTCAAGGTCAAAGCATGGCAACCGTGGTATGCGACACATCGTCCTGAGATAATCTCCCCACATACCAAATATCAAAACCCTATCTATTAAGGGAAAAAAGTTACAGCCCAGACACGAACTTGTCAGAAAAAAAAAAAAATCTGAATAATTTGACCTTGAGGTCAAACTTAAAGGTCAAAGCATGGCAACCCTGGTATGCGACACGTCGTCTTGAGATAATCTATCCACATACCAATTATCAAAACCCTATCTATTAAGGGAAAAAAGTTACAGCCCGGACATGAACTTGTCAGAAAAGAACCCCGAATTTGGAATAATTTGACCTTGAGGTCAAAGTTCAAGGTCAAAGCATGGCAACCTTGGTACGCGACACATCGTCTTGAGATAATCTACCCACATACCAAATATCAAAACCCTATCTATTAAGGGAAAAAAGTTACAGCCCAGACACAAACTTGTCAGAAAAGAACCCCGAAAACGGAATAATTTGACCTTAAGGTCAAAGTTCAAGGTCAAAGCATGGCAACCTTGGTACGCGACATATCGTCTTGAGATAATATACCCACATGTCAAATATCAAAGCCTTATCTATTAAGAGAGAAAGATTACAGCCCGGACGGACAGACGGACGGACGCACGGACGCACGGACAGAGCGATCACTATAGGGCATCCACCTCATGGCGGGGCCCTAACTAAAAGTGTCAAGATAAATGTTTAAAATGTAGAGTATGAGGGGTTAAATCATGGTAGAATGATAATAATTATCATATAGCAGCATTATAAAGGCCATGATATGGAAATAGGGTGAGTAAGTGACCTAAACAGAAACTTTAACATTATTGTACACGTATGCTGACGCCGACCGATCGAGCCATGCCTTAAGATCACACAACTAAAGTTGGTGAACTAAAAACAAAGCAAGTTCATGGCATTTACTTCCTAAATGTATATTTACTAAAAAGAAATCAGTCCCCATGACAAACTGGTCATGCATTATCAGAATGTGCAGCACATATTTTGTACCAAATTCGGTTAATCAACCTTTTTCCACCTTTGGTGTTTGTTTTTAGCAATGTAGAAAGTGTGACAACAGGGATTTTAATTTGAAGTAAACTCTGATAAACGTAAGAAAACAACAAAAATGCTTACACGTATTTCTGACACAGATTTCAGGAGTTATTTTATAAACTTCACACACAGGAGAAGGTGGTAAAATTATTTGGTACACTACGATTGATTAGTTGCAGAAGACGATTTTGCTATTAATTGGCCAACAAAATCACACCTTGCTGTTGGCTTCATAAAATTTATTAATCAGGATATAACTTGCCATGTGCATTGTGCAAAAGAAACACTGATAATGTTTTCACAAATAAAGTAGACCCAGCAAAGTACGCAGTCTATTTTCGGAAGATGTAGGCAAATTATAAAAAGGCTAGTTTATTATAATTTATATTATATTGATCTGGTGAATTAAAAAAAATAATTTTAATCAGCCGATGGCATCCAGTTCCCACATGATGTATTCAGTTGCCAATGTTTTGAAGCACAACATGACTGTTTTGTTTGTCGAGTGCGATTTTTAGGCCTCATTTTGCAATCACAGGTGCTTGCAAGCACGAACGCAATAGCACCTGTCTCAAATGAAGGACTGATTAGTGTATCACTACACTAAACGTATTGATACTGATTTTTTATACACCCAGTACATTGTAATACAGCCTATCACTACACTAGTGGTAATGATTCTAATTTTTATGTGTACCCATACTATGTATGGTACACATATTGCCGGCATCCGGGGTGGCCATCCGTCGTTCGTCCATCCTTTGTCCATCTGTCTGTCCATCTGTCCGTCCGTCCAGCATCCGTATCCATTTCTTTAGCATTCGATAACTTGAAAAATATTGCTTGGATTGTCAAGTTACTTTATATTTGTGTTCAGGTTACTGATGTGCCGAGCTGTATAGTTTTTGGTGTAAATCTGATAATTTGATCCTGAGATATTAACCCTTTATCCTTCAAATAGAAAATTCCTCCAATCCCTTTGGTATTCAATAACTTGAAAAATATTGCTTGGATTGTCAAGTTACTTTATATTTGTGTTTAGGTTACTGATTTGCCGAGCTGTATAGTTTTTGGTGTAAATCTGATGATTTGATCCCGAGATATTAACCCTTTATCCTTCAAATTGAAAATTCCTCCAATCTCTTTGGCATTCGATATCTTGAAAAATATTGCTTGGATTGTCAAGTTACTTTACATTTGTGTTCAGGTTACTGATGTGCTGAGCTGTATAGTTTTTGGTGTAAATCTGTTATTTTGATCCCGAGATATTAACCCTTTATCCATCAAACTGAAAATTCCTCTAATCCCTTTGGCATTCGATAACTTGAAAAATATTGCTTGGATTGTCACGTTACTTTATATTTGTGTTCAGGTTACTGAATTGCCGAGCTGTATAGTTTTTGGTGTAAATCTGATAATTTGATCCTGAGATATTAACCCTTTATCCTTCAAATTGAAAACTCCTCCAATCCCTTTGGTATTCGATAACTTGAAAAATATTGCTTGGATTGTCTAGTTACTTTATATTTGTGTTCAGGTTACTGATTTGTCGAGCAGTATAGTTTTTGGTGTAAATCTGATGATTTGATCCCGAGATATTAACCCTTTATCCTTCAAATTGAAAATTCCCCCAATCCCTTTGGCATGAGATAACTAAAAAAATATCAATCCGATTGTCATGTTACTTTATATATTTATTCAGGTTACTGATGTGCTGTGCTGCCTAGTTTTTTATGTAAATCTGATAATTTGATCCAGAGATATTAACCCTTTATCCATCAAATTAGACACTCCTCCAATCCATTTCTATATGTACCCATATCATGTATGGTGTACATAATGTCGGCATCCGTGGTGGCCCTCCGTCATACAGCTTTCTATTAGTTGCGCGTATGGGTACACATCTGACGATTTCATCGGCCTATTTCTTATATACCCAGTACATTGTAATACAGCTTGTCACTACACTAGTGGTATTGATTCTGATTTTTTATATACCCAGTACATTGTAATACAGCTTATCACTACACTAGTGGTATTGATTCTGATTTTTTATATACCCAGTACATTGTAATACAGCCTATCACTGTTTGTTGTTTGTTGGTGGTTAACGTCACATATTTATGCACCATGGCTAATCGTGACACAACATGGAGATGAAGTCAAGTTTAGTCAATCGTTGATCAACATGTTGCCCATTTTAGAGGACTTTCACCCCAAGCATTGGTGACTGGGTCCTATTTTACTAGTAAAGCGGAACTGGTTTACCACAGTAAACAAGTGCTGCTTACTTCCCGGGGTTCCCACGGGGAACAGCCTATCACTACACTAGTGGTATTGATTCTGATTTTTTATATACCCAGTACATTGTAATACAGCATATCAATACACTAGTGTTATTGATTCTGATACTTCATATTGTCGATATATATTGCAGTACAATCCATCACTACACTAATGGTATTGATTCTGATACTTCATACAGCTGATATATTGTAATATGATCCATCACAACCCTAATGGTATGGGTTGTGATATTCACGTAGCTTATACATGTATATTCTAATACAGCCCATCACTACACTAATGATATTGATTCTGATATTAACAAAGCCAATATATTGTAATACAGCCCATTACTACACTAATGATATTGATTCTGATATTAACAAAGCCAATATGTTGTATTATTATGTCTCAAAGTTAGTTTGTCCAATCAAAATGCTGGAATACCTTCTAAAGATTCCACCGTATCGGGTTACTCACCTGATATTAATTAATATCAGGTGAGTAGCTGCCATTACTATTTTGATGCAATTCCCCTCACTTCGAATTTTCAAAATCTGAATTAAAACAAAATAAGAGAATTTAGGTTCCGAAAATATTTTCAAGATACCGTATTTTGTGATTTAAAACATTAAATATGTAAAAAGATGGTCAGAAGATAATATTTGTAGTCTGCGTTTCAGATTCAACTTCAAAGTTCAAGTTGCGTTATTGTTATTGTTTGCTCTACAGTAAAAAAGTGATTTTTAATGTTCAAAACTGCTTTATTAGTCCTTTTTAGGTAGTAACAACAGTAAATGTACGCAAGGGGCCTCCAGATTATGCCGAGTTGGCAAGCAGCACTGATCTCAGTGGCAAGCAGCGATTCGTTTCATTTGTAAACAAGTACAGCAATCGCCCTTCGCAAAGTGATGATTTGTTTACAATTACCATGGTTACACGTACCGGTGCCTGTTACTGCTCATGATTCTGCGCGGTGCTATCAATAGTGGTTCCTGAAAAATAAATTCCGGGCCGTTGTTTGTTTATGGAGAAAATTATTAATCGCTTGATTTACATGGACTTTCGACATAATAAATATGTTACATGGCGTGTAGCTGGCTGATACATTTCCATACAAGGCTCTGAGTGTTCGTATCAGGTTCGGCTTTGCCTCACCTGATATGAACACTCATCGCCTTGTATGGAAATGTATCAGCCAAATACACGCCATGTAACTTATAATACAGCCCATTACTACACTAATGATATTGATTCTGATATTAACAAAGCCTATATATTGTAATACAGCCCATCACTACACTAATGGTATTGATTCTGATATTAACAAAGCCAATATATTGTAATACACCCCATTACTACACTAATGATATTGATTCTGATATTAACAAAGCCTATATATTGTAATACAGCCCATTACTACACTAATGGTATTGATTGTGATATTCATACTATTATTAATTTATTGGTGTTCAAGGTCACATACTATGCACAATGGCTAATCGTGACCATGACAGTTTTACGGGTGGAGGAAGCTGCTGTACCCGGAGAGAACCATCGAGCATCGTCGAGCAAATGTCAGCTCCTCAATATTCTAACTCTGTTCAAGCTCCGCTCAAGCAGGGTTACAGCGGTTGAAGACATGTGCATCATCGATGTGCAGTACGCTTTATTACACGGTGTCACCGTGCCCCCATGTAGGTAACCGTGATAGATTCATATAGTCAATATATTGTAAAACAGTCCATCACTACACTAAGGTATTGTGATATTCATACAGCCAATATATTGTATTACTAAACTGCCAATCACTGCAATAAGGTATTGATTCTGATATTCATATAGCAAATATAGTGTGATACAGCCTGTCACTACACTACCTAATGAAATGGATTCTTATACTTCAGGAAGTCAATATAGTGTAATACAGCCCGTAACTACACTAAAGGTATTGATTCCCATATTCATATAGCCAATGCATTGTAATATGGCCAATCACTACACTAACAGTATTGATTCTGATATTCATATAGCCAATATATTGTAATACAGCCCATAACTACACTAAAGGTATTGATTCCGATATTCACATAGCCAATATATTGTAATATGGCCAATCACTACACTAATAGTATTAATAGTATTGATTCTGATGTTTCATATAGCCAATATATTGTAACACAGCTCATCACTACTCTAATGGTATTAATTCTCATATTCATATAGCCAATGTATTGTAATACAGCCCATCACTACACTAATGGTATTGATTCTGATATTCATATAGCCAATATATTGTAATGCAGCCCATCACTACTCTAATGGTATTAATTCTGATACTTCACAAAGCCGGTACATTGTAATACAGCCCATCACTACACTAAATGGTATTGATTCTGATATTCATGTAGCCAATATATTGTAATGCAGCTCATCACTACTCTAATGGTAATGATTTTGATCTTCATATAGCCAATATATTGTAATATAGCCCATCACAACACTAATGGTATTGATTCTGATACTCACACCTACTAATTGGTCTCATCCTGACGTGCAATTCGACGCTGTGATGTTCTGTTCGGGTGCTGCAATGTGTTTTTTGATGTGAAAAGTCATAGCTGCGGCTGATTTTATCAATTTTCACTCAAATGGTGAGGTAAGAAACACAGCTTTTTATTTCATCAGTTAGACTGATGTTTCTCAATCCCAACCAGCTTACTTTCACGTAGCAGATATTATCTCTCTTCGAATAATAGGGCTCACAAAATGCCTGGATACAACTTCTGTGCATCGCCACTCGACTCAAAATCACATACCTAGGTGACGCCCCATTGTTCTGATGCCAGGAAATGGCCCTCGTAGCCTAAAAAATATCCCTTCTATTTAAAAAAAACTTACTCCGACAGAACCCGGATGCAGAATAACCCCAACACAGCCCGTCAAAGTGAACCACCCAGTTGTAAAAAGTGGCAATGGCGCTGTGATCTTAATGGCAAACACGCAGTGATGTTCATCATTTCTTAATCCAAATGAAAATTTGTAAGTAAAGAGGTTTTTTTTAAACGTCATTATATGTTTACCTTCAGTTTCATTAGTTGGTTCGTTCATCGGTATCATCTACTTTGTTTTGTCATTGGTAACACACACGTTTTCGCTCACAAATCCACTGTTCCGATTGGCAACGAGTCAGACCTTTTTGCATTTCACGATTTTCCTAATCAGAGGGCATACAGTCATTATATATCGAAGGCCTGTAGTGGGCAGGTACCAGTTGGGGATATCTCCCTCTCACAGGGAACAATTTGGCTGAAAATGTTTGATTAGCAGTTTTGCTAATCATTTTTTTAAATTGGTTAGCAATCCAGATGAATTGCGCAGCAATTTTTGAACATTTGTGAACATCCGTCTGGAACATAACTCATCATTTAGCAGTCATATCATCCCCATACTGCAGTGCAGTGGTGATTCTCAATGGAATTTTGTTGCCAAACATCACCATTTACTTGCAATGTTCTAAGTTTTAAATTAACCCTTTGCCCAACAAATCGACAAAAGCCACACAGTACATTAACATATATGAAGCTTCTGCATCCTGAAATGTCTTGACCGTTGATGAACCCACACCAATCTGGATGTCACTGAAACTGGCTCATCGAGCTGGCTCCAGTGATATTCATATTGGCATGCTTTTCATTGAGTCCTACTGAAGATTTTTTCCCAAATCTGAAATTTTGTATATTTTTCCCCAAAAGTTGTGATGGGAAAGGGATCAAGTGCATCACTATTTTGCTAATCAATATAGGGATTTGATTATTTATTTATTTATTGGTGTTTAAGGTCACATATTTCTGCACAATGGCTAACCATGACCATGACAGTTTTATGGGTGGAGGAAGCCGGAGCACCCGGAGAGAACCACCGAGCAACGTCGAGCAACTGTCAGCTCCCCAACATACCAACTCCACACAAGCAGGGTTAACATTGGTTGAAGACAGGTGCACCATCAACGTGCAGTACGCCTTAGTACACAACGTCACCGTGCCCCCACGTGAGCAATGGGGGTGAAGTGTCTTGCCCAAGGACACAACATGGTTGCCGCAGGTGGGATTCGAACTGAGGACCTCTTGGCTTGCAGCCTGCACCTCTACCTACTGAGCCACCGCACCCCCAGGGATTTGATTTGCAATGCAGGTATTTTGTGTCGCTAACTGCGATGCGAAACTGGCGACATAGACTGACGAGTTATGCCCTCTGGCTTGTTACACTTCACTCAACATCAGAAAGAGTTTGAGACAGATTAGTCAGTCTACTGGCGAGATTGCTCCCTGTCTCGTGGATGTGGGTACGGGCTTTCCGCGGAGGAATTTAGAGAAAACTTGATGCCTCGAGAGCGATTTTGAGCGTGATACGTTTTTTTACAAGGTTTTTTCGGATCCACATAATTTCATTACAAGACGCTTTGAATAAGATTATGTGTGTTTGAAAAGGCTTGAAGAAAAACAATTCATCCTGATTTGCCTGCACGGCCGAATACATGACGGAACGTTAGAAATGTGTAATGGCGTAAATGAGATGGACGGCATGTCAGTTTGAAAAATTACGATGTCATTGGACGTAATGTCGATATTGGTTGTTATAGAATTGATCTAAATTATTTCAAAACCAGTTTAAAATCGAATACAACTCCTTTTAATGGTTGTATGTGTGTGTGTTTGTGGGGGGGGGGGGGGATGTATTATTTCGGTAAGTATTTTTATCTTATGTCATTCTAATGCTATATATCCCGTCGGATATACAATCGGAAATTATATTACAGCAATAGAGCGTATCTCTTGTTTGACTGGGGTAGTGGGGATGGAGAGCAAACGTGATTTTTGGTGAGTAATTGTACCTTATGTCGCAATATAATTATCGGTGCAATATATCTCGCGGGGTACATAGCATCCGAAATTGTATTCCAGCAATAGTGTATAACTGCTGCTAGTGTTGATTAGGAAGGGGAGCAAGAGTAATTTTTTTGTAAGTTGCATCTTATATGTATGTCGTAATATATTTTTTCAATTTTCCCTGTTGTAAATCCTCCTGGGTAGATAACATCAGAAATGATATTACGACAATAGAGTATACACCTCCTGTTAGCGGTGTGGAGGAGCTCAGAGCTACAGTTAGTGGAGTGATGTTTGTTAATTAGTCAATTCCTGTGTGAAATTATGAAATGCCACCAGGGCATTATTAATTCTGAATCATCACTTCAATCAGACTGAACGATATGTCGAAGCCTTTTATTTGACGATTTATTGGAACTTACCATCACTTTTACAAGATCATCATCTATGCGAGTCCTTCGGCACCCAAAATGTACCGACTGAAAATTTATTAATTCAGGTGCCTCCACCCCCCCCCCCCCCTCCCTTCAAAGTGGCATCCATGTGTGTACGCAACTGTGTTTTGCATTCGGGTTTCTACGCCCTTGCAAAACAACGTAGATGATACAGATGAACGAACCAACTAAATGAAAGTGTCAATGACACTGTAGCTTAACTTGTGTGTTGTGTTTGATGAAAAGGATAATGTTCAATGTTTATGAAAGAATTATGAAATAAGACAAGAATTGTGATAATTGAGAATATGTTCATTTCTGTTCCCTGTATGCTATGTTTTTGATAAAAAATAATATGAGGTGTACACTGTACTAAAGAGCTGAGGGGTGGGTTAATATGACCTCACAGTTAATGTATGTGGCCCTCACAGTTAACGTATATCAATGAAAGTTACCAAGTTACAGTGAAATTATTCCAAAACAAGTCATCCTATGAAGTTACATTGAAATCCCTTCATAAATATGGCCTGTAGACTGTGCTAAAGGTTTTTGGACTTCGGGCTCCTGTAGCAGTCAGTTTCCCAATTGCGTCCAAAGGGGACGTTCTCATCTAGACATTATATGAAGTCAACCTACCAAGTTAGATTGAAATCCCTTCATAAATATGATCTCTAGACTGTGATAAAGGTTTTGGGGCTTTGGGCTTGGGCAGCCATCATGGTTGAATGATCGCAACCAAAAGGGGACATTATCATCTGGGCATCATCTGGATTGATCCTACGAAGTTACAATGAAATCCCTTCATAAATATGACATGTAGACTGTGCTCAAGGCTTTTGGGCTTCGGGCCCCTGAAGCAGTCGCAGTTGACCAATCACGACCAAAAGGGGATGTCATCATCAAGGCATTATATGGAGTCAAGCTAACAGGTTACATTGAATCCTTCCATAAATATGACCTATAGACTATGCTAAAGGTTTTGGGGTTTTGGGCTCGAGCAGCCATCAAGGCTGAATGATTGTGACCAAAAGGGGACATGCTCATCTAGACATTATTTGGAGTCATCCTACCAAGGTACAATGAAATCCCTTCATAAATATCACCTGTAGACTGTGCTAAAGGTTTTCGGGCTTCAGGCCCCTGTAGCCGTCACAGTTGCCTAATGGTGTCCAAAAGGGGCTGTTCTCATCTAGACATTATATGAAGTCAACCTACCAAGTTACAATGAAATCCCGTCATAAATATGAACTGAAGACTGTGCTAAAGGTTTTTGGGCTTTGGGCTTGGGCAGCCATCATGGTTGAATGATCGCAACCAAAAGGGGACATTCTCATCTGGGCATCATCTGGAGTGATCCTACGAAGTTACTATGAAATCCCTTCATAAATATGACCTGTAGACTGTGCTCAAGATTTTCGGGCACCTGTAGCCATCACAGTTGACCAATCACGACCAAAAGGGGATGTCATCATCTAGGCATTATATGGAGTCAACCTAACAAGTTACAATGAAATCCTTCCATAAATATGACCTATAGACTATGCAAAAGGTTTTTGGGCTCGGACAGCCATCAAGGCTGAATGATCGCGACCAAAAGGGGACGTTCTCATCTGGACATTATTTGGAGTCATCCTACCAAGCAACATTGAAATCCCTTCATAATTATGACCTGTAGACTGTTCTAAAGGTTTTCAGGCTTCGGGCCCCTGTAGCCATCACAGTTGCCCAATCGTGTTCAAAAGGGGACGTTCTCATCTAGACATTATATGAAGTCAACCTACCAAGTTACAATGAAATCCCTTCATAAATATGACCTGAAGACTGTGCTAAAGGTTTTCGGGCTTCGGGGTCGGGCAGCCATCATGGTTGAATGATTGCATCTGGGCATCATCTGGAGTCATCCTACAAAGTTACACTGAAATCCCTTTATAAATATGACCTGTAGACTGTGCTCAAGGTTTTCGGGCTTCGAGAACCTGTAGCCATCACAGTTGACCAAGCATGACCCAAAAGGGGATGTCATCATCTAGGCATTATATGGAGTCAACCTAACAGGTTACAATGAAATCCTTCCATAAATATGACCTTTTGCCTATGCTAAAGGGTTTGGGGCTCGGGCACCCATCAAGGCTGAATGACCGCTATCAAAATGGGATGTTCTCATCTAGACATTATTTGGAGTCATCCTACCAAGTTACAATGAAATCCCTTCATAAATATGACCTGTAGACTGTGCAAAAGGTTTTCGGGCTTTGGGCCCCTGTAGCCGTCACAGTTGCCCAATCAGGACCAAAAGGTGACTTTCTCATCTAGACATTATATGAAGTCAACCCACCAAGTTACAATGAAATTCCTCAATAACTATGACCTGTAGACTGTGCTAAAGGTTTTCGGGTTTTGGGCTCGGGCAGTCATCACGGTTGGCAGATCACGCCCAAATGGGGAAATTCTCATCTAGAGATCATAAGGAGTCATCCTATCAAGTTACAATGAAATCCCTCCATATTAAACATGACCTGCAGACTGTGCTAAAAGTTTTTGGGTTTCGGGCTTGGGCAGCCATCACGGTTGGTAGATCATGCCCAAAAATAGACGTTCCCATCTAGGCAATATACAGAGGCATCCTACCAAGTTACAATAAAATTCCTTCATAAATACGACCTGTAGACTGTGCTAATGGTTTTCAGGTTTTGCGCTCGGGCAGCCATACTGCTTGCCCGACCGCAACCAAAAGGGGACGTTCTCATCTAGACATGACCCCAAACCTGCATATGAAATTTTGTGACAATCAGACAAGAACTGCGGGCTAAAGGAAAATGTGAACAGACTCACAGACTTCCACATGCGTGATGGCAACAGCTTAGCTTGACTATGTCAAGTTAAGCTAAAAACTAAAAAAAAACGTACAATGATGCTTAAAACAAACATTGACTTACAAATTTTCATTTGGGTCAAGAAATGATGAACTACACAGCATGGTTGCCATTAACATCACAGCGCCATTGTCACTTTCCACAACTGGGTGGTTCACTTTGACGAGCTGTGTTGGGGTTCTTCTGCATCCGGGATCTGTCGGGGTAAGTTTTTTAAATCAAAGGGATATTTTTTTAGGCTACGAGGGCCATTTCCTGGCATCAGAACAATGGAGCGTCACCTAGGTATGTGATTTTGAGTCGAGTGGCGATGCGCAGAACTTGTACCCAGGCATTTTGTTAGCCCGATTATTCGAAGAGAGATAATATCTGCTATGTGAAAGTAAGCTGGTTGGGATTGGGAAACATCAGTCTAACTGATAAAGTAAAAAGCTGTGTTTCTTACCTCTCCATTTGAATGAAAATTGATAAAATCAGCCACAGCGATGACTTTTCACATCAAAAAACATGTCACAGCGTCCGAACAGAACATCACAGCGTCGAATTGCACATCACAGTGCGAGACCGATTAGTAGGTGTGATACTTCACATAGCCTACACCAATATTCCCCAACACCAACTTTTTGCTCCTCTGAGATATTAATATGGTGAAACTAATGTATTTACAAACCTTCGTGAATGTGGCCAAATATATGATAGGCTGGTTTGATTCTCTTCTGCACTGACGTATGTAACTCAACACAACCAGCTCTCCCATTCTGATTAGTTGCATCTCCATGGCCTGAAAAATAAAAGGAACAGTGACATACACAAAGAATATTTATGAACAGATGTTCACAAATATGTCTGACAAGAGGTGGATTAAACCCATAGATGATAAATATATGGGGAGCCAATTAACTCAAGAGGACAGTTTCTTCCTTATCGAATGACAATATTTTGTTTCAATATTAGAGTGAAAATGGAAGTTACCTGAGATCAAGAGTAAATCTCAGTCATTTTAACCCTCAACAAACGACATTTTACCCCTAAAGCTGATTATGTGTGTCAACATTTCAAGAACCAACAATAATTTTGAAGAATCAATGAACCAAGTTCTGGACTAAAATATCAACCCAGGGACTTAAGTTGAACAAACGTGAATCTCAACCCCATAAAGACTGTGTACACCAAGTAAAAAGATTTTGACTGGTGAAGCTGCAGAAGATTTTAAAGAATATTCCTCTAAGTGCAGTTAGAATTCAGGCTTCCACAGAGAGGCCAAATATGAACCAAGAGATTGATTTGCACAAACTTGAATATGACAACTCCCTTCACCCCAGCCAAGGATGTTGTACATGAATAACAAATACTGACAAACTTTTAGAGGTGGATTTGAAGAAGATTTTTAACCCTTAAATACTTAATTCCGACTTTAATCACTTCTTTTCTACGATCAAAACAGGTGCTCCAACACACAGTCTTTGTGTAATCTTACAAGTTACATTCAAAGTACCTTTGCAGTTCTTTCAAGCAAGTCTTGGCTGCCTATATAGGCAGCCATGACTTGCCTAGAAACAACTGCAAAGCCACAGGACGTACGTGGTCAGAGAGTAGCAAAAATGTATAAAAAATCTCTAGGTCCTAAAGGGTTAAATAGTTTTTGTCATATTGCACTGAGTTATAGTGATGAGCTGATAAGAAGAAAGCACCACCAGATGAATGCCGATAGTCTGAAAATACAATCAGCTGATGCTCATATCAGATGGTCAGTGTTAAAGTGTTTTGATGTTTGAGTATTTATATTTTATGACAATTCAGTCTATAAACTCCCAACCCTGGCTGTTTTCTTTAATCACTTTTTGAATCTGATACATCAAAAGGAATATACAGGTTGCAAAGCAGTTTACACAACTTCAGGCTGACATCAATGAAATGTCTCTGGGCAGTCACAGCCAAAACGTTCAAGCTCTGAAGGTTGTTTGATGAAATACCAGCTTTCAAAGATTTATCTAAAAAAATACAATTCTTTTCACAAATTACTTCATAAATACTAAAATCAGATTTTATTCCCAATCTATTCCAAATTACCGCAGCTCATTTGAATAAGTATTTCTTCTGCAAATATGTATTATTTTTTGCCAGATGTGAAAACAGATTGAAAGATTTGTGATCTATGCTTGTACACTTTGGCTGTATATAAATACTAATGTCACTTTTATATAAAGTAAAGATTATTTTTTTTATATATTATCACTTCCAACAATTTTATTACTCATCCATTAAACTTTAAACCCTTGTATTTAACGGAATCGCCACTAGGACAGATATTTCTGTATTCAACTGGTGATTTACAAGCCAGAACTTTTTTTCCCAGCACTGTTTATGCTAGTTCCTTTCCTGTTGTGTCATAAGTTATGCTTCGAAAAGTTTCCATATTTTGTTATACAATTATCAATTGTCTCGTCGCGTAGGTGAAAATGAAAACGTCCAAAGCAAAATAAACAAGAGTAATGCTAACGCTGTGCTGATGCCCCTGAAGGTAGAAAAGTCGGACTTGCATGTAACTTCTGAATGTCTGTAGAGAATTGGTTCATCCAAACAATTTTGAATGAACAGAATTAAAAAGCACTATGATTTTTGTGTCATCCATATTTATATGAACATATCGATATGTAGTAGGTTAAAATGACATGCAAACCTGCCTTGCAAACACTGGGCAGTACAGAAATAGTGGACTTGAAAAAGTTGGGGTAGTGGACTAAAAAAAATATTGGGCAGCACTTCCCCTATAAGACATTGGCCAGTAAGAATAAAGCTGAAATTGGCATCCATATTTATATGGTTATATTGATATGTAGTTGGTTAAAATGACATGCAACCTCCACTGCAAGCACTGGGCAGTACAGAAATAGTGGACTAAAAAAAATCGGGCAGCACTTCCCCAATAGGCACTGGACAGTAAGAATTAAGCTGAAATTGGGAAATTTGTGATTTTTTTAATTCAAAAAGAGGCATAACTCTTGCAAGAATGGTCGGAGTGAACCTCCAAATCGAACATGACATGTATTTGACATTAGTAATAAGTAAATAAAATTTGAAATCGATTGGTGCGGTGATACAATTTTAAATGGTCTGGATCCAAAATCACTAATTCTTGTGTCATCCATATTTATATTGATATATTGTCTATTGATATGTAGAGGTTAAAATATCATGCAACCTCCCCTGCAAGCACTGGGCCGCAGAAAAATAATGAACTAAAAAAACATTGGGAGCACTTTACCCTATAGGCTATGCTTCAATTCACCTTAGTCAGAAACAGAGGCCAAAGACAAACAGGGGCAAGAACTCTACCAAACATGAATGGACAAAACGCTAGGTATGAGGGCATCCGTTTCCCCAAGCTGCCCTATCACCGTACCAAAGAACATTAAAATCCGACAACTGATGCTCAAGTTATAATACAAAATGTTCGTACGGACAGATGGATGGAGACCTCGACTATATACCCCCCTCGAAAATATTTCGCGGGCATAATAATTGTTATACAATTATTGTCTTGTCACGTAGGTGAAAATGAAAACGTCCAAAGCAAAATAAAGTCAGTTCACAAAAAAATTAGTTAACCAAAAATGAGATAATATTTAAAAAACAATCATTTCCAACCAAAACATTAACCCAGTGCCGTCGCCATCTGGTCTGTGAACCCCATTTTATCTAAATTGGTCAACTTTATTTTGGTAAATCTTCGGACATCCTGACATGCTTCGAACTTTTAAAAAAATAGGCCTATGAAATCGTCAGATGTGTACCCATACGCACAACTAGTAGAAAGCTGTATGACAGAGGGCCACCACGGATGCTGACATTATGTACACCATACAAGGTATGGGAACATATAGAAATGGATTGGAGGAGTGTCTAATTTGATGGATAAAGGGTTAATATCTCCGGATCAAATTATCAGATTTACATAAAAAACTATACAGCACAGCACATCAGTAACCTGAATCATTACGTGTACGCTCCATTTAAAAACCCCTTTCGTCACACCCGGTGAACACATTGTCTTCACGGGTCCACAACCCCCTTTGCGAGGCTAATTAAAGACGACGGGAAAATCCAGACATCAAAGGCGGTTCGTTTCTTGATGAAACCGAATTACTGATATCCAGTCGCATATGAAAAACATTCTGTGTTTATGCAATTAATACATCGATTCGTTTTCAAACATAATGAAAGTGTCAATGACACTGTAGCTCAACTTGACAAACTTGAACTTGGTAATTAGTTATAAATGAAATGGCAAAATTGAAGATCATTGGTACTAATGTCATTTTTTTTGCCGGTGGCAACATTTTTTGACAGAAACCGAAGAAAATCGATAGCTCCCATCTAGAGGCCTCCCCAAACAAGCATGCCAGGTTTCAAAGCAATCGGATCATAAATGTGCCCTGCAGAGTGTACAAAAGGGAAATATTGTGGTCCGACTAGACTAAATTCTCAGAACGTTGGCCATGGCAACATTTTTTGACGGAAATGGAAGAAAATCGATAGCTCCCATCTAGAGGTCACCGTAAATAAGCATACCAGGTTTCAAAGCAATCAAATCATAAATATGGCCTGTAGGGTGTGCCAGAGGGAAATATTGTGGTCTGACTAAACGGAGTTCTAAAAACGTTGGCCGCGGCAACATTTTTTGACGGAAATTGAAGAAAATCGATAGCTCCCGTCTAGAGGTCACCCCAAACAAGCATGCCAGGTTTCAAAGCAATCCGATTATAAATGTACCCTGTAGGGTGTGCCAAAGGGAAATATTGAGTCTTCTGACTAAACTAAGTTCTAAGAACTTGGCCGCGGCAACATTTTTTGACAGGAATTGAAGAAAATCAATAGCTCCCATCTAGAGGTCTCCCCAAACAAGCGTACCAGGTTTCAAAGCAATCTGATCATAAATGGGCCCTGTAGGATGTGGCAAAGGGAAATATTGAGGTCTGACTAAACTAAGTTCTACGAATGTTGGCCATGGCAACATTTTTTGCCGGAAATTGAAGAAAATCGATAGCTCCTATCTAGAGGTCACCCTAAATAAGCATACCAGGTTTCAAAGCAATCAAATCATAAATGTGCACTGTAGGGTGTGCCAAAGGAAAATATTGTGGTTTGACTAAACTAAGTTCTAAGAACATTGGCCGCGGCAACATTTTTTGACGGAAATTGAAGAAAATCGATAGCTCCCACCTTGAGGTCACCCCAAACAAGCATGCCAGGTTTCAAAGCAATCCGATTATAAATGTACCCTGTAGGGTGTGCCAAAGGGAAATATTGAGTCTTCTGACTAAACTAAGTTCTAAGAATGTTGGCCGCGGCAACATTTTCTGACAGAAATTGAAGAAAATCGATAGCTCCCATCTAGAGGTCTCCTCAAACAAGCATACCAGGTTTCAAAGCAATATGATCATAAATGTGCCCTGTAGGGTGTGCCAAAGGGAAATATTGAGGTCTGACTAAACTAAGTTCTACGAACGTTGGCCGTGGCAACATTTTTAGCCAGAAATTGAAGAAAATCGATAGCTCCCATCTAGAGGTCTCCTCAAACAAGCATACCAGGTTTCAAAGCAATCAAATCATAAATGTGCCCTGTAGGATGTGCCAAAGGGAAATATTGTGGTTTGACTAAACTAAGTTCTAAGAACGTTGGCCGCGGGCAACATTTTTCGACGGAAATTGAAGAAAATCGATAGCTCCCATCTAGAGGTCACCCTAAATAAGCATACCAGGTTTCAAAGCAATCAAATCATAAATATGCCCTGTAGGGTGTGCCAAAGGGAAATATTGTGGTCTGACTAAACTGAGTTCTAAAAACGTTGGCCGCGACAACATTTTTTGATGGAAATTGAAGAAAATCGATAGCTCCCATCTAGAGGTCACCCCAAACAAGCATGCCAGGTTTCAAAGCAATCCGATCATAAATGTACCCTGTAGGGTGTGCCAAAGGGAAATATTGAGTCTTCTGACTAAACTTAGTTCTAAGAACTTGGCCGCGGCAACATTTTTTGACAGGAATTGAAGAAAATCAATAGCTCCCATCTAGAGGTCTCCCCAAACAAGCGTACCAGGTTTCAAAGCAATCTGATCATAAATGGGCCCTGTAGGATGTGGCAAAGGGAAATATTGAGGTCTGACTAAACTAAGTTCTACGAATGTTGGCCGTGGCAACATTTTTTGCCGGAAATTGAAGAAAATCGATAGCTCCTATCTAGAGGTCACCGTAAATAAGCATACCAGGTTTCAAAGCAATCAAATCATAAATGTGCACTGTAGGGTATGCCAAAGGAAAATATTGTGGTTTGACTAAACTAAGTTCTAAGAACGTTGGCCGCGGCAACATTTTTTGACGGAAATTGAAGAAAATTGATAGCTCCCACCTAGAGGTCACCCCAAACAAACATGCCAGGTTTCAAAGCAATCCGATTATAAATGTACCCTGTAGGGTGTGCCAAAGGGAAATATTGAGTCTTCTGACTAAACTAAGTTCTAAGAATGTTGGCCGCGGCAACATTTTCTGACAGAAATTGAAGAAAATCGATAGCTCCCATCTAGAGGTCTCCTCAAACAAGCATACCAGGTTTCAAAGCAATATGATCATAAATGTGCCCTGTAGGGTGTGCCAAAGGGAAATATTGAGGTCTGACTAAACTAAGTTCTACGAACGTTGGCCGTGGCAACATTTTTTGCCAGAAATTGAAGAAAATCAATAGCTCCCATCTAGAGGTCACCCTAAATAAGCATACCAGGTTTCAAAGCAATCAAATCATAAATGCGCCCTGTAGGGTGTGCCAAAGGGAAATATTGTGGTTTGACTAAACTAAGTTCTAAGAACGTTGGCCGCGGCAACATTTTTCGACGGAAATTGAAGAAAATCGATAGCTCCCATCTAGAGGTCACTCCAAACAAGCATACCAAGTTTCAAAGTAATCTGATCATAAATGCGACCTGTGAGGTGTGCCAAAGGAAATTGTGGACGTGGACATACCAAATACCAAAAGATTCCTATTGGTAGATCTGAAGAAGAAGATGATTTTTAAAGAATATTCCTCATACTGCACTAATTTAAACATTTGGGCTTCCATAGAGAGCCCAAATATGGACCCAGGGAATTGATTTCAATAAACGTGTGAAACAATCTTCCAAAGATGTTGTATGTGAAATTTGAAAGCTTTTGGAGAAGGGGTTTGGGAGAAAAGTAGTGTTAAATGTTTTTCCCATTACCCACAGTGTTAAAAAATGCTGACTCAGCACCTTTTCAAAGTCCCCAAAAAGTACCCCATGACAAAACCGACAGCAATTTTTTTTGATCATTCCATTCTGTTGGTCCTAAGGAAGCTTCACACCGAATAAGAATTCTCAGTGCCGTGTAGTTTTGGAGATATGAGCGTTTTAATTTTTTTCTATTTTTAGCTCCTGCAGTTCCCATGGGGCAACAGGAAAAGAAATTTGGGCAGAAATTGAGTACTTATGACCCAATAAGCCCTCATTATCAAATTTGTTTCAAATCTGCCTCTCGGATTAGAAAATAGAAATTTTGGGCTTGGCGAAAATTCTTGCCCCTCCCAGAACAAAGACAAATATTGCCCGTCAAACTTCTCTTGAACAAACTTGAGTCTCCACCTCAAATGGAAGCTGCAATATCAAGTTTCTGCTACGGCTGGTTCATGAGAAGATTTTAAAAAATTTTGTGCATTTTGGCCCCACCCCCCTCCTCAATATCAGCAGAAACCCAATTTGAAGAAAAACCCAAATACCCCTATATAACCGCTACTCGTGTGAATTTTCATTGAAGTGCAGCCAGTGGCTTGGGAGAAAATGACCCAAACACCACCTTCAGCTTTGTACATCCCTAAAGCGTAACGGACATCGAAATATGAAAACATCTGAAAGAAAAATAGGAGGTGCACATCTTCAATGTATGTAAAAGAAGGTCTGCAAGTTTCAATGGAGTTTGTTCAATGGTTTGAGAGGAGTAGTGGAAAGCAGATCTATACCCCTCCCTACAAAAACCTGAATTGACAAAGAACATTTTTGAATATGGGGAACTGTAAATATGAAAATATTTGAAAAGAAAATAGGAGGTGCACATCTGCAATGTATGTAAAAGAATGTCTGAAAGTTTCGATGAAATCTGTCCACTGGTTTAAGAGGAGTTGCTGATAGCAGATCTGTACAGAATGTCAAGTGAATTTGACAAAGTTCATTTTTCAGTTTGGGAAACTGTAAAAATGAAAATATCTGAAAAGAAATAGGAGGTGCACATCTTCAATGTATGTAAAAGAATGTCTGAAAGTTTCAATGAAATCTTTTCAATGGTTCAAGAGGAGTTGCGGATACCAGATCTGTACAGAAGGTCAATTGAATCTGACAAAGTTCATTTTTCAATATGGGAAACTGTAAAAATGAAAATATCTGAAAAGAAAATATGAGGTGCACATCTTCAATGTATGTAAAAGAACGTCTGAGAGTTTCAATGAAATCCGTTCACTGGTTTAGGAGGAGTTGCGGGTAGCAGATGTGTACCCCCCTAAAGCCTTACGGATGGACGGACCAAGTGAACACTATATACCTCCCACTTTTCAAGTGGGTTTTATAACAAGGAGTTATTGTCTATCTAATAGAAAGGTCAGGTCCAATTTATTTATTTATTGATGTTTAAGGTCACATATTTATGCACAATGGCTAATCATGACCGTGACAGTTTTATGGGTGGAGGAAGAGGGAGTACCCGGAGAGAACCAACGAGCAACAACGAGCAGCTGCCAGCTCCCCAACATCGTAACTCCGCACTGCAGCACAGGCAGGGTAGATTGGTTGAAGTCATGAGTACCATTGACGTGCAGTATGCCTTAGTACACAGCGTCATCATGCCCCCACGTGGGCAATGGAGATGAAGTGTCTTGCCCAAGGACTCAACGCGGTTGCCGCAGGTGGGATTCGAACCGAGGACCTCTCGGCTTACAGCCTGCACCTCTACCTACTGAGCCACCGCGCTCCCCAGGTCCAAAATAAGGAGTTAATGCCTGTCCAAAAGCACTGACAGGTACAAAACAAGGAGTTATTGTCTTTCTACTAGCATTGTCAGGTCCAAAACAAGGGAGTTGTTGTCTATCTAATAGCATCTGAGGTTCAAGACAAGGAGTTATTGTATGTCTAATAGCATTGTTAGGTTCAAAACAAGGAGTTATTGTCTATCTGATAGCATTTGAGGTCCAAAATAAGAAGTTATTGTCGATCTGAGAGCATTGGAGGTCCAAAACAAGGAGTTACTTACTATCTGATAGCATTTGAGGTCCAAAAAAAGGAGTTACTTACTATATGATAGCATTTGAGGTCCAAAATAAGGAATTATTGTCTATCTGATAGCATTTGAGGCCCAAAACAAGGAGTCACTTACTATCTGATAGCATTTGAGGTCCAAAATAAGAAGTTACTGTCTATCTGATAGCATTTGAGGTCCAAAACAAGGAGTTACTTACTATCTGATAGCATTTGAGGTCCAAAACAAGGAGTTACTTACTATATGATAGCATTTGAGGTCCAAAATAAGGAATTATTGTCTATCTGATAGCATTTGAGGTCCAAAATAAGTTATTGTCTATCTAATAGTATTTGAGGTGCAAAATAAGAGCTGGACTTTCGTCCGGTGCATACCCCCACGTGGTGTACCGCCTAGTGTGGGCATACTTATGACTAACAAATATCATTTATAAATATTCTCGTACGGACTGATGGACGGATGCACAGATGGATGGATGTAATCCAGTATACCACCCCCCCCCCTTCCATTTTCTTCAAAAGTTTTCAACAATTTCCAACAAAGTCAAAAGGTATGGTAAATTGTTTGGTGTTTGGAAGTTTTATGCAATGAGGCAGAAGCCTTTGTCATAGGCAAACTGCATGCCATATTTCACTGAAATCCGATAACCCCAAGGTTATTCCGAGGTCCAAAACAAGGAGTTACTTACTATATGATAGCATTTGAGGTCCAAAATAAGGAATTATTTTCTATCTGATAGCATCTGAGGTCCAAAATAAGAAGTTATTGTCTATCTGATAGCATTTGAGGTCTAAAATAAGAAGTTATTGTCTACATGATAGCATTTGAGGTCCAAAACAAGGAGTTACTGTCTATCCTATAGCATTTGAGGTCCAAAATAAGAAGTTATTGTCTATCTGATAGCATATGAGGTCCAAAACAAGGAGTTACTTACTATCTGATAGCATATGAGGTCCAAAACAAGGAGTTACTTACTATCTGATAGCATTTGAGGTCCAAAACAAGGAGTTACTTACTATATGATAGCATTTGAGGTCCAAAATAAGAAATTATTTTCTATCTGATAGCATCTGAGGTCCAAAATAAGAAGTTATTGTCTATCTAATAACATTGTCAGGTCCATAATAAGAGGTTATTGTCTATCTAACAGCATTTGAGGTCAAAACAAGGAGTTACTTACTATCTATCGAACAGCACTGTCAGGTTCATTACAAGGAGTTGGAAAAAGAGGAGATATGTCATTGACATCCATGTGGAAAATGTAACAAAACATTTATGAAAATGACATCCTGAACAGACAAGGTGCAGATAAACATGAGAAAACACCAAAGTTTTAATAGAATAATTTTTTAGTTTTCAAATAATATTTTCACTTCTTGTGAGAGTATAAAGATCTAAAAAAGTTGAACTTTTAGTTCATCAACACCACTTAAGTGAAATATATTGCCAAAAAAGACCAAAGTTTGAATCAATAAGACCCAAATCTTCAAACAAAATATTCCAATATGGAAGAAATGCACTCATTTCACAACAGCCTAAAGTTCTCATTTCGGTCAAGTACTGAACAAATTGCATGAGCCCTGACCTCATCATTCAAGAGACAGGATTCGAAGAATTTTTGTGCTATGTTTCCATAACAAAATATTTCAATCATGACTTGGGTTAACTCATAACCGGCTGAGTATTTTCAAAATATTTAAAGCAGCTATGACTGGATTTGATGAAAAAAATCATCTAAGTTTAACTAAAGAAATCATTGGTCAATAAGTCCATTTAATTCATAGGAGAGAAATTTGGTCAAATGTGCCAAACTATACTTATTTCCATTGGCATGGCGGGGGTTTGAACCCACGCCGAGAGAGTTTCCTTCGGCACCAACCGCCTAGCGAAACTATACTGAACCACGCACACCACTCGGCCACCGACAGACCCCAAAAGGGAATGCTAGTTAACCAAGTATATACGAGGCCAGTACAGAACACACGGAATACTCAATTATTTAATTATTCATCAGATAGTTGCATCTAAGCACTTAATTCTACGAACTGCACCTCAGAAGAAATCAGCGACAGTACTTGTCTTTTTCAAATTTCTCGGATGCCATAGAATTAAGAAAGGACGCTGGTTTTGTTTACATTGGCATGGCGGGGGTTTGAACCCACGCCGAGAGAGTTTCCTTCGGCACCAACCGCCTAGCGAAACTATACTGAACCACGCACACCACTCGGCCACCGACAGACCCCAAAAGGGAATGCTAGTTAACCAAGTATATACAAGGCCAGTACAGAACACACGGAATACTCAATTATTTAATTATTCATCAGATAGTTGCATCTAAGCACTTAATTCTACGAACTGCACCTAAGAAGAAATCAGCGACAATACTTGTCTATTTCAAATTTCTCGGATGCCATAGAATTAAGAAAGGACGCTGGTTTTGTTTACATTGGCATGGCGGGGGTTTGAACCCACACCGAGAGAGTTTCTTTCGGCACCAACCGCCTAGCAAAACTATACTGAACCACGCACACCCACTCGGCCACCAACAGACCCCAAAAGGGAATGCTAGTTAACCAAGTATATACGAGGCCAGTACAGAACACACGGAATACTCAATTATTTAATTATTCATCAGATAGTTGCATCTAAGCACTTAATTCTACGAACTGCACCTCAGAAGAAATCAGCGACAGTACTTGTCTTTTTCAAATTTCTCGGATGCCATAGAATTAAGAAAGGACGCTGGTTTTATTTACATTGGCATGGCGGGGGTTTGAACCCACGCCGAGAGAGTTTCCTTCGGCACCAACCGCCTAGCGAAACTATACTGAACCACGCACACCACTCGGCCACCGACAGACCCCAAAAGGGAATGCTAGTTAACCAAGTATATACGAGGCCAGTACAGAACACACGGAATACTCAATTATTTAATTATTCATCAGATAGTTGCATCTAAGCACTTAATTCTACGAACTGCACCTCAGTGTTCTGTACTGGCCTCGTATATACTTGGTTAACTAGCATTCCCTTTTGGGGTCTGTCGGTGGCCGAGTGGTGTGCGTGGTTCAGTATAGTTTCGCTAGGCGGTTGGTGCCGAAGGAAACTCTCTCGGCGTGGGTTCAAACCCCCGCCATGCCAATGTAAACAAAACCAGCGTCCTTTCTTAATTCTATGGCATCCAAGAAATTTGAAAAAGACAAGTACTGTCGCTGATTTCTTCTGAGGTGCAGTTCGTAGAATTAAGTGCTTAGATGCAACTATCTGATGAATAATTAAATAATTGAGTATTCCGTGTGTTCTGTACTGGCCTCGTATATACTTGGTTAACTAGCATTCCCTTTTGGGGTCTGTCGGTGGCCGAGTGGTGTGCGTGGTTCAGTATAGTTTCGCTAGGCGGTTGGTGCCGAAGGAAACTCTCTCGGCGTGGGTTCAAACCCCCGCCATGCCAATGTAAACAAAACCAGCGTCCTTTCTTAATTCTATGGCATCCGAGAAATTTGAAAAAGACAAGTACTGTCGCTGATTTCTTCTGAGGTGCAGTTCATAGAATTAAGTGCTTAGATGCAACTATCTGATGTATACTTATTTCAGTAGCAAGATATTTTGTGTCCGGGGGAATATCCGCCTGAGCAGCATGTAAAGAGTTAATGATATTGAAGATCGAGGTTGTGAGTATCTGCTGGATGTCGGCCTATATCCATCTTAAAGGCATAGATAGTAGAAAATGGGATGTGGGATAATTTTCCACTCTAGCAACAGATCATCCCAGCAGTCCCACCCAATAATTTTCCATTCAGGACATTTTCATCTGGCTTTGAGTCTTAGATATCGACTTGCTTTTGCTGTTAACCCTAAAAGGACCATTTCCAACTTACAACCTCAGAACAGGTGCCCTTAACATGCCATCATGAGGTGGACCTACAGTCAATAGAGAAATTACCAAGGCGGTGGTTTCTAGTCAAGTCTTGGCTGCCTTCACAGGCAGCCAAAACTTGACTAGAAATCTCTGCTGTGGTCAGGTCTGAATTAAGAATAGTTGTTCAAGCCCCTAAGGGTTAAACATGTACTTTCTTTTGGAAATAGATCTGCTACTTGGAGTTATGTCATATGGGTGGTTGGTTTCATGCAAATTGTGATCTGTGGTCTACTGGAACTGCTGGATCCCACCAGCATTGACGGATGCAGTCTGGTACTTGTTAATTAAGTCCCCAGATTTTGATCTTGAGACTCACTATTATTGTAGCCCACTCATATAATATTATTATTATTATTTATTCTTTTTGCCATCATTTTCAGAATTTTTCCTTTTTTTCACTATCTTCATACTCTATTGTATCCAGAGTTGACATTAGCTAAAATTTACATCTTCTATATCTTTGGAACTACTTATCATAGAGTATTCAGTTTTTGTATGTTAACTGAACTTAACTCGGCATTTAAGGCTCTATCATTACTTATAAAAATGATTTTGAACTACCAAAAACTCTGAATCCTCCACATGGGGATGAAAATTCCCCAAAATGAAAAACATTTTCAAAAATTGCTGTTTGTGGATCATCAGATTTGGATGTTCTTTCTTATGTCTCTAGACCATATTCCCACAAATTTTATATCTATCTCTTTTGGAGTTGTTACACTTTGTTGAATTTTGGGGCCAAAATGATGGAAAATGTGATCATTGTAATGGCAATAAAATACAAATCCTTGAAACTAAAGTTTTGAAACTTGCTATGTCTATCAACAAGTAATATGTTTCTGCAGAAAATTGATCCCAGCTCTTAACTCTCTTCCAGAGGGAGCCACTGCATGTTTTCTTTTGCATTTGGCCATTTGAGGGTTATTTTTTGCATTTCAGTCCAGAAACTTTGGCCGTTTTCATTATTTCACCAGCAACTGCATACCCTACATGAGGTGCGCAATGGATATGCAGGCATCGAGTTCAGGGCTTGCCTTGAGTAAAATGGTCAGGGCCTAAAAAAAAGTCCCCCAGATGTTGAGGTTGGGGCATGCTGGGGGCCTGAAAAAAGTCCACCAGATATTGAGGTCGGGGCCTATTGGGGTAATTTTATGTTGTTACATTCTTTCCAATGGCGACCTTAGTTGATTACTTTTGCTTAGAAAAAAAAAATCTCGGGGACGAAACGACTTGGACCCATCATGTGGGTGCTGGACGTTTCGTACATAGACATTTTGGATTTTTTGTTGATAAAATTTTAGGACGTTTCGTACATATTGTGGGGTGTGGATTTTCGATCCAAGGGTTGTCTCGAAGAAAAAAATTGAAAAAAAAAACCATTTCAGTTTACCGTTTAAATAATTTCAATCCATGAAAATTCCCCACAGCTTGGGATATTTCAGAATTGGAATGCGCCCCACCTCTCCACGTAGACACAGGTACACATTTTATTTTAATTCGTACATTTATTTTGACGGCAGTTTCTGTGTCTCGTGTTGCATTTATTCAGATGTTAGGATCGGATGTACACGCACATAGTATTGTGGGATTGAAGGGAATTCCCCCATTAGTTGACATGCGTGCTTTCGAAGTCTCGTAAATGTGTTTTTTTTTTTTTTTGTTTAATCTTGGGATTTTCTCAGTTTTCATGCGTATTTAGGTGAATGTTAATTCGAATCAGACAAAAACAGTTTGTATTATTATTTTATCTGTTATATGCTGCTTCTTCTATTGTAATCACACTTGCGTGAATGAGACGTGAATGGAAAAATTAATCTCGCAAAATTCCGTTGCCCAAACCTACCAACACTGCCTCTGAGATTTCGGGAGCCAAGACAGAAAAAAAAGTCAGAGCCGAAAAAAAGCCCCGAGAAGGGGCCTCTCGGGGCCAGGGCCGATCGGCCCCAACTCAAGGCAAGCCCTGATCGAGTTGTGGCTATCTTCTTCATGCACTCTCTATTGAAAATCAGAAACGTCATCGCGCTGAGGTCAAAATTCGTAAAAATTGATGCTAATGAGCTCAAAATTCATAAAAATGAAAATTTTATAGTAAATTTCCTTTCTTATTATACCTACCACAATTGTTTACTACAGGCTTGCACAACAGTGGAAGTCCCTAACTAGGAAAATATACTCTCTATCTTGATCTTTCCCAAGCAATTTGGGAAAGAAAAGTGGTGCAAAAGCACCAAGAAAAAATAAGCCAAAACTGGGTTGAGTGCTACCGGCACACACCCAGTAGGGGAAGCTCTTCTCCTAGTACAGATCCATGGCTTCCGGTACCAGTGCACAGGCAGTAACTAATGAATCATTCTTCTGAATCCGCCAACATTGGAGTTATGTGATCAGCAGGGAGGAAGGATTCTTACCCGAATAAGAAGACGGGAGGGCCTGCATGTAAACAATTGTGGTAGGTATAAGAAAGGAAATTTACTATAAAATTTAAATTTCTTATCAACCTACTTTACAATTGTTTACTACAGGCTGAATAGACAATAGGATTGAGGGAATCACATAACCAACCCATACATGACCCAATTGCACTGGAACCATGGACAGTGGAAGAGGTCCCTAGGCCTAACTAAACATTGCATCACAATCATTAGTAAAAGACAATGAGAGATGAGGCATACAGTTCTGTGCGACACACAGACAGAAAGGACAGTAACAGCACAGAGCTGGAACTGACCTTCTAAGAAGCCTCATGGCTAGGATAGACAACAGCCTGAGCAGAAGAAAGAGTGGCAAAAGTAAAAAGGTCCTCTGACTGCTCCTGCAACTGATGCAGATAGAAGGTAGATAAAGTAGAAGCATTTCTCCAGTAGGCTGCCTCCATAACATTCAACAACTTGACGGAGTTAGCATAAACCCAAGAGGTAGACAATGCACGCATCTCATGGGCAGAAATACGATTGGCGATACAATCGTCAGTCGGAAGACGAGCGAAAGCCGTGCGAATAGCAAGACAAATCCATCAAGAAATGGATTGAGGAGAGATCTTCTGTCGACCAGGAATGAGAGACAGAAAAAATTGTTTCCTGCCTTTCCTAATGAATGGCGTCCGATTGAGATAAAAGCTAAGTGCACAAGCCGGACAGAGGGCGATTACCCTCAGCAGAAGGAAGAGCTCTGATACAGATAGGAGGTGGAGTCGTTTCTGGTATCTGATTCTCGGCCAGAAAGGAACAATCAGTGGTAAACATAACACTGTTGGGAGAGCTCCTGAAAAAGGCCGGATCAACCGAGAGGGAGTGAAGCTCACTGTCTGGCTGAGGCAAAAGCCATCAGAAAAACTGTCTTGTATGTGAGAAGACGCATATCCACCTGGTATAAAGGTTCGAACGGCACCCCCCCCCCCCCCCCCCCCCCCCCCCCAAAGCAAAGCAGCACCCAAGAAAGATTCCATCTTGGGGTAAGCTGCAAAGTCCTAGGAAATTCAAAGAAAAGTGTCAAACAAGCTTGGAGAGGTATGGACTAGTGCTGATACGACTCTGTCCCACATACGAAAAGGTCTCCGAAAGCATGGACCTGTACCCTTTGATGGTAACAGGCTGAAGACCCTGAGAATCAAACAGATATACCTGAAGGGTTGGCATAATCAACAGAGTGATTGGCACACCATCGTTCTTCCACTTAGCCACATAGGCTAAACCAGTGGAGTGCCTCCTTGAAGAAGAAATGCACTCCACTGCTCATCTCGAAAAACCTATACAGAAGAGACAGGACCTGACAAAAGATATGCGGGAAGCACAATGAAGTCGGGTCGACATGTAACCTCCTCAGGTGACCTTGGCAAAGAAGGTCATGATGTAGAGGGAGACGTGCCTGAACCGTCGCCAACAGAGAGCCGAGCTCATTGATCCACACCCGTTGAGGCCACAGGGGAGTGATCAGAATGATTCGACAACTGCAGGTTCATATCTTGGCTAGAACCTGAGGCAGAATTGGAACTGCCGGGAAGGCGTAGCCGACAAGACTGTTCCAATCGAGTGACAAAGCGTCCATGGCGAAAGCCAGAGGATCTGGACACGGGACACAAAAGTGTCCACCTGATGGTTGCAACGAGTCGCAACGAGATCGATGTGGGGAGAGATCGCAAAGCAACTGGAACACCACCCTGTGGAGCATCCACTCAGTGGAAATTACCCTGCCCCATCGAGACAGGGAGTCAGCCAGGACGTTCAGACGACCGGGAATGAGACAAAACACCACTCCAGCATTGACATCCTGAGCGAGCAGATGAAGATCCCGAGCCAATTGTCACATGGGAACTGAGTGTGTGCTGCCCTGGTTCCGAATGTAAGCAACCACTGTCGAATTGCTGGTCAACAGAAGGACCTGGGATTCGAAAGGTGGGGGATCCACTGCCAGAAACTCAGAAGAAGAGCAAAAACCTTCTTCTGGTTGATGTCAGAAGCTGTTTGATCCTGGCCCCATGCCCTGTGAAGGGAAAGACCTGGAGGATCCAAAGTCGCATCCCATCCGAGATCGCTAGCGTCTGCCGTCAGAACACAATCGGATGTGCGTAAGTTCCTGCATAATCCACTGAACATCCGTCCAGGGGAGAAGGTGACGATGAAGAGACTCCGGTAACTGAAGCACCAGATCCAGAGGATCAACATTCGGTCTCCAACGACTGAGCAGAAAGTGTTGGAGAGGTCTGACATGCAGCCGACCTTGAGGAATGAGATCTGTCACCGAACCGCAGACACCGAGCAGCCGGAGAATACTCCGAGCTGTCGCGGACATGGACTGGGACAGAGTCAGGGCAAAAACTAAGAGAATCACAGCCCTTGCCAGTGGAACCGCCACCATATCCAGCTGAGTACGGAAGTCCATCCCCAGATGACAAAATGACTGAGAAGGGACCAGGTCTGAATTCTCCTCATTGAACCCTAGCGATGTGAGCAGGCTCAACAGTGTCGACATCTAACTCCAGAAAGGCAGCATTGGAATGCCTCTGAAGGATATTGTCCAGATATGCCGAAGTAGTCACCCTCGCCTGTGTGCGATGGAAGGCAATCACATGCGACAACAGTCGGGTGAAGGCCCAAGGAGCAGGTTGAGGCCGAAGGGCATAGCCCTGAACTGGTAAACTTGTCCCAGAAAAGCGAACCTGAGATACTTTCGCGATGTCCAATGAATCAGAATGTGAAAGTAAGTGTCTCGCAGGCTGATGCTGGAAGCAAAATCTCTCTGGTGAATGCAGCAGCGAACCGACCTGAAACTCTCCATGCTGAATTTGGGAGCAATGATAGAGTGGTTAAGGATACTCAAATCAATAACCGGTGGGATTCGGCCGTCCTTCTTTGGCACCGAGAACAGGCAAGAATAAAATCCCACTGAATGAATGTTCTTGACAACCTCGATTGCCCCTTTGACAGGAGATTGTCTATCTCCATGATCAAAAGCTCCCGAGGTGAAACGTCTGAAGGAACTAGTGTTGGAAGTGGCACTCTTGACAGAGTGGGGTGCCTCCAGAAGGATATCCGCAGCCCGGACCGAACAACATCTAACACCCAAGGATCGGATGTGATTGTGGCCCAATGGTCTGCGCATTCTGATATCCTTCCTCCAACCTGGGACGAATCGAGGTGAGGACCTTAATTTCGAGCCCCGACGAGGGCCATGAGAGGAGAAACCGCCTCCTCTACCATATGAAGAATCCTGAGTACTCCCTCTAGTCTGCAGACGCTTAACCTTACCCCGTGAGTAAGAATTAGAAGCAGCAGCAGGAGGATCAGCCCTTGGCTTCGCAGAGGAAGCAGAAGGTTGCTTGTTAGGCTTTGGATGGCCCCTTCCTCCAACAGAAGACTGATCAAGCTGATGAAGCAGCAGCTGATCTTTGGAATGATGTAGGACTTCATCCCAGACCATCGCCACGGAACCATGGAATAGTCGCGGACCTGCCAAAGAAGCAGATCGAAGAGCAGTGCGTTGCCCCTCAGGAAGGGAACGGCTTGTGTCTAACACAGCATCCCGGCGAACTAATTCCAAGTTAGCCGTGTTACAGGCATGCATGTGAGTAAGATGCATCAGTGCCTTGGAAAACACACACAAAGGAGCCTGTAAGTCGTCCAACTTATCTGGAGGCAGATAAGCAGCTAAAGCAGAGACGACGAGATCTTTGAGATCTCTCTCGATAAGCCCAACAGGGACTCCAGATTCGCCATAGGAATAATGGCCGACTTGGGCCCAACAGACATTGAGTCCTGATCCAAGACCGTCAAAGTCTGACAGACTGACAAATTGGCAGAATCGTAGGAACGCACTAGAGGCAAAAAAGTGTAAGCCTTGGTGAAGAACGACGTCCTCATAGGCTTGAAACTCAGCTTAGAGACCAAAGCTGTAAACGCTTCAACCATCTGTACCGACCGGCATGGTCGAAGGCGCTCGTAAGCAGGTTGCTCCACAGGCTGTATGCGCGCAACCGATGATCGCTGCCTGGCTGACACTGTCAGCTGGTCTGATGGTTTGAGAGCTGGAAGGAACTCAAACACAAAGTCAAGAGCTGCCCCCAAGTCAGAAGACTGTTGGCTCTCAACGTCAGGTATGTCTGACCCATCCTCTGAGACACACACCCCATCATGGGAAAACCAGCCGATGCCCCCATAGGGTAGGCCCACCTGGGGGATCAGAAAGTGGCCTGCTTCCAATCCCGGGAGGCAGCGCCACAGTGAGCGTCTGGAAACCACTGGTAGCCTCGCTGGACACAAGTGGAAGGCTCTTGGAACGAACCTGAGTGAGAAAGGAGAGGGCCTCCCTAAGCTCACAGCCTGTGTCGGCCCGTTTGGCGTGGGAGTGAACCGGCAAAGTGGCTTCACTCCTGACCCTTTTAACCAGCGAAGGGTCACGATCCTCATATACACCCGACGCCAAGCGACAGGTGGCAGCCGAATCACCTGAAGGCAGATGCATATAGGGGTATGACATACCCCGAGGATCTACCGTGTGGGAACTCGGGAGAGTTGCCGCAGACCTCTGGGTGACAGAAGGTCCAGGCTGCACAAAAAGCGTCAGTCCTGCAAAACTGGCCATGGGACCAGAGTGCATGGACGGAAACCATGGTGACCCCACCATGAACATCCGAATCCAATGAGAAAACTGCTGGGTTCGACGGCTGACAGACCACTACAGAGGATTCGGTCAGCAGCCCCTTCCGGCTTTGCCGAGTTGAAGTCAGGGAATGCTGGGGCCGATATCCCACATCTACACTACCAGACATCTCTGCAGACCGCTGCAGGCATAAGTCGAGGCCGGCTGAAATTGTGACTGATGAAGTAGCAGACGGAACAGCAGTAGCAGCAGATACGGCGGGAGCTGTTGAAACCGGTGGAAAAGTGGAGAGAGCAACTGAGCTCAGCTCCAAAGGAGGAGTCACAACCCTAATGACAGCCTCAGATGTCGACTGGAGAGGGACCACAGTTCCGGAACCAGGCATCTCTTCACCAGACAACACAACAGCTCCCGCAGTATCCAACACAGTTAAAGACTGCACATCCACCATGGAGGAGGTATAACTCTCACAGACGTGGTTGTGTCAGGAGGCCCCAAACGACAGTGTTCCCCCTCCCGCGGGTGCAGGAGGAACGGCCATGACAATGCACCAACGTCCTCAAGGAACAGTCCTGGGCATAACAGAGGTGAGAGCAGTAGCACATAGCTTTGTAATGAAAAATCAGGCCAGGCCAGTTTTTGAACTTGCTTGAGGTATTATTTAAAAGACTTGTATGGCAAATATTAGTCAAATTGGAGAGCGTTTGTTCATTTTGCTGACAGTGCAAGGATGCCCGACTGGATGTACAAATGCCTGCCCACCCGGATGCCCACCGACCATGGCCAAACCATAGGTCTCGGTTGTTAACACAACTCAACCAACAAAAGGTTCCAATTTCAGATCAAATATTTTTGATGTCATCATCCAAAAAGGGCAAAATGTGAAAATTATCCATTTTCAATGAAATTTGGTGAATCGATAGAGGTCAACATACCATGTCTGATACTTGCCAGAATTGTTTCGACTTCTCTTATCATTTCAGGGCTATAGGCAATTCAGTTTTAGGGTTAACAGTGTTTCCAGAAAATGACCATATTTTCACCCTGCCAAAAAGGGTGCTTCCCATTGTCTGTTTTTTATGAATCAGTCCCTTATCTTTAACTGTTTCCGAGTTATGGTCACATAAATTTTTCAAATTATCTCCCTCTATGCCATTATTTCAACCTTCCAAATATGACACTTCCTCTTGACCTATTATCTTCAAATTTGCCACATGTATAGATCATGAAATTCTAGAGGGTACACGTTTTTCTCGACGTAATATCCTTTATGGCTTTTGAGTTATTGACCTTTGAAATAGTGATAAAATCACGGTTTTATGGAAACTTGGCAATATTTCAAGGTCTCTGATAAAGAGTCCTTAATTCATAAGGACTTTTCCTGTTGTCCAGTCATCTTGAAAGTTTGCATATGGGTAGATAATCAAATTCCATGGGTACATGTGTTTGCTTTGTTGTAATATCTCTTACCCTTTCTCAGTTATGCAGCCTCCTGGGGTGTGAATCTGGGGAATTTCTATTTTCACACATAGTAGGCGCACATAATCAGGTTTAGTTAAATACCAATATGAGAGTCCTAAGCATCACAACTACTTCATGTATTTGTCCACAAACAACCATATCATCAAGGTATGCCTTTGAAGTTGTCAGAATATTTTTGGGATTTGAGTCTTGACAGTATGAGACATGGATTATTATCATTAATTCTTAGCCCTTAAGGGCATAAATCTGACTTGGATCACACTTTTTTGCAACAGAATAGGTGCCCGTACATGCACAAGTAATTCACAAGTAACACCCTAAGTATCTTGGTAGTTGTTTTTAGTTTTTAGTTTTTAGGTAAGTCTTTGCAGCTATAGGCAGCCTAGACTTGCCAAAAAACAACAACCAACCAACAGGATGTAGACTATCAAAGTGTAACAAAAATATGTAAAAATCTCTAGGAACCAAGGGTTAACCTCCTGAGTATTTTCTAGATATTTTTCAACAAATCTAGTCATGGCTGCTATAATTTAGATTTGATGAAAAATTAATATAAATGTAACAAGAAATCAATGGTGCAAAAATCCATTTAATTTACATTGGGCAAATACGATTTAGTGTGCCCAACTTATACTTATTTCAGTGACAAGAGAAACCCTGTGCTGGGCAGGAATATCCAGCAGCATGCAAAGAGTTTAATGTCCCATATGTATATATTTTTACAAATCTTCTTCTAACATGAGCATTTAAAATTCAAACAATTTAAAAGCTATGACCAAATTTGGCCTTTGTTACATGTTGATAAGCTCATTAATAATTAAGTTTATTGTCAGTATTTAATTCATAAATTACAGACAAGATGGTATCTAAACATGTGCAATGCCAATTGGGATGGCAACTCTCATCCAACAAAGGTAATAACTCTGAAAGAATTACTTGGATACAGCGAGACTGAAATCCTCTCAATAATTTCATCATCCAGAAAGCTTTATATTAAATTAAGAAAATTTTTGAACAGTAGTCTTAGAAAAGTGGTGACAAGAAATGGAAATGTGATGACAAGAAATTCTAAATTCATCAAGGGTATTAACTCTTGAAGAAATACTTGTACACTGCAATCCAGTTTATCATATTATCACCAAAAGGCCATATATTAAATTTGGAAATAAAATCTTGAAGCATTGTCTTTGAAAGGTGATGACAAGGAAGTTCAAGTCCAACATGGGCAATAACTCTTATTGAAATACTTGAACACAGCTGGTTTGCAATCCCATTCATTATATTATCACTAAAAACTAAATTTGGGAAAAATATCTTGAATGCTTTTCTTTAAAATGTGATAACAAGAAATAGGTAAGAATGGATGGAGAGATGAACAGATGGTTGGATGGATGGATGGATGGAACCCATTCCTGTATCCACCTCCCACCATTTCGTCCCCTGTGTTCTATGTGCCAGTGGGCACAAAGAACACAATGGAACTCAGGGGACGACTTGGTGGGGGATAATAATTCATGTTTTAGGTTAGGGATTAGTAGGTCTTTATCATTGACATGGTGGGGGGGGGGGGGGGGGGTATTTTTAGTTTTAAGCTTATTCAATTTACAAGAATTGGTGAGCATGTTTTTAAACTTTTGTCAGCTGGTTGAGTGCTAGAAGCCACTATCATGGCTCTATTGAAAAGTGCTGAAAGCCACTTTAGTGGCTTTACACTGTATACATCAGCTTACTGTTTGCTAGGCAGTATCAAGAAAAGTGTTGATATAAAATTGTTCTGTTACAATTTATTGGAGAGTGACAAAGGGCACTCTACAATAACTTGTTACAAAACAATTATTTATATGAACAAAATCTTGCTAATCTGAGGCTCCCCTTGTTAGTAGCATGGTATCCTTGTTGTCTGGTGCCCATGGACTTGGATCTGTGAAAATCTTTTATTCAATATCGTAATTCTGTAACACAAAATATGGGAAGTACCAGTATTAAAAATCTGTTCCAAATGTATTCATGAATACACCTCAAATTTTACTGGGTTTGAATATGAATACATGTATTCATAAAATTCATATTGAATACATGTGAATATTTGAAAAACTGTATTTGAATATGACTGAGTACAAATACTAAATATGAATACCCCAACCCTGTGTAATCACAGCACTGGATTAATAACCACAAGTATAATCATGAGCTATCAGTAAAAGTTTGTTTTTAGAAAACGTGCATTGAAAAGCATTTGCTTCTGACCTAAATGCCACTATTTGTTACTCCAACAAGGGCCATAACTCAGGCAAAAGGTGCAGATAAAACCTGTCCTAGGAGGAATTTTTTGCCCATTGTTGGTCTATGATGACCGTATACCAAAGGGCAACCAAATTATTGATTATTCAACCCGACTTACAAGATGAAATGTTTGTACAAAGAGATGGAATCACAATTGTCTAAGGCCAACAAAGGCTGAAACTCTGGTAAGAATGTGTGGGCAGAATCTATCCTGTGTGGAGATCCTTTCCCCGATGCTGCTCTATTAGAATACTAGCATACCAAAGAACACACACCCAAATTTGATTATCCACATCCGAGGTACAAGCTGAAATGTTAACAAGGGGCCACAACTCTGGTAAGAATGTATGGCCTGATTCTGTCCTATTTGGAGGTCCTTTCCCTCATGCTGGTCTATTTCCAAAGAACACCCAAATTTGATAATCCACACCCAAGCTACAAGGTGAAATGTTTGTAGAAACAGACAGAATCACTATTTCATAAGGTCAACAAGCAGCCGCTACTCTGTTAACTGGTGGCGGGCTATTGACTGAATATGAAAAATGAGCAAGGAAAATGTTGGATTTTCCTTTGGTACCCTCATTTTCCTGAAAGCTCTGATAGTGGCTTCTAGCACTCAACCAGTTAAAAATGTGTGGCTGGAATCTGTCCTTTGCAGAAAACCTTGCCCCATGCTGGTCTATTTGCATACCAGCATAACATAGTATTTGATTGACCATATTCGTCTCATAAGGTGAAATGTTTGTATGGATAGATGGAATTGCCATTTTCTTAGGCCAACAAGGCGACACAAATGTGGTAAAGATGTGTGGACAGAATCTGTTGTTCGAGTATGTGGTGATCCTTTCACCAATACTGGTGTTTTAGCATACCCAAGAACATGCAAATTTGATTATCCACACCCAAGCTGCAAATGTGGAATGTTTGTGTGGATGGATGGCATCACTCTTTTCTACATCTGACAAGGGACACAACTCTGGCAAGAAAAGTATAAGAGCCCATCCCCCATCCTGATCTATCAGCATACCAAAGGACAACAAAATCTGATTGCCCAGACCAGATTTACAAGGTGATTTTTTTCTTCAGAGGGAAGAACAGGTGGATGCATAAACAGATAGAGGTTCCACTGAATACCTCTGAATCTTCCTTAAGAGATTGTGGGCATAATAATACATGCTGTGAGAAATGTAACTTTACCGACTGGTGGTCCATGTGTTATCAAAATATCTGTTGTGTCAGGAATCAAGTTCCACTTTTCTAGGCACTTCTGACCTCTTCTGAGATTAAAAGCCCACCCAGTAAATTCTGGTTGCCTGCAAAAGGAAAACAAACAAGTTACACAATATCATAATTTTGTCAAAGTTATTATTTACAATCAAGACAGAGCTTCAGTACTTTAATGTAATTTTTCTGCTGGGCATTACAAATAATTTTGGAGACACTTAGGTCATGGCCACAATTGGCTATACAGTTGAACCCTGTTAAATGAATAGTCACTTTGCCAATGAAAATTATTCAATTAACAGGAGGATTCAATAAACAGGAATTGTGGTACTTTCCTGTATTTTAGAGATAAACTTAGCATTTATTCTATTATATCTTGTTTGACAGAGCTCCATGAGCTCTGTCAAACAAGATATAATGAATTAAATGCCTGTATTGGCTACACTGATGCCAAATAGGTCTATAAACAAAGGAAAACTGGGGAGAGTCAGGGTAATTTCTCGACAGGTTGCAAAGTTTTTTATTCAATTAACAGGAGTTTACTCTAAAACCTATATTCAATTAACAGGTCAAATTTGTACTGGAGGTATGGTAAATGGTTTTGTGTTGGGAAATATATTCAATTAACAGAGATATTCAGTTAAGAGATATCCAATTAAGTGGGCTCCACTGTACTAAACTTAATGCCTACACTGCAGTTGTGATATAACCATAGTAGCTGAAAGTGACATCAAACACCAATAAATATATAACCTGAGTAGTGTACGTTGCAGATAACATTATATTTGATGCAGGAAATGTGCATGTACGTAAATTGTCATTGCTATCATGCATATTTGCAGGAAGTTGAATGTAGAACAACATTAACTGGTAGAGTGCTAAATTATTCTTGACCATCAATATTTGTTCACATGTCTTTGCCTTGTTATAATTTATGGGAGAGTGCCTAACAAGGCAAATCCATATAGACTAAATAATTTCACTTCAAAGGTAATAGGAATCACATCCTCAGAATATGAAGCAGTACATGTCCTCCAGAATAAAGCTCAAATATGGACTTCCAGCACTCCACCAGATAAAAGAAATCAGGTACAGTAAAACCCTATTTTCTGATTTATCCCATCTCCAGTAAATATTTCACAAATAACAAGGGTATTCAGTTATTCAGATTTTGGTCTTTTTCTGTATTTCAGTGTTAAATGTAGCATTTATTTTATTATATCTTGTTCCAGAGCACTCTTCAAACAAACCATAATATACTACTCAAAAGTGTGCTTAGTATATCCAACTACCTGTTTCACGTTTTAGTTGAAATATTGTGATGAAAAGTGTATATATTTTATTTTTAATTATATCTTTAATGATTTAAGCACAGAAATTAAGATTTTGTGTTTGAAATTATTTTTTGGCTTTTGAATACGATAACCATGGAAAATGGATATTATTGGTAAAAGAGGAAATTTTTCAAATTTGCCAAAAAGTTGACAGAGCGAACTGATGTGGGTTCAATATCGAGTATGACACCCATTATTGTTAATTACAGCTTGACAACGCCTTCTCATGCTCCCAATCAGGTTCCAGATGGTCCTTTGTGGGATGTTGTTCCATTCTTGGACCAGCATGGCACCAAGCTCCTGGACACTTCTTGATTGGACTGGACGAACTGAAATTGCAAGCTGCAACTCATTCCAGACATGTTCGATTGGCTTGAGGTCAGGGAATCTTGCTGGCCAGTCCATACGCTCAATCCCCTCCCTCTGTCGGTACTCCCAGACAGCATGGGCAACATGAGGACGGGCATTATCGTCCATCAGAATGAATCTATCACTCACTGCACCTGCATACAATCTGATGTGGACATCCAGGATCTCGTCAATATACCACTGTGCAGTCAATGTACCACGCTCAGGGACACAGAGCTCTGTATGTCTTTCCCAGCTGATTCCGCCACAGACCATTATTGACCCTCCACCATAGCGGTCATGCTCAGCAATGTTGGCTGCATGGAATCGCTCTCCTGGTCTTCTCCATACCCTAGAATGCCTATCCGTGTTGTCTAGGTAGTACCTTGACTCATCTGTAAAAAGGACAGGTCGTCAATCTTCTCTGGTCCATCCAACGTGATCCATGGCCCATTCGTATTGTGCCTGGCGGTGATTCTGGGACAGCTGAATGTCTTCTCAATCGGAGACCACCTTCGTGCAACCTTGCCCACATAGTCTGCGTCGAAACATTTACCCCGAATGCATTCTGAAGGTCACTGCGAAGCTGGGTTGCTGTGTCAAAGTGGTTTCTACGGGCCTGAATGATCAAAACCAGCTGCAGATGTTGCCCTGTCTCTGCCACCACCATGTCATCTGACTGGTGTGACATACTGCTGAAATCTTGCCCAGGCTCTGGTGATCACCGTATGGTGCACCCCAAGGGCTTCACCAACTTGACGATGGGTAGCTCCTTTGTGCCACCATGCCTACAGCCCACTACATTTCTGCTTCAGACAAATGTCTTCTTACATTTGCATTCGCCATATTCAATTATTAAATCACAAGGGTTGTGGTGAAATGAAGACTGAATACCCGACACATCTCAAGTACATGTAAACAGTGCACAAAAACATCATGGAAAACAAGAGGTACAAGCTTTCCATGACTGTCACGAAAAGTCTGTCTGTCAAGAGAGCAAATGTAAACACTGGGGACGGGGGGGGGGGGGGGGGGGGGGGGGGGGGGAGGGTTCCCAGACATTTTGTCTGTACGATTCAGACCGATTTTCGAACCGATTTTCACGAAATTTTGCACACTCATAGACGGTCGCAAAATCTAAAAATGTACTGAAGCCGAATTTTCGATTTAACCCTTATTTCGTCAGAATTGGCAAAAAACTGTCAAAATTGGGGTTTATAGGCACTTTCTTGAAACACGTCTTGTAGATTTTTTTTAAACATTCATCAATATTAGACCTGTCTGTGACACGATCATTCATATGCAATAGATATTAAGCGATGCATATGGTAACCCTCCACAGACTGCCAACATCGAAATTTTGATGAAATGGGCCGTTTTCAGGCTCCTAAAGCACCCAGACGACACACGAGAGATAAACATAACTTCATTTATTGGAAGTGGGATTCACCATGGATCATTTTTGTAAGTAATAAAGGTATTCAAAAAACCAAGCGTTAACCCCTTTTGGGCTGGTTAAACTGCAATACCCCCCTAAAGCTCAATATTTTTCATATATTTCTCTCAATGAGTCTTGTAGATTTTCAAGAAAAATTGCTCACTTTCCAGGTCTTGGTGTGGCAATTGAAGCTGCATGGACAAAATACTCCGGGGAGCATTTGTTAACCTCTCTACGGGCTGCTAAAAGTCAAAATTGTGATAAAATGGGCTGTTTTTGGACGCCAACAGCGCCCAATGGGTACGCCACAAAGAAATGTGCTTTCTATTAACAAGCGCACAATTTATGCGGAAACATTTTTGTAAGTAGTAAGGGTATTTAAAAGTCGAAGTCTTAACCCATTTTGGTCAGGCTAAAGAGACATGCCCCTTAACCCAACGCAGACGATATCAAAATTTATAATTTTAAAATATCATTTTAAAAAATTTTCAAAAACTTTCAACAATACCATATCATGTGACCACTCATTGGAACGAGCTCGTTCCAAAGAGGGGTAAAATGATATGGTTTTGTTGAAATTTTTTGAAAAATAGTATTTTTTTCAGCCTGCTGAATTTGCATATTACGCGGGGCAGATGTGGCCGTTTCGTTGGGTATAAGGGTTAAAAGCTTAAAATTCCCATTTTCTGAGGATTTCTCTAAAAACATCTTGTAGGTTTTCAAGAAAAATTGACTACTTGTAGGTCTTTGTGTGACATTACAAGTTGCATGGACAAAATATTCTGGTGATCATTTATTAACCCTCTACAGGCTGCCAAGCATCGTAATTTTGTTGAAATGGGCTGTTTTCGGACAAGAAAAGCACCCAATGTATACCCGACAAATAAACATAATCTCCTTTGTTGGAAGTGGAATTCACTGATGGCCATTTTTGTAAGTAATAAGGGTATTCAAAAAACCAAGCGTTAACCCCTTTTGTGGTGGTTAATATTTTTCCAATCAAAAGCTTAACAAATTCATGTTTTCCCTGTTTTTCTTTACAAACATCTTGTAGAGATTTTAATACAAAATGGCCATTGATAGGTCTTGGTGTCACATTACCAATTGCATGGATAAATTATTCCGGTAAGCATTTGTTAACCCTCCATGGACTGCTAAATGTCAAAAGTTTGAAAAAATAGTCTGTTTTTGGACACCAACAACATCAAACGGGAATGCCACAGAGAAACGTAACTTCTTTTACCATACGCAAAACTGACAACGATATTGATATTAACCCTCTCCACCATTAATGATGGTTTTTACCTAAACATTTTTTTATCAAACTGAGTCATTTGAGACTACACTATACCCACCTTTCTCATAACATCAATAAATGAACTTCAGTGAGACAGTTAAAAACAATTCATCAGACACTCTGTGGTCTTAAAAATCATGGAATCTCAACTGGAAAAGCCATGATTCTCCATAATCATAAAGTCTAGTTTTGGGGCTTTTGGGTTTGTTTTTTTTTCCACACATTTTGTCCGCACGGTTCAGAAGCCATTTTCAAACTGATTTTCACACAATTTTGCAAACTCACAGAGTGAAAAAATCTAAAAATGTACCGAAGCAGAATTTCAATTTAACCCTTTTTCGGCAGAATTGGCAAAAAAAACTGTCAAAATTGGGGTTTATAGGCATTTTCTTGCAATGAGTCTTGTAGATTTTTTTTAAACGTTCTTCATTGCTAGAGCTGCCTGTGATACGACCACTGATAGACAAGAGATATTAGTTCAATGCATATGGTAACCCTCCACAGGCTGCCAAACATCGAAATATTGATGAAATGGGTTGTCTTCGGACCCCCACAGCACCCAAACGATACACAAGAGATAAACATAACTTCCTTTATTGGAAGTGGAATTTACCGAGGATCATTTTTGTAAGTAATAAGGGTGTTCAGAAACCAAGCGTTAACCCATTTTGGGCTGGGTTAAACAGCAATATACCCCCCCTCTCCCCCTTGCCCCCCTTCCCCTCCCCCCCCACACCCCCCCCCCCCCCCCAAATCTCAAAAATTCATATTTTCTGTGGATTTCTCTAAACGAGTCTTGTAGATTTGTAAGAAAAATTGGTCGCTCCCATATCTTGGTGCGACATTACAAGTTGCATGGATAAAATATTCCGGTCAGCATTAGTTAACCCTCCCCAGGTTGCTAAACATAAAAATTGTGTTAAAATGGGCTGCATTTGAACACCAACAGCACCCACTGGGTGTACCACCGTGAAAGGTACCTTCTTTTATCAGACGAAAAATTGATGGGGAAACATTTTTGTAATTGGGAAGGGCATTCAAAAGTCGAAGTCTCAACCCATTTTGGACTGGTTAAAGAGAGATACCCCTTAAAAGCTTAAAATTCCCATTTTCTGTGGATTTCTCAGTGCATATAATAATATATATATAACAAACATAATCTACTTTGTTGGAAGTGGAATTCACCGAGGACCAAATTTGTTAGTAATAAGGGTATTCAAAAAACCAAGCATTCACCCCTTTTGGGATTGTTAATAGCAATACCCATCAAAAGCTTAAATGAAAGTGTCAATGACACTGTAGCTCAACTTGTTAAGACATGTACATGTATAGTATGTGACTCAGCAATGACAAACATCTAGGTAATGACCTGATAACAAAGGTACATATAAAGTATTGTAACGGTCTGTACATAAATACTGACCGTAGCCTGTAACAAATGTATAGGTAAAGTATTGTGAAGGTGGGTGACAGTCAGATGCTAAACTAGAAAAGAAATCTTTGAGTCCCAGAGTGGGTCTGACTGAACCCCAAAATATTTGTTCTCATAGCACAGTGATAAAAAATGCACCCCAAAACACACTCGTTCCTGTCCCAAGGTGAAAACAAAGGGACAAAAGAAGTTTCATGAAGATCAGTTCATAAATACGAGCTGTATAGAAGTTGTGACAAAAAACTGATTGGACCTAATTTTGGTACAAAATGGCCACTGGCAGCCATCCTGAATTTTGGACTGCACACAGAAACACTCATTCTCGCCCCAAGGTGATAACAAAGGTACCCAAAAAGTTTTGTGAAGATCGGTTCATAAATACAGCCTCTAGCCCGAGCCGTATTGACATGTGCACTTACAGTGTATAAGTAGCACTGATTAATTCAAAGTTCATCTAATTTGCATAATTTCTGCACGAGAAGAAAAATGCGATGTATTCCATGTTACTAAACATTCATACAAAAATTTATTCAAATCAGAACTTTCATACAGAAGTTCTGTACAAAAGACTGATTGCACTAATTTTGGTACAAAATGGCTGCTGGTGGCTATCTTGAATTTCGGACTACACCCCCAAAACACTCGTTCTTATCCCACGGTGATAACAAAGGTACCCAAGAAGTTTCGTAAAGATCGGTTCATAAATACGGCCTCTAGCCTGAGCTGAAAAGAAGTTGTGTACAAAAAACTGATTAGACCTAATTTTGGTACAAAATGGCCACTGGCAGCCATCTTGAATTTTAGACTGCACCCAGAAATACTCATTCTTGTCCCAAGGTGATAATAAAGGTACCCAAGACGTTTCGTGAAGATCGGTTCATAAATACAGACTGTAGCTCGAGCCGTATTGACATGTGTACTTACTGTGTGTAAGTAGCACTGAAAAAATCAAAGTTCATCTAATTTGCATAATTTCTGCATGAGAAAACTAGAGGATGGCCACCAAAGGGTGGCTGATTCCCCCGAAAAAAGCCTTGATAGCCATTCCAAACTTATTCGCGACACACCCTCTGGTTGTGGGCAATAATAATACCAAGTATCATTAATATCCTTGAAGGCTGTAAGAAGTTATGGAGCGGACGCAAATTCCGTCTATGCCCGGACGGACAGATGGACAGACAGACAGACAGACGGACTGACGGACGACGTCACGGCTAGATTCCCCCGAATTTTTTTCAGGGGAATAAAAATCCATATTATATATGATGTATCCCACATTCCACATTCATACAAAAAATTATTCAAATCACTGCTTTCATATGGAAGTTCTGCGCAAAAATTTGATTGCACCTAATTTTGTACAAAATGGCTGCCAGCGGTCAACTTGAATTTTGGATCGGACCCAAAAACACTCGTTCTCGTCCCACGGTCATAACAAAGGTACCCAAGAAGTTTCGTAAAGATCGGTTCATAAATGCGGCCTCTAGCCTGAGCAATATTGAATTGTTGACGGACGACTGGCCATGGCATAAGCTCAAATTTGGCTTTGCCAAAGTTGAGCTAAAAATCATGTTTTCCCTGAATTTCTTTACAAACGTCTCAAAGGTTTTCAAGAGAAAATGGCCATCGATAGGTCTTGGAGTCACATTACCAGTTGCATGGATAAAATATTCAGGTAAGCATTTGTTAACCCACCAAGGGCTGCCAAATGTCAAAATTTCGAAAAAATAGTCTGTTTTTGGACACCAACAACATCAAATGGGAATGCCGCAGAGAAACGTAACTTATTTTACCGGACTCAAAACTGATAGGGAAACATTTTTGGAAGTAGGAAGGGTATTCAAAAATGGAGGTCTTAACCCATTTTTGACTGGAAGATGAGATACAGTAGAACCTGTCTTGAGAGACCGCCCTTTGGGCCAAACAAAAGTGGTCTCTCAAGACAGGTGGTCTCTCATAACAGGTTTCAGGTTTTCTCAAGTCAGTGAATAACCAACCTCAAAATTCAGAAATGGAGAAGAATGGATTTTTGTAATTACTTTGTAGTTGTTCCTTTTTTGAAGTTTTTGTAACAAATTGAAATGGACTGTTATCAAAATTATAAAAAAAATTAGTGTTGAAAATCTTCATTGAAGATTTTCAACATTAATTTATTTTTATAATTTTTATAACAGTCCATTTCAATTTGTTACAAAAAGATTTTCAACACAAATTTATTTTTATTCCAATCTGTCACATTTCAGGTATGTATGAAATTGTTTATTCAGCAATAATCCTAATCTTTTCACAGGGGTCTTATAAAAACATCTCAATCTTTAATGAGTAAGCAATTGAAACCCAATTAAGAGCTTTTAATACTTTTAATTATGTTCGTATAACCACAATGGATTTTCCAATTCCAGAACAGGTAAAAAGTTTTTGTCATGGTTTCAGTCTTCAAAGGGGCGGTCTCTCAAGACAGGTCTATTATGGCATAAAAATACAAGTTGGTACCAGGTCAAAGTGGTCTCTCAGGACAGGTGGTCTCTCAAGACAGGTGGTCTCCCATAGCAGGTCCATTATAGAGTAAAACCAATCGGTGCCTGGCATATGTGGTCTCTCAAGACAGGTGGCCTCTCAAGACAGTGGTCTCTCAAGACAGGTTTTACTGTATACCCCTTAAAAGCTTAAAATTTCAGTTTCTGTGGATTTCTCCCCCAAAATTTTCAAGAACAATTGACCATTCCCAGGTCTTGGGTTGACATTACAAGTTGCATGGACAAAATATTCCGGTAAGCATTTGTTAACCCTCCAGAGGCTGCCAAGCATACACATTTTTAGAAAATAGACTGTTCTTGGGCACCCATAACAACCAATGAGTACCTACGAGATAAACATAACCTTCTTCATTGGAAGTGGAATTCACCGAGGATATTTTTTGTAAGTAATGAAGGTATTCACAAATACAGGCATTAACTAGTTTAGGGCTGGTAACAATGCGATACCCCTCAAAAGGTTAAAAATTCATGTTATGCGAGGATTTCTCTAAAAAGATCTCGTAGATTTTCAAGAAAAATTGGTCATTCTCAGATCTTAGTGTGACATTACAAGTTGCATGTACAAAATATTCCAGCAAGCATTTGTTAACGCTCTGCAGGTTTTCAAACAGCAAAATCTTGATAAAATGGGCTGTGTTTGCATACCCACAGCACCCAAAGTTAAAAGGAGAGATCAATATAAGTGGAAGTAGAATTCACTGAGAATTATTTTTGGAAGTAATAAGGGTATTCAAAAAACAACACTTAACCCATTTTGGCCTGGATAAACAATCATACCAATCAAAAGCTTAATACATGTATTCATGTTCTCTGAAAACAACTTGTAGATTTTCTTTAAAAAATGGACATTCGCAGTTTTTGGTGTGACATTACAAGTTGCATGGGAAAATATTCCTGTTAGCTCTTGTTAACCCTCTACAAAGTGCAACATATGAATATTTTGTTTACATTAGAGATAAAATGGACCATTTTCAAATAGCAACAGAACTTAGTGGGTATGTGTCAAACAAACATTACTCATTTTGTTGGTCATTAACTTGTCGGAAGACGATATTGATATTAACCCTCTCCACCATTAATGATGGTTTTTACCTAAACATTTTTTATCAAACTGAGTAATTTGAGACTACTATATGCACATTTCTCATAACATCAATATTTATTTTATTTATTTATTGATGTTTAAGGTCATATATTTATGCACAATGGCTAATCATGACCGTGACAGTTTTACGGGTGGAGGAAGCCGGAGAACCCGGAGAGAACCACCAAGCAACGACGAGCAGCTGCCAGCTCCCCAACATCGTAACTCCGCACTGCAGCACAGGCAGGGTTAGATTGGTTGAAGACATGCGTACCATCGACGTGCAGTACGCCTTAGTACACGGCGTCATCGTGCCCCCACGCGGGCAATGGGGCATAACATCAATAAAGGAACTTCAGTGAGACAGTTAAAAACAATTCATTTGACACTGTGGGGTCATGGAAAATCATGGAATCTCATCTGGAAAAGCCATGATTCTCCAGAATCATAAATCTAGTTTCTCTCTCATTTACATTACAGTATGTTGTTCTTATCACATTGGATAAACAAAGATTATCCCCAATAAAATAACACTATCAAATTGTCAGGGTGTATTATGTAACGTGAATGGTGTTAAGGCCCAATAGAGTAAATCTTCTGTTTCTCAGGCCATTATTTGGAAAATTGCATGTGGGCTGTGATTTTTACTTTATTTTTTAAATTTTTGTAAGTATTTCTTTGCCATCAAAAGTTCACGTCTCGGTTTGTTTTAAGTTTTAGGCCTCATAATCTACAGAATAGCATAGGTGGTGGTGTATTTCGTCCCTTGAGTGCAAGAGGGATTTGTAAAGCATTGCAAAGCCTTGCTAAGCTCAAGAAACAAATTTATCAATTGTATTAACTTGAGTAAAATATCAAACATAAACCATTTAATTTTTAAATTTTTTAAGTTTGTATTGGTTATAAAAAGAGTTTATGCAGCAGCCAAAAGGACCATGTGGGAGGGCCTAAAAAACAGATTTTTAACTTTTTCAGGCCTAAAAGTCAATTACTTGGGTAGTTTACATTACCAATGTCATTGCTATTATAACTAGAGGTACTGTGAGCAAGCTCACAAAGTGATACCCCCGCGCCTGTCAGAACGGAATTATATTGCTTCATGCACATTTTCATATGGAGTTCTTCCATTGTGTAAAGTTTCATGCAAATTCTTCAAACAGTTTAGGAGTTGCGCTTCTAAGGATGGACAGACGGATGGACGGACAGGGTGATTCCTATATACCCACCCAAACTTTGTTTGCGGGGGTATAATAATACAACTAGAGTAATAACCAATATTAACTAGTAAGAGTGCTGGAAGCCCATATTTGGGCTTTATTCTGAAGTTTAGATACAACAATTCAAAGGTTTCATACTCTATGGGTGAGCTTCACATTATCTTTGAAGTGAAATTATTTCAACTGTATGGATTTGCCTTGTTGCAAAGTGACAAAAGGCACTCTCCCATAAGTTGTAACATGGCAAAGACTGGTTAATAAATTTTGCTAATCAGAAGTAATTTAGAAGTCAACCAATTAAAAACAGCTGTGGTAATATCCAATATTCACAAAGAACAATCTGTGCACACAACACACTTTTCTTGAGGCTTCAGTGGATCAACTCTTGAGCAGCTTGTAAATGAAGTCACAAACTGATAACACGTTGACAGAGAAAGGACAGGGTAATGGCCACTATTTTCAAATATCTACACCTGGGCAGATGGTCAAACCTAGGGTTTGCATGATATTCTAAATTGAATACTGGTATCGGTAATAAAAAACAGAGGCTCAAATGAGCCTGAAACACTCACCTGGCTCAAATTGTCAAAAGAGATGAGTTTATCAGTAAGTGAACAGAAGCAAGAGCAATTTTTTGATTTGCTATGATGCAACTAAAGGCAACTTTTTTGACCATTCATTTCTGTTGGTCCTAGGAAAGGTTCCTAGCAAGCTTTGTTCAGTGAAGTATTAAAAAACAATAACCGAACAAAATTTTTGTTTTCTTTTCAACTACTGTGGTTCCCTCTAGCACCCCCCCCCCCCTGCCCCCCTCCCCCCAAAAAATGAAAGTGTCAATGACACGTACATGTATAGTATGTGACACAGCAAAGACAAACATCGAGGTAAGGACCAGATAACAAAGGTACATATAATGTATTGTAACAGTCTGTACATAAATACTGACCGTAGCCTGTAACAAATGTATAGGTAAATTATTGTAAACGTGAGCGACAGTCAGATGCTAACCCAGAAAAGAAATCCTGGAGTCCCAGAGTGGGTCTGAATGAACCTCAAAATATTTGTTCTCATAGCACAGTGATAACAAAGGCATCCAAAAACACTTGTCTCAGTCCCAAGGTGATAACAAAGGTACCCAAGAAGTTTCATGAAGATCAGTTCATAAATACGAGCCGTATAGAACTTGACAAAAAACTGATTGGACCTAATTTCGGTACAAAATGGCCACTGGCAGTCATCTTGAATTTTGGACCGCACCCAGAAACACTCGTTCTTGTCCCACATTGATAACAAAGGTATCCAAGAAGTTTCATGAAGATCGGTTCATAAATACAGCCTCTAGCCCAAGCCGTATTGACATGTGCACTTACTGTGTATAAGTAGCACTGAATATATCAAAATTCATCTAATTTGCATAATTTATGCACGAGAAAAAAAAAAGGTATTATATGTGATGTATTCCATGTTACTAAACATTCATACGAAAAATTATTCAAATCAGAACTTTCATACAGAAGTTCTGTACAAAAAACTGATTGCACTAATTTTGGTACAATATGGCTGCTGGTGGTCATCTTGAATTTCGGACCACACCTTTCGGACCACACCCACAAACACCCACGGTGATAACAAAGGTACCCAAGAAGTTTCATAAAGATCGGTTCATAAATACAGCCTCTAACCTGAGCTGTATAGAAGTTGTGTATAAAAACCGATTAGACCTAATTTCGGTACAAAATGGCCACTGGCAGCCATCTTGAATTTTGGATCACACCCCAAATTACTCGTTCTCATCCCAAGGTGATAACAAAGGTACCCAAGACGTTTCGTGAAGATCGGTTCATAAATACAGTCCCTAGCCCGAGCCGTATTGACATGTGTACTTACTGTGTGTAAGTTGCACTGAAAAAAGCAAAGCTCATCTAATTTACTAAACATTCACACAAAAAATTATTCAAATCAGTGCTTTCATATGGAAGTTCTGCACAAAAATCTGATTGCACCTAATTTTGTACAAAATGGCTGCTATCGGCCTTCTTAAATTTTGGACCAGACCCTAAAACACTCATTCTCGTCCCACAGTGATACAAAAAAGGTACCCAAGAAGTTTTGTAAAGATCGGTTCATAAATACGGCCTCTAGCCCGAGCCGTATTGGCATCTGCACTTACAGAGCTAAAAAACCAAGAAAAAACAAGCGACTCGATTTGAACAAACTTGAATTTGACATTCCTGGAGATGTTACATACCAAAAATGAAAGGATTCTCACTGGCGGACCTGAAGAAGAATAATTTTCAAGAAATTTTCTCATATTTGACAAAGTTAAACTTTGGGCTTCAATAAAAAGCCCAAATATTAACCCAGGGACCTGATTTGAACAACCTTCAATCTAACCCTCCCAGAGGTGTTGTACACCAAATATCAAAAGAATCTGACTGCTGGATCTGGAGAAGATTTTTAAAGAATATTCCTCATATTGAACAAAGTTAAAATTTGGTCTCCCATAGGGAGCCCAAATATGAACCCAGGGACTTGGCTTGAACAACCTGAATCTCCCTTCCTTAAGTATGAAGTATACCAAATATCAAAAGATTCTGATTTTAAAGAATATCCCTCATATTGCACTAGTTTGAACATTTGGACTCCTGTAGAGTGCTCAAATATGGACCCAGGGGTTAAATTTCAACAACCATGTGAAACAATCTTCCATAGATGTTATATGTGAAATATGAAAGCTCTTGGAGCAGTGGTTGGGGAGAAAAAGATTATTTTATATTTTTCCCATTACCTTCAGTGTTAAATAATGCTGACTCGGCATTTTCTCAAAGTGCCGAAACTATACCTTTGGGCAAAACCGATAGCAATTTCTTTTCACCATTTCTTTCTATTGGTCCAAAGAAAGCTTCACACCATATAACAAGTTACAGTTCCAGGCAGGTTTGGAGATATGGGCGTTTGAATTTTTTTCTATTTTTAGCTCCTGAGGTTCCTACAGGGCAGCGGGAAAATTTGTTTTGGCATAAATCAAGTTCTTAGGAATCAATAATACCTCATAGCAAATTTTTTTCAAATCGGTCTCTTGGTTCGGAAAATAGAAATTTTGGGCGGGGCACAAAATAGGGATCCTCCCGTAGCAAGCCCAAATATTGACCGAGAAAATTTCTTTGAACAAAACTGGAATCTTGAGTACCAAAGGAGCTTACATACCAAATATCACAGCAGTCTGACTGGTAGTTCATAAGAAGATTTCAGGAGAAATTGATGCTTTTGGGGCATCACTCCCACCCCAGTGGGGGCACGAGTTCATTTTAACAAAATTGGAAAGAGGATACCTCCAATATACTGTATGTCAAATTTGTTTGAGTTTTGGGCTGGTGGTTTTGAAGGAGAAGACCGAGTTATGAAAGTTAACGGACGACGGATGCAAAGTGATGGCAAAAGCTCACACTGACTTTCAGTCAGGTGAGCTAAAAATACCATGGTACACTGGTATATCGAAGGCTTATTCAGATATCTGAACATACTTAGCACAATCGGGACTTGAGCCATCACAGTTAGCATGCCTTGATAATGCTGTTTGAATAACCCTTTACCCAACGCAAACGATATCAAAATATATTATTTTAAATATTAGTTTATCGAATATTTTATACCTACAAAACAATATTCTGTGACCCCTTACTGGAACAAGCTCGTTGAGCTCATTGCGTTGAGGGGTCACATGATATGTTTTTGTTGAATTTAAAAAAAAAATTCAACTGCTGAGTTTGTATATTACATGAGCAGATGCGGTCGATTCATTAGGTAAAAGGATAATATTATTCAATCGGGATTACAGTTAAAACTCAAGACATCTTGAAAATTAAATTGTGGGTAAACAAATACGGACGAAAAACCAGTATTTATCAACCTACCTCAATTGTTTACTACAGGCTTGCACTACAGTGGAAGAACCTAACTTGGATAAAATACTCTCTATTTTAATTTTTCCCAAGATTTGGGAAAGAAAAGTGGTGTAAAAACACCACGAAAAAATAAGCCAAAACTGGGTCGAGCGCCCTCGGCGCACACCCAGTATGGGACGCTCTTCCATAGTACAAATCCACGACTTCCGTAAAACAGTACACAATGCGTCAATTCGTCATTCTTTTTTTTATCCAAGACACGTGAAGGATGTGTCTCTGCCATATGCATTATGAAACAGTATTCAACTCGTGGATAATGGTTTTCCTGTGACTGGAATTATGGATCTGAAGATCGTATAATAACAGGACTGTGTTTTATATATTCTCGTTAATATTTTCAACCACATTCTCATTGTATATTATTTATTATTCCGTTTTCGTGAAGGTTTTGTTTTCGACATCACGCGATTCGACAATGAATTTTTTCGGTTGATGAATTAATTTTTGGAGTTAGGTGTCAATCTGGGACTGTCTGGACAGGATTTCTTCACTCTGTTGAGGGCTGAATTTCTGTTTTTTCAGTCCCTGTCGACCGTCTGGGTTCTGTCATGTACCCACCGTTTTTTTTTTTGCCACCGTCTCTCGTAGTTGAGGGTGTTCTTCTACTTTCTGTTTCTGTTGAGTTCACCTTTTTCTTCTACTGCTCTCACCTCTGTTATTTCCAGGGGATGTGCAGCTCCTCCCGCCCTTGCAGGGTGGGGGGGGGGGGGAACACTGTCGTTTCGGGGCCCCCACGACTCGACCACGTCTGGTGTGAGTTTGACCCGCTCCGTGGGGGATGTGCAGCTTTTCCCGCTCCCTCAGGGGGTGGGGAACACTATCGTTTCGGGGTCTCCCAATTTACGTCTGGTGAGAATTCTTCCCCCTCCGTGGGGGATGTGCAGCTCCTCCCGCACCAGCGGGGGGTGGGGAATGCTGTCGTTTCAGGGCTTCCCAACTCGACCATGTCTGGTGAGCGTTATTCCCCTTCTGTGGGGAATGTGCAGTTTTTTACCATGGTGGATACTGCGGGAGCTGTTGGATTTCTGGCGAAGAGATGCCTGGTTCTGGGACTATGCGCCCTCTCCAGTCGACATCTAAGGCTGTCACTAGGGTTGTGACTCCTCCTTTGGAGGCCGAGCTTGGTGGCTCTCTCCGCATTCCGCCAGTTCCAACAGCTCCCGTCGTATCTGCTGCTACTGCTGTTCCGTCTACAACGTCATTGGGCACCGTTTTTAGCTGGCCTCGGCTTATCCCAGCCAGGGTCTGCAGGGATGTCTGTAGTGGGGTTGTGGGGTATCAGCCTCAGCCTTCCCCGACTTCCACTCGGCGAAGTCGAATGGGGCTGCCGACTGAACCCCCTACTGTGTCCTCTCAGCCATTGAGCACAGTAGTTTTATACCTGCAGTGGTCTGCTGCGGTATCTGGTTGTGCAGACATGGGGCTATCGGCCTCAGCCTTCCCTGACTTCAACTCGACGATGTTGAAAGTGGCTGCCGACTGGACCCTCTACTGTGGTCTCTGCGCCATCGAGCACCACAGTTGTCATTAGATTCGGATGTTCTTAGTGGGACACTATGAACTCTGTGGCGTTTCCGTCCACTCATTCTGGCCACAGAACCAGTTTTGGGGGGCCAACGTCTTTTGTGCAGCTTGGACCTTCTGCCCTGCAGAGGTCCGCGGTGACTCTGAGTTCCTGCTATGTTGATCCTCGGGGTGTGTCACACCCCTATGCACATCTGCCTTCAGACGTTTCGGCTGCCGCCCGTCGTCCCACGTCGGGTGTTTTGGAGGATCATGACCCTTCGCTGGTTAAGAGGGTCAGAGGTGAAGCCACTTTGCTGGTTCGTTCCCCTGTCGAACCGGCCAGTATGGCAGTGAGCTTAGGGAGGCCCTCTCCTTACTCACTCAGGTTCTGTCAAAGAGCCTTCCCATTGCTTCCAGCAAGGCAGCGAGTGGTTTCCAGGCGCCCCCTATGGCGCCGCCTCCCGGGATTGGAAACAGGCCACTTTCTGATCCCCCATGGGAGGCGTCGGCTGGTTTGCCCACGATGGGCTATGTGTCTTCCGACTCAGGGGAAGAGTCAGACATGCTTGATGCTGAGAGCCAGCAGTCTTCGGACTTGGGGACAGCTCTTGATTTCATGTTTGGGTTCCTTCCGGATCTCAAACCATCTAACCAGTTGACAGTGTCAGCCAGGCCGCGATCATAGGTCGCGCGCCAACAGTCTATGGAGCAACCCGCTTCTGGGCGTCTTCGACCGTGCCAGTCGGTACAGTTGGTTGAAGCATTTTCAGCCTTGGACTCTAAGTTCCAAGGCAATGAAGGCTCCGTTCTTCACCAGGGTTGACACCTTTTTGCCTCCGGCGCGTTATCGTTCCTATGATTCTGCCAATCCGTCGGTCTATACCAGACTTTGACGGTTTTGGATCAGGACTCCAATTCCCTCTGGCTTTCCAAGTCCAAGCCTGTCGTCATTCCGAGGACGACTCTGGAGTCCACATTGGGCTTATCGCGAGAGATGCTTGGTATGCTTTCTCTCTCCGATCACGTCGTCTCAGCTTTAGCTGCTTATCAGCCCCCAGATAAGTTTGACGAGGTACAGGCTCCTTTGCGTGTGCTGTCCAAGGCGCTCATGCATCTTACTCACACGCCTGTCTGTAACACGGCTAATCTGGAATTAGTTCGAAGGGACTCTGTTCTGGACACAGGCCGATCTCTTCCTGAGGAGCAGTGTGCTACTCTTCGATCTGCTTCTTTGGCAGGTCCGCAACTTTTCCATGGTTCTGTGTTGACGGTCTGGGATGACGTCCTACGTCATTCCAACGATCAGCTGCTGTTTCTTCAGCTTGATCAGCCTTCTAGGGTAGGCACGGCCATTCCAAGCCTAACAAGTACCCTCTGCTTCCTCTGCGAAGCAAAGGGGCTGATCCTTCAGCCTCCACTTCTACTTCTTACTCAAGGGGTAAGGGTAAGCGTCGGTAGTCTTGAGGGAAGTCCCAGGATTCTTCATTCAGTAGAGGAGGTGTTTTCTCCTTTCGCGAGCCTTGTCGGGGCTCGAAATGAAGGTCCTTACCTCGACCCGTCCCAGGTTGGAGGAAGGATAGCAGAGTTCGCAGACCGTTGGGCCACCATCACATCCGATCCTTGGGTGTTAGATGTTGTTTGGTCCGGGCTGCGAATATCCTTCCGAAGGCACCCCACTCTGTCCAGGGTGCCTCTTCCAACCGCAGTTCCTTCAGACATTTTACGTCGGGAACTTTTGTCCACGGAGATAGGACAATCTCCTGACAAAGGGGGCGATTGAACATTAGGTCAGTGGGTTTCTATTCCCGTCTGTTCTTGGTGCCGAAGAAGGACGGCCGACTCCGACCGGTTATTGATCTGGGTTTCCTGAACCAGTCTATCATTGCTCATAAGTTCAGCATGGAGACTTTCAGGTCGGTCCTCCGTTCAATTCACCAGGGAGATTTCGTTTCCAGCTTCGACCTGTGAGACGCTTACTTTCATGTTCCGATTCATTGGGCGTTACGGAAGTATCTCAGGTTCGTTTTTCTGGGACGACGTTTACCAGTTCAAGGCCATGCCTTTCGGCCTCAACCTGGTTCCTTGGACCTTCACCAGACTAATGTCGCATGTGATAGCTTTCCATCGCACACAGTCCAGGGTGACTACTTCGGCATATCTGGACGATATCCTCCAGGGGCATTCCAATTCTGCCTTACTGGAGTCGGATGTCGCCACTTTGTTGAGCTTGCTTACGTCGCTAGGTTTCAGAGTCAACGAGGAGAAGTCGGACCTGGTCCCTTCTCAGTCGTTTTATCATCTGGGGATGGCTTTCCGCACACAATTCAATTTGGTGGTGGTTCCCCAGGCCAAGGCTGTGATTCTCTCAGCTTTTGCTCTGACTCTTCCCAGTCCACTTCCGCGATGGCTCGGAGTATTCTCCAGCTACTCGGTCTCTGCTGTTCGGTGACGGATCTCATTCCTCTAGGTCGGCTGCGTGTCAGACCTCTCCAACACTTTCTGCTCAGTCGTTGGAGGCCGAATGTCGATTTTCTGGATCTGGTGCTTCAGTTTCCAGAATATCTTTATCCTCACCTTCTCCTCTGGGCGGATGTCCAGTGGCTTTCGCAGGGTGTTCCGTTGGACTTACCACGTCCGATCGCGTTGTCTATCCCAGCCTTTCAGCTTTTTTCAGGGTCAGTTCCAGCTTTGTGCTGTTACTGCCCTTTCTGTCTGTGAGTCGCACTTCACCATACGCCTCATCTTTCATTGTCTTTTCTAATGTTTGTGATGCTATGGTTTGATAGGCCTAGGGATCTCTTTCTCTGTCCACGGTCCCAGTGCTATTGAGTTATGTGTGGGTTGGTTATGTGATTCCCTCCAGCATTTTGTCTATTCAGCCTGTAGTAAACAATTGAGGTAGGTTGATAAGAAGTATAAATTTTATAGTAAATTTCCTTTCTTATTATACCTACCGAAATTGTTTACATGAAGGCCCTCCTGTCTTCTTATTCGGGTAAGAATATTTCCTCCCCGCTGATCACATAACTCCTGTGTTGCTGGGAATCAAAAGAATGACGAATTGACGCATTGCGCACTGTTTTACGGAAGACATGAATTTGTACTATGGAAGAGCGTTCCATACTGGGTGTGCACTGATGGCGCTCGACCCAGTTTTGGCTTATTTTTTCGTGGTGTTTTTACACCACTTTTCTTTCCCAAATCTTGGGAAAGATTAAAATAGAGAGTATTTTATCCAAGTTAGGTTCTTCCACTGTAGTGCAAGCCTGTAGTAAACAATTTCAGTAGGTATAATAAGAAAGCAAATTTACTATAAAATTTATACTTTTGTAATTACACCAGTATTCACTCAATACTGGTTTAAATACCGGTATGTATTGGTTTATCAATATACCTTGCAACCTAGTCAAACCTATTGTTTCCACCAATGTATCTGCATCTGCAGAATGCTCTCATGAATGGGCATATTACTCAAGGTTATGGGCAGACTACTAAAATGAATAGCTAAGTTTGCCACCCACCACCTGGTCTTACACAATTACACATGCCAAAGACTGATTCAACAAACAAAACACTGTACCTAACAAGGGTGCACTACATTCATTTGAAAGCACAAATACTCAAAACATCTGCGTCAACAATTACATGTACTTGATTCCATAAGTAAAATGCCAGACATTTTAAGTAATATGGCCAGAGTCTCTACTCTGTCGAAGACATGTGTTCATAATAGCTACATCACCAGTTAATTAGTAGTGTTGTGCGGTTTTATTTTTCTTGTTTCAGTTCAGTTTTGGTTCGTTTTTTTTAAAAAAAACTTGGTTGAAAGGTGGGTTTTCGTTTTTTTTCTGTTAAGACATCTGCAGTTTCAAACAGAAACTATGTAGTGTCAATATAATGCCCATACTGTCATATTTTCAATGACGATTTAATTGGCAGTGACTAGCATTGGCCATCGGTACTAAGTGTATAAATGGCAGGCATTATCAAAACAAACAAAAAAATAAAAGAAAATAAAATGTAACAGTGTTCGTAGAATATCACCACTCACCAATTCTAGGCACATGCCCCCTCCCCCCCTTGGTCTTTAAGTTCAGGCATAAGATAATCTATGATGAATTAATATCAACACATGGGTGCTAAAAGAGCTAATTCACAATTTCCCAGGGCTCTGTTCAGTGTTCACTCCAGGGTGGGGCCCTGGGCAGCATAATGAGCAAAGTGACCTTACCAGGCATTGCAAATAATAACAAGTGGGTCATCTAGACACCCATCCCAAGATATTTGATAATGAACTGGTGTATGGACTCTTTTCAGTAGCCCCCCCCCCCCCCCCCCCCCCCACTCACAGTGGTGGCTAGTGCCACCACCCGCCCTAGTAAGATAATCAGCAATCATTTCATGTCAGTCTGTAATGGGAAAGTCATATTGTTTGCAGCTGGGTGGGCTTCAAAACGAACCACTTTACCAAATACCTATTGGCTATCTAACCCCCACCCCCCACCCCCCCCCTCCCACTCGCAATGGTTTGAGCTCAACGGAATTGATTTTACAAATTCACTGGTGTACTGTTTTATATTGTAACTTTTTGCGTTTGCCTCTTACCACTCCACTTTCTATTTATTCGGACTGGGGGGTGACTTTGTGGGAATCATGAAAGCACTGTATACAGATGTGCAAAGCCAACTCAGTCTAGGGAGTATCACTACAAAACGAGTCCCTATGGATATAGGCCTCAAGCAGGGGTGTATCTTTTCACCGATTTTGTTTGCATTGTATGTTAAAGATTTAGGGGACGAACTAATTCAGAGTGCGGAGGGGGTAAATGTTGGAGACATAAAGGTACCCGGCTTATTCTTTGCGGACGACATGGTGTTAATGTCTAGAACTGAACAGGGGCTAGAGAAATTGCTGGAAATTGTTGGTAGATATGGGAACACTTGGCGGCTCGAACTAAATGAAAAGAAAAGCAAGGTAATACCCGTTGGACGCAAGGTAGATATGACGAAGAGATGGAGAGTGGGGGAGTTCTCAATCCCCGAAGGGGAAAGCAAACAAATCACTGTAGGAGAAACGGGAGAGTATGAGTATCTAGGGGTAAGCATAAATATAACGGGAAGAGGGGTGTACAGAAATTACTCAGCCAAACTGATTCTGAAGGGGAAAAGAATTCTGAACCAACTAAAACTTTTAGGGAAAAATAGTTTCAACAAGGTCTTTGTGGGGAAAACACTGTGGGAGAGGGTGGGTTTACCAAGTATAACGTATGGCACGGACGTGATTCCATTAAACCAAACTGTTATTAAGAAGTTGGAAAGTACTCAGAATGATGCCGGCAGATGGATAACAGGGTCGAGTAATGCTGCAGCTTTGGAAGCAGTAAGAGGGGAGCTTGGGTGGATGAAAATCAAGGACAGGGTAGATTTGGGAAAACTGTGTTACTTTAACTACTTGAGAAACCTGCCTGACAACCGGTGGTGCAAATTGATGCTCGATACCATTTGGAATTCTAATATAGATACGGGGTGGTCAAAACATGTGAGGGAACTAATGGACAATTACTCTATAGAGGTCACAAACATAGAAGTAGGAATGAAAGAAGGCAAAAGGTTTGTCAAAGAGAGAGTCATGGAAGATTGCAATCGAAACTGGCGAGCAGGGGTTAGCGTGAAAAGATCACTGCAGGGGTTACAATATAAAGAAAAGCCAGCTTTTGAGAAGTACCTAGATGGCACCTTTGAAGGGTCACTGCTGTTCAAACTGAGATCAAGATCACTGGAGCTTCGGGGAAAAATTGGGAGAGATGGAGAAAAGGGATGCCAAATGTGCCACTCTGGAGTAGTGGAGACCCTGGAACATTTTCTCTTGGAATGCCCACAGTATATACCTCATAGAATAAAATTTACTGGAAGAATAATTCAGAAGTGGGGTGAAGAAACAAAGGATAGATGGCTGAAGGGGGACACGAGGGAGAGGGTAGGAATGCTTATTGAAGAAATTGAAAAAGAGGAAGTGAGGGACACTATTAAGCAGTTTATATCTGAATGCTGGGAGGAGAGGAGGGGAAGAGGGGGTGGGGTGCAGGGGGAATGATGGCCTTCTCTTATGAGGACCGCGACAAATCAGCGGCTGGCCAAAGAGTTATTATTATTATTATTTATACAGCTGATGTGTTCCTTTGGTTGGCCCCCTTAAAATTAGTTGTGTGGGAATGCAACCATGGCACGCTGACAGAGCGATAATACTGAACACAGCTTTTTCCCGTGGATAAGTACGATTGGGTCTTGGGATGTTTCGGCCTCGAGATGTTTCGGTTCAAGATGTTTCGGCCTTCATATATTGAACTAAACAGGGACCAGCCGTGAGGGCGACTAGGGCGATTAAGTCGCCTTTCTAAGCCCAAAGTCGCCTAGAAAAATAGACGGAGCGATTACAAGTCGCCCTCTAAAAATTGGCCAAAATGAGAAAAGGCTGAGCTGAGTGATGCGAGGTTTACATGAAAACGAGTATTTTCAAAAATCAAATGTGCTCGAGTGTTATAAATGGGCATTTTAATTCGTCAAATAAACGTCCATTTATTTGAAATCACACGACAAGCAATTGTCCATTGTCGCTTTTGGCGAATTTTTTTATTTCTATTTTGTTGCGTTCCAGTCGGAGCTTCAAGTGTCGAAACGAAAATAGGTGACTTACGCGACTCAACAAACAACCCAGTTTGAAAGTAGGTTACGTCGCTTAGGATGCCGAAAATGTATACACAACGGACGTATTTTATAACACATTATTTTCATTTCGATTTGCTGACGACTGTTAACTGTTGGGCTGTCTATTCCCAGAAAAACACGAATGGAATTGAAACACATGAAAAAAAGCTTTAGTGATGTCAAGAAAAGCTTTGTACAGGACACAAGTGTGCATGTGGACGATCTTGAAAAAGGGTCCTCCTAAACATCGGAATGACATGAAATGACGCGGAATGACACCGGAATGCCATAAAAATGATGCGGAATGACATTTCTTTTACAAAATACTGAACCCCAGAATGTATTTTGTTTATTAACTAACAAAGTACCTCCCAAGCAACCTTCTTACATCTGGTCCTGTTCACACTTTCAGACTTAGGAAATTATTAGCTTAGTAGACTTTGTTGAAAGGCAACCACAGGAGGGTGATGGGGGATTGGCACGAAGAAGAGGTGAGGGGTCATGAAGGAGAAGGTAGCAGTGGGGGATTTCAGTCAATAATTACACTGTGATTTTTTAACCTGGCACAGATGCATCATAGACAACTGGACCTGGATTATTTGTACGTTAATGGAGGACCATAAATTGAAAATATGAAGGGGCGGCGGGGGGTGGTACATGAATATTCTTAATTTTCCCCACTTGCCTATGAAGTCTCCCTACATGACTCTGCAGTCTCCCTATTTTTTCTGGAGGGAGACTTGAAGTCTCCCTAAAATTCCCCCCTAGGCTGGTCCCTGGAACTAAATAGAATAAGAACTTGGGGTTTTGAGCTGAAACATTCAGGTCAAAATGTATCGGGTCAGAAGGTCCCAAGACTGAATCACAGTAGTAAAACCTCTTCCCGGATAAGCACATCAAGGGAGGCAACAGATTTACATCCGAAACATGTGATGGGGTAATCCGTGACAAATGTTATTTTCGAATACAACAATGAAAAACCAAGACCTTTTTCTGATATGATATTATTCACTGTCCAACAGATTGTAGATAAGTAATTTTAATGGTTTCTAGACAACTCGTACCCACGGCAACTCGTACCAGTCAAGTCGTACCCAAAATTGGACGACTCGTACCCATTTTCAGCTGGACAACTCGTACCCACAATTGGACAACTCGTACCCACGGCTGGACAACTCGTACCTATGGCTGGTCAACTTGTACTTGGTGTTTAATTGTATGGGCGAAGGCAGTTAATGGCCTAAGAACTATAGAAGCGGGCTTTTTGCTTTTGTTTGATCCGTTTAAGGTGCTATAATATTAATGGAAATCAGTTTACTTTGAAATTCCTTCGTCAGATATTACACGAATATGAATGAAATATACACAATTTTTACGTCTAAATGACGGCTGTGATACACAGAACAGGAAACATATATTCATTGACCGTACTTTGTTGAAAGCGGGCACCGGGGTTTCCTGGAAGTCTACAATCGTATTCGTACGAGAACTGGGGTGAATGACACCACCCCCCCCCCCAACCCCGACACTAACTCTTGCCTTTCCTAATTAATAATGCCACTCTCCACCTTTAGATTATTTTTCGTGTGGCAAAGTTACATCACTGGTGAGGCGCCACTCCTGTCAGGCGAGAAAGGATTTCATTGTAAATTGAGAGTCCAGCCGGATTTTGTACTTGAAGCGTAGCACATTTACCCGCTCGGACGAAAAACGGCAAACAATGACCAGTGATAGACTGAATCAAGAAGATCACAAATGATGTTCATTTTGAAAAAAAATCCAAGTAAAAAGCTCTAATACAACTCTCTCTATGAATCCACCAGCTCGCATCAACTGATTTCTGTCGGAAATTTTATGGTCAACACCGATACACCTGAAAACTCGACAGTCATTTAATTTAGACTTACCCGGCAGTGACAGGTGTGAGATCATGAAAAATTATTTTCTATCATCTATTACCTTATAGTCCATTGGTGTTTAATTTTCTTCCAATTATCTGTGCATATTATTATCGCCAATTAAGTTAATCTTCCAGTTGGGAGGTGTGTTTTTCTAACAATTATCTTCCATGACAATCATGAAAATTGAATGATAATTAGCATTTTAGTAAGGTTTGCAATATAGATGTAATTTGACCAGGAAAGGGACTTCTGATGGGCCCCGATCGCGTCCGACATCGCGTTAATCCTTCAACCAATGAAGGGGGTGGGGTATGCGGGGGAATGAGCCCCGATCGCATCTGATTTTGCGTTAACCCCTCAACACGTGAAATGCTGGGTATGGCCACCAGTACAACAAAATATGACGTAGAAAAGCCCTCAGACGTTTAACGAAGAGCCAAAGATTACCCGATTTTTTGTTTTTGTTTTTGTTTTGTTTTTTTTTTTTGGGGGGGGGGGGGGGGGGGGGTCGTCTCCCGTATCTACACTACTGTATTAATATATAATTTAAATATTTCCTGTTTCCTTTGAATTTCTCTCTTGATGAAATGTTCATACCGACGAAATTGACTTTCGGCGAAGTCTGTTCAGACTGTTCTCCTGAGATAAATGCTAAAAATGGAAAGTTTTTGCCTTTATGCACACCCACTGAAAGCAGACACTCATCTTCTCAAGTCCTTCAGCCAATATTCGCCTTCGCCCATACAATTAAAGACCAGGTACATGTTGACCAACTGTGGGTACGAGTTGTCCAACCTTGGGTACGAGTTGTCCAACTGCGGGTACGAGTTGTCCAGCCGAAAATGGGTACGAGTCGTCCAATTTTGGGTACGACTTGACTGGTACGAGTTGCCGTGGGTACGAGTTGTCCTGATACCATTTTAATTAAACTGATTGACTATTTCAGACAAACCAGTTCAAAAACGAAGCCAGTTGCACAAGGTATATCCTGTAATCGGTGAAATGTAGGCATGTTGGCTGCCTGTTTTGTCATTCTCACAGAAAACACAACCCATTTTTACGTCAACGATGTGTGATTGACAACTTGTCATACATCATTCTGGGGTGATTTGGACAGCTGCAGTGACCCCTTTACACCCAGAATGTGGCCTGCATTGATGACACTGTCATTTCCTGACAAAGCTTGACATTTCCGACATTGTTAGTGCATACTGAACAAGGAAAACCTCTCTTCCCGACGTTTTAGGAAAAAAAAACGAAACCGTACTCATTTATCAGTTACACGGTTTCAGTTTCAGTTTTAAAGCAAAACCGAAAACGACTTATAAAACTGGTAAACCGTACAACACTATTAATTAGGCAAAACAAAATTAATGTTGTGGTTTAGGTTACATGCCAGAAAAAAATAGGATTGGTAGGTAGGCTTTTTTTATTATCACTTTTAGATGATAATTTAGTTGGATTATCCTCATATGGGTGAAACACAACATACTCAATATGAGAAGAGCAGAGCAATGGATATTATTCTGCTTAACAAGCCAGCTAGTTATAGAAACAGGACCGATATAAAAGCAAGCAGGGCATAGAATTGAAACTTTTAGATAAACTATTTTCCATTTATTCCAACAAACTCTAGAGGAACAATTATCGTGAGAGACTGATGTTGAAGGCATCTGTTCAGAGTGCTGCAGATGCTAGTTTGATGGGGGAGGAGGGATCTTTATTTTAATTTTTTAAAAGGAGCAATCAAGTGGTGCATTCTGGTGGCTTTTGGGTTGAAAATTATCTTCTTTTTTTTCAATAAAAAACTTCACATTTTTATCAGCATATTGCAAATTTTTAAAGCTACTAGCATACAACCTTCCCATGAATTACGCAAATGTTTCATTTTCGGAGAACTTCAGCAAACTGTTCGTTTTGGATACAGATGGCACTGGACGACTTTGAACAGAATAACTTATACATGTAAGAACTTGAACAGCCAAGAGATCATCCGTCTCATTTTATTTAGGGAGACATTCATTGCTGCCAAATCAGGCCCATGGGATAGGGTGCCTAACTTTGATAAATGTTATCAACCTATTCTGTCGGACCAACTTGACGGCCATGGAGAACAGATTGGAACAGGAAACAGATCGGAATTTTTTTTTTTCGCCTGAATGAGGGAATTCCCTTTTTATTAAAGCAAAGATTGTTGACATCGTTAAGATGAAAATCAGCAATACGACGAATTAAAATTGCAAAAATGTGCAGGTTATGTTTCAATGGAGAAACATAATCGGTAAAATCTGTACCGATTTAGTGATGTTTCTAGGTTGTTTTTTTTTTCTTTGGACTTAACCACCACCTTTGCCAAGGTCACTGATCATTTCAAGATTTACCACTGCATAACTTGAAATACTCTGAACTGCTCAAGTGTTTTTTGACCTAACAAATGAGAACAAGCCTCTAATTGGCCTAATACACTAACTGATCACCCTTCTCCAAATAGAATGCTGTGCGTGATAACATCCTTTGTTGCACACTCAATCTCGAAATTGGTGCTATCACACAAGACCAGAAGTAAGTCAGTAAGTGTCCTGAGGTAAAATCACTCCCCTTTCAATGTATAATACTATCTGAAGATACCCAAACTCAGTGGTGGCTTAGACGTTTGGGGGATCCAAAGAGTTGAAATCAATTGCCCCCAGTTCTAATAGACTGCCCTGCCTCTGGAGTTGTAACTGAGCCGCTATCCCATATCTATGATATCAGGTCTAGGTATTATGGAGAACATAAAACTGAGAGGTAAGCAGCTTTCAAACACCTACTCTGGTGGCCTTGTATAGAAGCATTCGCTTCACACTATACTGCTCATTCAACTTAATTTTCTGAGGCATGTACACCTTGTTTTCTAGATGACATTGTAGCTCAACTTAAACTTGAAATTGGTAAGTTATAAGTGAAATGGTAAAATTGAAGATCATTGGTTCCAATGTTATTTGGTGAAACTTCAACATAACGGCATTGTGTGTGCACAACGTCAGAGCAATCCATGCATTTTTATAACTGTAAGGCTGGCTAAAGGAAGAATGTTGATGCACAAATGCAGAAAGTTCGTCGGTCATTGTAAACGGTAACTTTTTCCGCAGTAATGAATCTACATGTAGAGGTTTTGCCTAATGAGCACGCCAAGTTCAAAAACAATCCTACGATAAACGTGTCCTGTAGGCCATGTCAAAAAGAATGTAAATGCACAAATGCAATAAATTCAAAGATTGTTGCTAACGGCAACAGTTTTTGATGGAAATGAAAAGAAAATCGACAGCTCCTACCTCTGTCACCATGAATAAGCATATGAAGTTTCAAAACAATCCGATAATGAATGCGCCCTCTGAGGCACGCAAAAGGAAGATGTATGTTAAGGCCAAATACACTTAGTTTGATGGTCATTTATTTATTTATTTTTATTGATGTTTAAGGTCACATATTTATGCATAATGGCTAGTCATGACAGTGACAGTTGAACAGGTGGAGGAAGCTGGAGTACGCGGAGAGAACCACCGAGCAACGACGAGCAGCTGCCAGCTCCCCAACATCGTATCTCCGCACTGCAGCATAGGCAGGGTTAGATTGGTTGAAGACATGCGTACCATCGGCGTGCAGTACGCCTTAGTACACGGCGTCATCGTGCCCCCACGTGGGCAATGGAGATGAAGTGTCTTGCCCAAGGACACAACGCAGTTGCCGCAGGTGGGATTCGAACCGAGGTTGATGGTCATTGCTGGTGGCAATGGTCGGTTTTTTTACCATGTAGAGAGGGGATGCAAAAGGGATAAGTTGTGACTCAAATGCACTAAGTCCAAAACTGGTGATAACTAGAATAATTTTTTATGGAAATGAAAAAGAATCCACAGCTCACATCTAGAAGACACCAAGTTTCAAAGCTATCTTATCATAAATGTGCCCTGCAGGGCATGCCAGAGGAATATACTGATGCCTGACTAAACTAAGTTTAAAGGTCATTGCCAACGGCAACTATTTTTGATGGAAATGAAAGAAAATGGATAGTTCCCATCTACAGGTCACACTGAATGAGCTTATCAAGTTTCAAAGCAACCTGATCATAAATGTGCCCTGTAGGATGTGCCAAAGGGAAATATTGATGCCTAACTAGACTAAGTTCAAAGGTCATTGCCAACAGCAACCCTTTTTGACAGAAAAGGAAGAAAATCGATAACTCCCATCTGGAGGTCACCCCAAACAAGCATACCAGGTTTCAAAGCAGTCCGATTATAATTGTTCACTGTAGGATGTGCCAAAGGGAAACACTAACGTCTGACTAAACAAAGTTCAAAGGTCTTTGTCAGCTGAACCATTTCAACATTTTTTGATGGAAATGGATGAAAACTGATAATTCCCATATCGAGGTCACCCCAAACAGGCTTACCAAGTTTCAAAGTAATTTGATCATAAATGTGCCCTGCGTGTGTGCCAAAGGGAAATATTAATGCATAACTGCACTAAGTTCATCAAAGGTCATTGCCAGAGGCAACAGTTTTTAACAGAAATAAAAGAAAATTGACAGCTCCCATCTAGAGGTAACCCCAAACAAGCATTCCAAGTTTCAAAGTGATCCAATCATAAATGTGCCTTGTAGGGGTGTGCCAAAGGTAATACTGATGCCTAACTTAACTAAGTTCAAAGGTTGTTGATGGCAGCGCCATTTTTTGATGGAAATGGAAGAAAATCAATAGCTCCCATCTAGAGATCACCCCAAATAAGCATACCAGGTTTCAAAGCAACTTGATCATAAATGTGCCCTCTAGGGTGTGCTAAAGGGAAATATTGAAGTCTAACTAAACTAAGTTCAAAGACTGTTGCCAGTGGCAACATTTTTGCACAGAAAAGGAAGAAAATTGACAGCTCCCATCTAGAGGTCATCTCAAATAAGCATTCCATGTTTCAAAGTAATCTGATTATAAATGTGCCCTGCAGGTGTGCCAAACGGAAATATTGATGCATAACTGCACTATGTTCATCAAAGGTCGTTGTCAGCGGCAACATTTTTAACAGAAATGGAAGAAATTCAATTGCTCCCATCTAGAGGTAACCCCAAATAAGCATACCAAATTTCAAAGCAATCTGATTAATAATGTGTCCTGTAGGGTGTGCCAAAGGGAAATATTGAGGTCTGACTAATTAATCTAAGTTCAACAGCCATTGCCTGTGGCAACATTTTTTGCAGAAAATGGAAGAAAATCGATAGCTCCCATCTAGAGGTCACCCCAAACAAGCATACCAAGTTACAAAGTGATCGGATCATAAATGCAACCTGTGCGGTGTGCCAAAGGAAATTGTGGGTGTATGCTGACAGACAAGAAGTGACAGCAATATCTCAGCTTGACTTAGTCAAGTTTAGCTAAAAATTAAAATTAAATGGTTTATGTCTGATATTTTACCCAAGTTAATAAAACTGATAAATTTGTTCCTAAAGTGAAGCAAGGCTTTGCAATGCTTTCGCACTGCAAAGCCTTCCTGCATTCAAGGGCCGAAATGCACAAACATCCATGCTATTCTGTAGATGATGAGGCCTAAAACATAAAACAAAACAAGAACATGAACTTATGATGGCAAAAGAAATAATTACAAAAATAGGCCGATGAAATCGTCAGATGTGTACCCATATGCGCAACTAGTAGAAAGCTGTATGATGGAGGGCCACCACGGATGCCGACATTATGTACACCATACAAGGTATGGGTACATATAGAAATGGATTGGAGGAGTGTCTAATTTGATGGATAAAGGGTTAATATCTCCGGATCAAATTATCAGATTTACATAAAAACTATACAGCACAGCACACCAGTAACCTGAATAAATATATAAAGTAACATGACAATCGAATTGATATTTTTTGAGTTATCTCATGCCAAAGGCATTGGAGGAATTTTCAATTTGAAGGATAAAGGGTTAATATCTCGGGATCAAATTATCAGATTAACACCAAAAACTATACAGCTTGGTACATCAGTAACCTGAACACAAATATAAAGTAACTTGACAATCCAAGCAATATTTTTCAAGTTATCGAATGCCAAAGGGATTGGAGGAATTTTCAATTTGAAGAATAAAGGGTTAATATCTCAGGATCAAATTATCAGATTTACACCAAACACTATACAGCTTGGCAAATCAGTAACCTGAACACAAATATAAAGTAACTAGACAATAAAAGAAATAATTTTCAAGTTATCGAATACCAAAGGGATTGGAGGAATTTTCAATTTGAAGGATAAAGGGTTAATATCTCAGGATCAAATTATCCGATTTACACCAAAAACTATACAGCTCGGCACATCAGTAACCTGAACACAAATATAAAGTAACTTGACAATCCAAGCAATATTTTTCAAGTTAGCCAAAGGGATTGGAGAAATTTTCAATTTGAAGGATAAAGGGTTAATATATCAGGATCAAATTATCAGATTTACACCAAAAACTATACAGCTTGGCAAATCAGTAAGCTGAACACAAATATAAAGTAACTAGACAATCCAAGCAATAATTTTCAAGTTATCGAATGTCAAAGGGATTGGAGGAATTTTCAATTTGAAGGATAAAGGGTTAATATCTCAGGATCAAATTATCCGATTTACACCAAAAACTATACAGCTCGGCACATCAGTAACCTGAACACAAATATAAAGTAACTTGACAATCCAAGTAATATTTTTCAAGTTATCGAATGCCAAAGGGCTTGGAGAAATTTTCAATTTGAAGGATAAAGGGTTAGTATCTCAGGATCAAATTATCAGATTTACGCTAAAAACTATACAGCTTGGCAAATCAGTAACCTGAACACAAATATAAAGTAACTTGACAATCCAAGCAATAATTTTCAAGTTATCGAATGCCAAAGGGATTGGAGGAATTTTCAATTTGAAGGATAAAGGGTTAATATCTCAGGATCAAATTATCCGATTTACACCAAAAACTATACATCTTGGCACATCAGTAACCTGAACACAAATATAAAGTAACTTGACAATCCAAGAAATATTTTTCAAGTTATCGAATGCCAAAGAAATGGATATGGATGCCGGATGGACGGACAGATGGACGGACAGATGGACAGATAGACAGACGGATGGACGGACGGACGGACGAAGGATGGACGAACGACGAATGGTCACCCCAGATGCCGGCATTATGTGCACCATACATAGTATGGGAACACATGAAAAAAAAAAAAAAAATAAACTAGAGAAAAAGAATTTACTGCATCCAGTAAATTCAATCTGTGTGAAAAAGGGTTAATAGGAAAAAAACTGTATAGAAAGACAATTTATGGAGGCTTATTTTCGGGAATAAAAAATTTCTAAACAAATCAGAAATGAATTTTCCATAACAGTATTTACAGATATTCATATAGGAATAGGAACAATTTTCCTAAGAAACCAGAAAAGGCATATGTGCACAGCATTAAAAGGGTCTGATCAAGGGAATGTATTAGGGGTCCAAAAAAGTGATTTCCAGCAATTCTGAAAAATGCATTCAATGATCCCTGGGTGAGCTCAGTGACCTTGAACCATATTTTGAACCTCCATCGAGTGTTGACTCATTTGGAGTTGGTCCAAGGTCCATACTTCCTACCGTGCTTGAGATGCGAGTGTGACCCACTTTCAAATTTTTTGGGCACACACACTTTTTTTCATGTAAAAATGCATGTATGAACTTGAAAAGCATTTTGGAGTCAAAAAATGTGATTTCCAGCAATTCTAAACAAGAGGCCCCAGGGGGCCTGAGGCGCTCACCTGACATGGTAAACTAAATATCAACCCAGAGAATTGATTTCAACAAGTTGCTTCTGCTCCTCCTAAGAAAAGCTTATACCAAATATCCAAAAGATTCTGACCAGTGGGACCAGTGGATCTAAAAAAAAAAAGATTTTTAAAGAATATTCCTCATATTGAACTAAGTTATAATTCAGGCTCCCACAGGGAGCCCATATATGAACCCAGGGATTTGGCTTTAACAAACTTGAATCCCCCCCCCCCCCCCTCACCCCAAGGATGCCTCACACCAAATACCAAAACTTTCTGTCTGCTGGATCTGAAGAAGAAGATTTTTAAAGAAAATTCCTCATTTTTAACTAAGTTACAATTCAAGCTCCCACAGTGAGCTCAAATATGGACCTAGGGACATGGCTTGAACAAACTTGAATCTTACCCCACTAAGGATGCTGCATAAAAAATATCAAAAGCATTCATCTGCTAGATCTGAAGAAGATTTTTTTTTAAAAATTCCTCATTTTGAACTAACTTGTCATTCGAGCTCCCATAGTGAGCCCAAATATGAACCAAGGGACTTGGCTTGAAGAAACTCGAATCTCACCCCCCTAAGGTTGCTGCATGCCAAATATAAAAACATTCCGACTGCTGAATCTGAAGAAGAAGATTTTTTAAAGAAAAATTCCTCATATTGACTAAGTTATAATTCAGGCTCGCACAGGGAGTCCAAATATGGACCCAGGGACTTGGCTTTAACAAATTTGAATCTCCCACCCCCCCCCCCCCCCTCCCCAAGAATGCCACACACCACATATCAAAACATTCCAACTGCTGGATCTGAAGAAGATTTTTTAAGAAAATTCCTCATTTCAAACTAAGTTACAATTTGGGCTCCCACAGTGACCCCAAATATGGAACTGGGGACATGGCTAGAACAAACTTGAATCTCACCCCTCCCCCCCCCCCCCCCCCCCCCCCCCCACCCCAAGGATGCTGCAAACCAAATATCAAAACATTCCGACTGCTGGATCTGAAGATGATTTTTTAAGAAATTCCTCCCACAGTGAGCCTAGGAACATGGCTTGAATAAACTTGAATCTCACCCCCATAAGGATGCTGCATACCAAATAACAAAACATTCCGACTGCTGGATCTGAAGAAGAAGATTTTTTAAAGAAAATTCCTCATTTTGAACTAAGTTATAATTTGGGCTACCACAGTGAGCCCAAATATGAACCCAGGGACTTGGCTTGAACAAACTTGAATCTCACACCCTAAGCATGCTACATACCCAATATCAAAAGATTCTGCCTGCTGGATCTGGAAAAGAAGATTTTCAAAGAAATTTGCCTGAAATACACTAAGTTCAAATTTGGGCTCCTATACTGAGCCCAAATGTGAACCCAGGGCGCTGATTTGAACAAACTTGAATCAGATCTTCCCCACAATGTTGCATACCAAATATCAAAAGATTCTGCCTGCTGGATCTGGAGAAGAAGATTTTTTAAAGAAATTTGCCTGAAATGCACTAAAATCGAAATTCGGGCTTCTATAGTGAGCCCAAATATGAATCCAGGGAGCCGATTTGAACAATCTTGAATCAGACTCATGCCAAGATGCTGCATACCAAGTATCAAATGATTCTGCCTACTGGTTACTCATTTTGAACTAAGTTATAATTTGGGCTACCACAGTGAGCCCAAATATGAACCCAGGGACTTGGCTTGAACAAACTTGAATCTCACACCCTAAGCATACTAGATTCCCAATATCAAAAGATTCTGCCTGCTGGATCTGGGGAAGAAGATTTTCAAAGAAATTTGCCTGAAATGCATTAAGTTCAAATTTGGGCTCCTATACTGAGCCCAAATATGAACCCAGGGGGCCGATTTGAACAAACTTGAATCAGATCCACCCCACAATGTTGCATACCAAATATCAAAAGATTCTGCCTGCTGAATCTGGAGAAGAGTTTTTAATGTTTTTCCCATTGCCTACAGTGTTGAAAAGTGCCGACTTTTTCAGATGTCCCGAAACTGTACCCTATGATAAAACCGATGGCAATTTTTTTACCAGTCCTTTCTGTTGGTCCTAAGGAAGCTTCACACCAAATAAAAATTCTCAGTGCCGTGCAGTCTTGGAGATGTGGGCATTTTAATTTTTTTCTATTTTTAGCTCCTGCGTTTTCCACGGGGCTACAGGAAAAAAAAATCGGCATAAATTAGGTGATTATGACCCAATAAGCCCTCACATAAAAATTTGGTTCAAATCAGCCTCTCGATTCGAAAAATAGAAATTTTGGGCAGGGCCAAAAGTTTTGCCCCTCCCATAACAACGCCAAATATAGCACATCAAACTTCTCTTGAACAAATCTGAGTCTACACCTTAAAAGGAAGCTGCATACCATATATCAAGTCTCTGCTACTGCTGGTTCATGAGAAGAAGATTTTCAAAGATTTTGGTGCCCATTGGGGGCATGGCACCACTCAGGATGAGGGACAACTTCATTTGAACAAATCTGAATTGGCATGAGGTAATAAACATTTACCCAACATTTGAATAAAATTGGGCTAGTGGTTTTGAAGGAAAAGTCGATAATGTAAAGTTAACGCCGGATGACGACGGACGACTGACAGAATGTGATCAGTAAAGCTCCCACTGAGTCAGAAGTAGTTGTAGGTAAACCGCAATTATCTTGCGGTTTTGTGCGCGGTTATAAACTATACAAAAATGCGAGTTTCGTTTCCGTGCCACTAATAAAAACGATAACCGCGGTTGCCGATCGTTTGCGACCGGAGTGCAAAACGTAAATAAACGATAGTGTTAGTCTTGTGGGAAGAAACGAGACGTGAGCTTTGCTGAAACTGCATTGTGGCTTTCAGTCATAAACGCAAATAAACGATACCAACAATCATTTATGATACAATCTATACACATGTAAAGCAAAAATCCAAAATCTGTTGTTGGCGTTTGCAATGCTCAAGTCGAGCAATAAAAAATTTAGAACGTCATTCCATTTGAAATATTGTCCATTGTCTGCCTTTTAGTACAACATTTCCAATTTCGCAAGTCATACTGCAGACTGTCAAATATTTAAGAAATAACGCGTGGATCTGATCACTGCGACAACGAGTGGCCGAGATTATCTTGAAAAATCATCTGATGTGAATATAATGCATAATCCATTGTATATTTGAACAAATTAAAAGTCAAATTGAAAATATTTTTTCAGTCTTATTGTTGGTCGCGAGTTTTTAAGTAGGCACACCAAAGGCAAAGAAAACCTTCAAAATCTCAATACCGCTGCATCTGGATCACAACAAACTACAAATTCAACAACACATTGTTGGACTTTATTTCTTGATGAAAAATTCTGTCCCACTACCCAGTATTCTTTGCCTCTCATGCCCAATAATCTGTCACAGTTTAACCCTTTACCCAACGAATCGGCCGCATCCGCCCGCGTAATATGCAAATTCAGCTGTTGAAAAAACAGCTCGTTTCAACAAGGGGTCACATGATATGGTTTTGATGAAATTTTTTGAAAAATTAAAAAAATGATATTCAAAATAATAAATTTTGATATCGTCTGCGTTGGGTAAAGGGTTAATGGAAGAGAATAACACGTTTTTCCAACACACGTGAAAAATTATCCTCTATCAAAACACCACATTCACTTTCCAAAGCGTATCTGAGTGACTGATGAGTCATGCAGTGGCGTAGTAGCTTTTCGCTGGCGAAGGGGCAAGCCCAAAATTTTCCTACAGACCGAAAATTTTCCGACAGTGTAACAACAACAACAAAAACCCAAACAAACAAAGAATCTGTTGTTTACTGCAAATGTACTGAAAATTGGTCTTTTTTTACCAAAAATTTACCCCAAATGGCATGTTTTTATCCCCAAAGCCAGCATTTTAATGTTATTAGGCATAAATTCGCCTAAAAATGGTCCCAAAACATTTCCGACAAAACATCTGGTGGGGGGGCCTCTGCCCCCCCCCCCCCCCCTCCCCTTATCTTCGCCACTGGAGTCATGAACAACACCTTAGCATAAAGCAGAAGTAATATGTTTCCTAATTTTTTACTGCCCACCCAGTGTTACCACACTAACCCACACACATCTACTGTCTGACAGAACTCCAAAATTAAACCGGTCTGTTGGCCAACAGTTATTCAACTAAGAGTTTCCCCGGCGTGGTACATACCCCCCACCCCACCCCCATTTTAGTCGTTCCCCCACCCCAGTGATGTGGCTTAATTATTGATGCCCTTCACAACTTATGAAAATTATGGACACAAGCAGACTCAGTCAAGGAAATTCCCCCCCCCCCCCCCCCACACACACACAAAATGAGGGGTGCTTCCTCTTGTGCTCGCCCCCATCTCGTCGATACCTGGATCGGGTAAAAGGCTCAAACGTGTTATTCTTCCCAATGGGCTCTCCTTCCCTCACCACGCTCTCGCAAGATCCTTAGACCCGAAATGATAAGCGTTCGTATTAAGATGCAATGGAATTTCATATTCAAATGTGTCATGAATTCAGAAAAAAAGGTATGGCTGCTATTGAATGTGATGAGAATAAAATGTCACTGTAAGTACACTGAACTGAAGAATGCCGAGCGTCGGGAAACAATACACAAGTTGGGAATGGATTAATTAATGCCATTCTCAAAATATTTAATTCAATTGCATGAATACTTAATTACTTTTCGGGGTGCATTGTGAAATCCAGAGCATTGTTTTTTTGTAAACAATAACTTCAGAAGGCCTGCACAATAAAAGGAAGCTGATTGATTTGTATGCCCGGCTCTTAATCCAATTTCGGTGAGTGTCTAATTGCCACCAGTTTAATTACAAAACAAACTACTGTAATTAACCACCCGTGGAAACATGAAGAGGGACGGTTACTGCTATTCTACGAGTGCTTTTTCCATTGGGTTTTTTTCTTTTTATCTGAACTACCCACTATTTGCATGGCAAAAGGAGATCTGCTGCATTTAAATGATTGACATTTTTTAAAATGTTGGCATTATAAAATCTAAATGCACTCAGACATTGAAACATTTTGTAATGTACAATGGAAGTATTGTATAAAACTCAGAAAACGTAAATCTACGATCCAAATGGGAAACTCTGCAAACAAGTGTTACAGAAAATGGGATGAAACGACAATACTGACTCCTCAACCCAAACACCCTTTTTCTGAGCATGTTTGTGGTGGAATCTGACAAAAGGGTGCCACTACGCGTGCAATATGCAATGGCAAAATTTTCAGGGAGAGTGGGAGGAGAGGACAAGTTCTCTAGATGAAGAAACTCAGTTTGTTTCATTATTTCAAATAAAAAATTCAAGTGAAAGCCATGCAGAATATGGGTCAAACTGAATAGGGACAAATTGTCTTTGCTCCCAGGCGCATGTGTCGAGCAACGATTTTGTCACGTTCAATAGACATGTGCGTTATTTTTTTTGGCAATCTGTACCCTTAGAAATTGGCACATTTTTTAAATATTATGGCGAATAAATAACTAAAACTCGTTATGTTGTTGGGTTTTTTTATCACATAAACATCTTCGTCCAATGAAGGAAAGCAAACAGAATATCAATTTACCCCAAATTGACATCCATATGATAAGGGAGGTACATGTAAAAACGTGGGGTTTGCACATGCATGTGTTATGTTTGGAACTGTCCTTAGTCCTTCAGAGTTCAGAATGAGAGGGTGGGGTGTGCATGGAGAGGAGAGGGATGGGGTGTCATATACCGGGGCACCGAAGCCTTTATTAAGTGGTAAATGACATCCGAAGTAGCTAAGCATATTACGGCATCAAGTCATTTAAGGCAAGACTGAGGCGATGAAATAGAAAGTATTTTTTTCTATCAAATTGGAAACTTCAGGACATTTAATCGCCAGAGTTTTGGTGAGTGGCGCAATAGAGGCCGGAGAAGTGAAATGGGGTATTGGGAGTTGGTGGGAGGGACAATTGATGGATAACTATTTTTCATGTCGTTTTGAATTTGAATGGCAAAATTTCCATATTGCGCTGGCTATTTTTTTAGCCAGCAAGTGGTTCAGGTGACCTCGTCCGTGAATATAACTAATAGGTAGGCAATTGGCATTTTGGGGGCTGGGGATGGAGGGGGCCCAAGGGGGGGGGGGGCACATTGCAAAGTGGTGGTTTTTGTAAGGGGCGGGGGATAGTGTTAAGTGATAAATGGGGAGAGATGTTTGGAGAGAATTTTTGTGAGATAAAATAGATACATGCTATGCATGCGATTTCTGTGCTGCTGTCTTTTCTTTTAGTTTGCTCTTGTACATTCAAGTTGAAGTGCATGTGCCAATGCTCGTTATTTGCCGAACGGATGAATGTTTATCTTCGTTTACAATCGGGAACAGAAACGAACTGTTACATGATATCCCTGGAGGATAGCCACAAAAAAAAATGATAAACGCGTTTATCTTCGTTTACAACCGGGAACAGAAACAAACTGTCAAACGATACTCCTGGAGAATAACCACGAAAAAAACGATGAACGCGTTTATTGAAAGTTTACAACCGCGTTTCGATTCCTGATTATACCGCGGTTGTTCCTACAAGTACTTCCGACTCGTAGTGTAGGTAACCTCCATGAGCTTGACCCATATTTTGAATTTCCATCGAGTTTTGACTCACTTGGTGTTGGTCCCAGGCATACCATGCCTGAGATATGGGTGTGGCCCACTTTCAAAACACCCCTACGGACACTCCTAATGCCCCAAGAATCTGAAAAACATAGATGGCCAAGAACTTGTGACTGTCTATCAGCATGACAAAAAACAGTGAGATAGGGCGATTCATTTTCGAGTCATCAGGCAGATAAGGAAGTGCATAGAAGACAGAAGAAAGGAGAATAAGAAGAAAAATGAAAGTGTCAATGACACTGTAGCTTAACTTGTGTGTAGTGTTTGATGAAAAGGATAATGTTCAATATTTATGAACGGATTATGAAATAAGACAAGAATTGTGATAATTGGGAATATGTTCATTTCTGTTCCCTGTATACTATGTTTTTGATAAAAATAATATGAGGTGTACACTGTACTAAAGAGCTGAGGGGTGGGTTAAAGTGACCACACAGTTAATGTAGGTGACCCTCACAGTTAACGTATATATAAACGAAAGTTACCAAGTTACAGTGAAATTATTCCAAAACGAGTCATCCTATCAAGTTACATTGAAATCCCTTCATAAATATGGCCTGTAGACTGTGCTAAAGGTTTTTGGACTTCGGGCCCCTGTAGCCATCAGTTTCCCAATTGGGTCCAAAGGGGACGTTCTCATCTAGACATTATATGAAGTCAACTTACCAAGTTACAATGAAATCCCTTCATAAATATGACCTGTAGACTGAGCTAAAGGTTTTGGGGCTTTGGGCTCGGGCAGCCATCATGGTTGAATGATCGCAACCAAAAGGGGACATTCTCATCTAGGCATCATCTGGAGTGATCTTATGAAGTTACAATGAAATCCCTTCATAAATATGACCTGTGGACTGTGCTCAAGATTTTCGGGCTTCGGGCCCCTGAAGCCGTCACAGTTGACCAATCACAACCAAAAGGGGATGTCATCATCTAGGCATTATATGGAGTCAAACTAACAGGTTACAATGAAATCCTTCCATAAATAAGACCTATAGACTATGCTAAAGGTTTTTGGGCTCGGGCAGCCATCAAGGCTGAATGATCATGACCAAAAGGGGACGTTCTCATCTAGACATTATTTGGAGACATCTTACCAAGCTACAATGAAATCCCTTCATAATTATGACCTGTAGACTGTTCTAAAAGTTTTCAGGCTTCAGGCCCCTGTAGCTGTCACAGTTGCCCAATCGTGTCCAAAAGGGGACGTTCTCATCTAGACATTATTTGAAGTCAAACCTACCAAGTTACAATGAAATCCCTTCATAAATATGACCTTTGACTGTGCTAAGGGTATTCGAGCTTCGGGCTTGGGCAGCCATAATGGTTGAATGATCGCAACCAAACGGGGACATTCTCATCTGGGCATCATCTGGAGTGATCCTACGAAGTTACAATGAAATCCCTTCATAAATATGACCTGTAGACTGTGCTCAAGATTTTCGGGCTTCGGGCACCTGTAGCCATCACAATTGACCAATCATGACCAAAAGGGGATGTCATCATCTAGGCATTATATGGAGTCAACCTAACAGGTTACAATGAAATCCTTCCATAAATACGACCTATAGACTATGCTAAAGGTCTTTGGGCTTGGGCAGCCATAAAGGCTGAATGATCGCGACTAAAAGGGGATGTTCTCATCTAGACATTATTTGGAGTCATCCTACCAAGCTACAATGAAATCCCTTCATAATTATGACCTGTAGACTGTTCTAAAGGTTTCAGGCTTCAGGCCCCTGTAGCAGTCACAGTTGCCCAATCGTGTCCAAAAGGAGACGTTCTCATCTAGATATTATATGAAGTCAACCTACCAAGTTACAATGAAATCCCTTCATAAATATGACCTGTAGACTGTGCTAAAGGTTTTCAGGCTTTGGGCTCGGGCAGCCACATGGTTGAATGATCGCAACCAAATGGGACGTTCTCATGTAGACATTATTTGGAGTCATCCTACCAAGTTACAATGAAATCCCTTCATAAATATGACCTGTAGACTGTGCTAAAGGTTTTTGGGCTTCGGGCCCCTGTAGCCGTCACAGTTGCCCAATCAGCACCAAAAGGGGACTTTCTCATCTAGACATTATATGAAGTCAGCCCACCAAGTTACAATGAAATTCCTCAATAAATATGACCTGTAGACTGTGCTAAAGGTTTTTGGGTTTTGGGATCGGGCAGTCGTCACAGTTGGCAGATCATGCCCAAATGGGGAAATTCTCATCTAGACATCATAAGGAGTCATCCTACCAAGTTACATTGAAATCCCTCCATATTAAACATGACCTGCAGACTGTGCTAAAAGTTTTGGGGTTTCGCGCTTGGGCAGCCATCACGGTTGACAGATCATGACCAAAAGGGGACGTTCTCATCTAGGCATTATACAGAGGCATCCTACCAAGTTACAATGAAATCCCTTCATAAATATGACCTGTGGACTGTGCTAATGGTTTTCAGGTTTTGGGCTCGGGCAGCCATACCGGTTGACCGATCGCGACCAAAAGGGGACGTTCTCATCTAGACATGACCCCAAACCTGCATATGAAATTTTGTGATGATCAGACAAGAACTGCGGGGTGTAGCCCGTGCTAAAGGAAAATGTGAACAGACTCACAGACTTTCAGACTCACAGACTAACAGACTTCCGCACGTGTGATGGCAATAGCTTATCTTGACTATGTCAAGTTAAGCTAAAAAGAAACCGTGAAAAAACAATAGTGTGTGTTTCATACAGACTAAAAATAAAATACAAGGGGCCCCAAGTGGCCTTAATCGCTCACCGGCCAACGTGGTTCAAAGATGTATTTGGGGTCACATTCAGTTAGACATGGTTCATCAACACTACAAAGGAATGAAGTCACGAGAGGCAAATTTTATGGAAAAACACTAAGGAATGGATTCGAACAAACCTGAAATATGAAAGAATTCTGACTGGTGGATATGAAGAAGGTTTTTAAAGAAATCACCTCACATTGCACTAAGTTAAACTTTGGGCTCAAATAGGGATCCGATTTATTTATTTATTGGTGTTTAAGGTCACATATCTCTGCACAATGGCTAATTATGACCGTGACAGTTTTATGGGTGGAGGAAGCCGGAGTACCCAGAGAGAACAACCGAGCAACGGCGAGCAACTGTCAGCTCCCCAACATACTACTAACTCCACACAAGCAGGGTTAGCATTGGTTGAAGACAGGTGCACCATCGACGTGCAGTAAGCCTTAGTACACAACATCACCGTGCACCCACATGGGCAATGGAGGTGAACTGTCTTGCCCAGGGACACGAGGTTGCTGCAAGTGGTATTCGAACCGAGGATCTCTCGGCTTGCAGCCTGCCCCTCTACCAACTGAGCCACTGCACCCCCAATAGGGATCCGATTTGAACAAACTTGAATCTGACCCACCTACAGATGTTGCATACCAAATATGAAAGGATTCTGACTGGTGGATCTGAAGAAGATTTTAAAAGAAATTCCCTCATATTGCACTTAGTTAAAATTCAGGCTCCCATAGGTATCCCAAATTGATAACCCCGGGACCAGATTTGAATAAACTTGAGTCTTACCCTCCAAGAGATGTTGTATACCAAATATGAAAGGATTCTGACTGGTGGATAAGAAGAAGGGTTTTTAAAGAAATCACCTCATATTGCACGAAGTTAAACTTTCAGCTCAAATAGGGAGCCAAAATATTAACCCAGGGTCCCGATTTGAACAAACTTGAATCTAACCCTCCTAGAAATGTTGTAAACCAAATATGACAGCATTCTGACTACATTGTATGAAGAAGATTTTAAAAACAATTCGGAACAGGACCCAAAATTTTCAAGCTATAAATTTTTTTTTCCATCTCAAAATTGAACAAAACGAATAAAAATCCCCCAAAAATGTTCGAATTTTGGTCCAAAATTTCGGAGTCCAAACCTGCCCCCAAATTTTTCTTTCATCTCAAAATTGAACTAAACGCATAAAAAAACGAATTTTTTCCCCAAATTTTGGTCTGAACCTGGCTCAAAATTTTCAACCCAGGGACCCGATTTGAACAATCTTGAATCTGACCCCTCCTAGAGATGATGCATACCAAATGTTAAAGGATACTAACCGGTGGATCTGAAGAAGATTTTTAAAGAAATTTTCTCATATTGCACTAAGTTAAAATTCAGGCTCCCATAGGGAATCCAAATATTAACTGAGAAAATCGATTTGAACAAACTTGAATCTGGGCCCCCCAGAGATGATGTACAACAAATATGAGAGGATTCTGATTGGTGAAACTGAAGAAGATTTTTAAAGAATATTCCACGCATTTCACAAAGTAAAAATTTGGGCTCCCATAGGGAGTCCAAATATTAACCAGCGATTCGATTTGAACAAACTTAAAGAATATTCCACGCATTGCACAAAGTAAAAATTTGGGCTCCCATAGGGAGTCCAAATATTAACCAGCGATTCGATTTGAACAAACTTGAATCTTACCCCCCCCCCCAATAGATGTTGTATACCCTTCAAACAACTTTTTCTGACCAGAAAACAGGGGGTCATGCAACAAACAAGAGAGAAAGAATATTTTTTCAGGAAATTCCCTACAAAAACATGCAAAAAGTAAATTGCATTTTTAGGTTCAAAAGTCATCAAATCACCTTTTTTATCTTAAATATTCAACAATAATGCAAAATGCCAATAGAATGTTTCAAACGTTTATTGAAACAGTATATTTTCCCTAGGCTGTTTATATTTAGAGATTGCATCATTTCAAGAGGGGTAACTCTAATTCAAATATTTAGTTCAGCGATACCATTAGTTATTGGATGGAAACCAAATTCAAGATGGCCACCATAATGAATTGACTACTGGCAGCCATCCTGGATCAGCTAACTGGTCCAAAATCGAGAGGAAGCTTCCTCTAGACACCAACAATGCATAATTAAACAAGACCAATACCGGGTCTGGGCCTGCGTCGCTGCATGCAATTTATTACAGAGATGAACAGAGTTCAAAGTATTGGTAAAGAGGAAGTGGCTGCACGGCAGATCTGAAAATTAGATACACGATACAACTCATCATTACGAAGCAGCAGACCAAATATAAAATCATTCCCTTTCATAGAAGCCAAGAAAACTTTGACGGAAGAAGTGTTTCGGACGGACTGATGGACGGACGGATGGACGGACAGACTGACGGACAGAGTCGAGTGGTTACTAGACCTGCTCTGCCGCTGGCGACGCAGGTAAAAATAGGCCAATGAAATCGTCGGATGTGTACCCATATGCACAACTAGTATGACGGAGGGCCACCCTGGTATACATGGTATGGGTACATACAGAAATGGATTGGAGGAGTGTCTAATTTACTGGATAAAGGATTAATATCTCCAGATCACATTATTAGATTTACATAAAAAACTATACAGCACAGCACATCAGTAACCTGAATACATATATAAAGTAACCTGATAATCGGATTAATATTTTTTGAGTTATCGCATGCGGAAGAAATGGATTGGAGGAGTTCTCAATTTGTAGGATAAAGGGTTAATATCACAGGATCAAATTATCAGATTTACACAAAAAACCATACAGGTTGGCACATCAGTAACCTGAATACATATATAAAGTAACATGACAAACGGATTGATATTTTTTGAGTTATCTCATGCCAAAGGGATTGGAAGAATTTTCAATTTGAAGGATAAAGGGTTAATATCTCAAGAGCAAATTATCCGATTTACACCAAAAACTATACAGCTTGGCACATCAGTAACCTGAACACAAATATAAAGTAACTTGACAATTCAAGCAACATTTTTCAAGATATCGAATGCCAAAGGGATTGGAGGAATTTTCAATTTGATTTTTCATCAAATACTTGACATAATGTGTCAGTCGCATGATTTAATGCTCTGTTAAAAACCCTTATTTCAACCGAAATGAAAGCGATGTAAACACCAGGTTTTGTGAGAGGGGTGCACTAACTTCTATAGAACCCTCTGGAGATTCCAGTTTTTCTCTTGGAAAGTACGAATGTGTTTTTTCTGGACTGTTTTATTCAAAAACTTCCTACATTTTCCCCAATGGATACTGATATTCGAGAACAATAGAACAATGGAATCCTATTTTCTTGTAACGTTTCAGTGATTGCTCACCAGTGACTATAGTGACTAGTGATCAGTAATTAGTGATGATGAACAGTGTTATCGCCAAACAGTAGCTATGGGGAAGAAAAGAATGAATGCTGAGCGTCACCGTGAAAACACAAATAAATCTCTCTCCACTCTCGAAAGTGAAGATAGCAGTAGTATAATTAACTCTACACCCAAGAAGCAGTTGACTATGGCCGATTTTTTAAGCAGAGATAAAAGTGAAACTGTGCCCGAGTCGGCCACTCCCTCAGACACCAGCCTCGAAGCCATACAAGCACAACTCCGAGCTATTGTGACACGTACAGACAACTTTAGTGTAGAAACGGCTAAAAATTTCAAGGATTTTTCCGAAAAACAGGCCAGCAAATTGGAAATACATCAAATGAAAACTGAAATTATACAATCTCTGACAAAACAAATTTCTGTTCTAGAGAGCCGTGTGTTCGACCTGGAGAGTGAACAGGACAAATTAGAAAAAGTGAATAAAAATATCACCGACGAAAATATCTACCTCAGGTCTCAACTTGACACCCATAAACGGGAGATAAATGAACTGGAACAATATACACGAAAAGACAGTGTTATTGTTTATGGTATAGCAGAATCGCCCCATGAGACAATTGAACAGTGCTCAAAAGTCGTCATCGACACACTAAACGGTAAATTGAACACGAATATTTCACAAACTGACATTTCGATTGCCCATAGGGTTAATTCGCGTGTGGTAGGGAAAGAAAGGAATAAAAGGCCTATTATAGTGAAATTTACTTTGCAAAGATCGAAACTGGACGTTATATCAAAAAGAAAATTGTTAAAAGGGTCTGGTCTGAGCGTCTCGGAGGATGTGACTCGCCTCAATTACCTTCTTCTGCAGAAAGCTTATAAGTCACCAGGCATTGTAAACTCTTGGTGTTCAAATGGAAAACTTTTTGTAAAAACAACACTGGGCAATATTCACAGATTCCGAACTGAATCAGACTTGGAGCGGTTAATTAGGCAGGCTACTAGTCTAACGCCTATACCAACAAGCTCAGATGACTTTCACTTTACTCAGTCTGACAGTTTCTGCTGAATGCATTAACCCTCTGTCCATCGAATCGCCCGCATCCGCCCGCGTGGTATGCAAATTCAACAGCTGAAAAAGCACCATTTTGCGAAAAAATTTCATCAAAGCCATATCATGTGGCCCCTGTTTGGAGCGAGCTCGTCCAAATAGGGGTCGCATGATGTGGTTTTGCTGAGATTTGCTGAAATTTTTTTTTTAAAAATGATATTTAAAATAATAAATTTTGAAATCGTCTGCCATGGGTAAGGGGTTAACAGAAAAGTTATAAACCTCAAATGTACTAAAATAAGTGTTAAAAAACACTATGATCTTTACACAGTGATATATATATGTTTCGATACCCATAAATAAATCCCCCCCCCCTCACTCTGTCTCTCGGATACCTATACTCTCCTCTTTTGCGATTTGATCGCCATTTCTCTTTCTTTCAGCCAACTCACTCTGCCAGGCGAAAGAGAGAGAGGAGAGCGGGGAGGGCGTGGCAGGCTCGGCCATCTTCGCTCTCCTCTGTCTCTATCGCGCTCGCTATTGCTCACTATCTATTTCTCTCATCTCCCTACTTTTCTCCATTTGTTTTTATTCATAAATGGATTGATATCATAATGCAGTTACCGTGTCCCGACGTTTAATGTATGTTAACAGTACATCTGAACAGTTCAAAGATTGTGTTCATTATAGTTCCAGTAAACACACAGACATGCTCTACCTGTATGTGGTCTTTCATAATAATCTATATGGTTATATTTAAAGAAACTCGGGGATACACCTTTGTGAATAATCTGTTGAACATTTTATTGATCATCCTCTAGGGTAATCATTGAATGTCCACAAAATATTGTGTGTGCATTAGGTAATCCGCCCGTCCCTCTATAGCTGTCTGTGTGTCTCCAATCTACTTACCCCAATGTCAGTCCCTTTACCCATCTGCCCACTCTCTCTCTCTCTCTCTCTGTTGCTGTCTGTCTCTCACCTCTTCACCTCATCTTGCCCTCCCTCTCTCTCGGCCAACTCACTCACTCTCACTCTGCCCTCCTCTCTCTCTTCTTATTTTCTCCCCCCCCCCCTCCACTTTCCCTCTTGCTGTTTGTCTCTATGAACTTTTTTCTTTTCCCTAACGCTTCTCTACTTATTTCTATTCATGAAATGGATTAATAGCATGCTTCATTTTTATATCCCCACTGTTAACGTATCTTAACGAACATTTGACCATCTCACAAGATTGTGATCAGTCTAGTCCAGTACTGTATAAACACAGATATTGTAACATAGTTGTATATGGATTGTCATAATGATTTATATGTCTATATGTAAGGGAACTCGGGGATACATCATGAAAAATTTACTGATTATTCTCTAGGATGTGCACTGTTTTGTCCACAAAATAGTGAGTGGACATTGAGAAATCCGTTGTTACTAAATGTCTGCCTGCTGGTGTGTACCCGCATCATCATTTTCCTTCTCCAGTCTACTTGCCTGCATGTTAGTCCCTTTACCTGTCTGCGTAGTCTCTCTCTCTCTCTCTCTCTCTCTCTCTTCTATCTTATCCCTCCCACTCTCTTTTCACTATTCTCTTTCTCTTTCTCCACTCCCCTCTTTCAGGTTTATCTCTTCTACTTCTCTCTCCTTCGGTCATCTTACTCATCTGACTCTGCTTCTTTCTCTCTTATCTCCTCCACTTGATCTCCCACCTTCTCTCTTTCCATCTTGCTATTTCTTTATCTCAACTTCTCTCCTCATTTCCCTTCCTTTTTCTCTATTTATATCTATTTATGAATAGATTAAAAGCATGTACATCTAACTAGTTTACAAGACTGTGATAGTTCTAGTATACTCACAGATATTGTTATAAATTTATATATGGTTTGCCAGTAATTTGAGCTGCATGCTTGTATGCAAGGGAGCATGGGGATACATTATGAACAATTTATTTTTTTAATTTTACACTCAAGTTTAGCCAACAACATAAGATAATTTTATGTAAATAGTATATATACGTATATCAGCGCACTATAATATATTATGGCCTGTCTGATTCCAAATTTTATCTTGTTTACTCTTTTTTCTCTCTCCCTCCCTCTCTCCATCTCTTGTTTTCGACTGTTTGTTAACCTCCATCAACTGCTATATGTATTGTTTTGTTGCAGCCCACCCGTTTATCTGTTGGTCTGTTCTTCTGCCTGTTTCTCTGCCTGTTCTTCTGTTTGATTTGTCTGTCTGTCTGTCTGTCTGTCTGTCTGTCTGTCTGTCTGTCTGTCTGTCTGTATGTATGTCTGTCTGTCTGTCTGTCTGTCAGTTACTCTTTGCTTCACTCCCTTCGCTCTATCCTATCTCTCTCTTCCTCCTCCCCTCCACACACATATCCTCTCACTCTCTATTTCTCTTAAAGAAACCAATGATGCCTTACATTTCAAAATTAACAGGTTCTAATAAATTTAAGCTCAGAACATATGCATGTGATATAGGGTTCTATATTCACAGTTAGTTCTAGCACCCCTCGGTGTTAAATCATGTCACCCAGACAGAAGTTTATGGGGGACATGTGTCGGTCAAGTCCCCCTTGTTATTGATTTGTTTTAAGAAAATTGTTTTGAAATTGGCATATGTATTTAATCAAAATATTAACTCCAATTATGAACCTACTGTAATACGATTGACCTTGCTGATTGCTTATGACAGGCTAAACCAAATGAATCCTCATGGATAGTATAATTTTCGGAAGTTTAAACTGTCAAGGTCTATCCTCAGACCCCATTAAGCAGAAGGACATCTTCTCAAAATGTAGAGATGCATGCGATATAACATTTCTGATTGACACATACTCCTCAAATGAAGTTGAAAATATTTGGAAACATGAGTGGGGGTTTGAAATAGGCTTTTCATCTTACCAAAGTAACAAAAGGGGTACTGCCATTCTGTTCAAAGACAGTTTTGGCTATGAAATCAAAAATAAAGTAATTGATACAGCTGAGAACTTTGTCGTGTTAGATATTTTGATCCAGTCGCAACGATTAACCATCGCTGCGGTATATGGCCCTAATAATGATGAACCTAGTTTTTATGGAAATCTGTTTAATACTACTGAAAATATCGGTAACATCTCAGTGTTGATTGGTGGGGATTGGAATGTGGCATTGGACCAAAGTTTAGACACACTAAATTATAAAAAACAAAATAATGTTAAATGTAATGAATGCATCCACAAACACTTGGAAAAACTCGACTTACACGATGTGTGGGGTTTAAAAAATTTTGGTAAAAAAATGTATACATGGAGAGGCCCACATAAAAAACTGTCACGATTAGATTACTTTTTAATCACATCTGACTTACAGACAGCTGTTCAAAAAGTAGATATTGGTATCATGTACAGATCGGACCAGGCACCCGTTGTAATTTCCATGAAATTTATATACTCTCCCAAAAAAGAAAGTGTGCATGCTAAAAAATAACACTAAAAAAAGATATATATCATTGTCATTCAAGGAAATTTTATTCAATCACAGATGAATCAATTTGTGATCAACACGAGAAATTTCATTACGCTACGACGAATACTCTTGGTGCCATGGAGAGTCAAAGACACTAAAGGTCAAACACAAAAGTCACACACTCAATATCTGGTATGACCACCGTCTGCATCGACTACTGCTGTGCATCTATGCCTCATGGAAGCGAACAAGTTAGCATGGAAGTGTTGTGGGATGTTGTTCCATATTCTGATAAGCTGTCTTTTGAGTTCCACAAGCGTTGACAGTGTATGGGGAAGCCGGCGTAGCTGATGTTTCATTTCGTCCCACACATGCTCAATGGGCGAGATATCAGGCGAATTTGCGGGCCAGGGAAGAACATCCACTTGTTGTTGCTGCAGATACTGTTGAACAACACAAGCTGTGTGGGGTCGGGCGTTGTCCTACTGTAGAATGACGCCGGGGCCATGACGTTGCAGAAATGTGACAACAACAGGTGTAAGCACTTCATCACGATATCTGGCTGCATTGAGATTGCCATCAATAATGACCAGCTCAGTTCTGTTACGGGCAGTGATGTCACCCCACACCATGAAAGACCCTCCCCCATAACGGTTTCGCTCCACGACACATGGATCTGCGTAGCATTCATTTCTACATCTGTACACTCTCTGGCGGCCATCTGATGATGAAAGATGGAAACGACATTCATCTGTGAATAAAACAGGTCGCCACCAGTGTAAGGGATGCCTGAGATGTTGTCTACACCACTGCAGTCGAGCACGGCGATGACGTAACGTCAAAATCGGACGAACTGCAGGTCTTCGAGGACGTAAGCAGTATTCTCTCAGCTGATTGATTACTGTTTGAGGATGTATCCGTCTCAGGTTAGGGATGTTCCTGACTGTCATCGCTGCCATTTGTTGCCGGTTCCGGAGATGGACGACACGGATATACCGATCTTGTGCAGGGGTGGTAACTCGGGGTCTCCCGGAGCGGGGTCGGCCTCGAACGTCATCATGTTGTGCACGTCGATGGACTAGCCTGTCTACAGTGTTATGGTGGCAGTTCAAATGCTGGGCAACCTCTCTGTGTGTTCTGCCAGCTCTAATCATACCCAGGGCAAGGAGACGTTGATTCATTGTCAATCTTGGCATGCCAATGTGGAGTCGTTTTAACAGCAGCGCAAGTTTGAATGTGAACGATAGGAAGGCCTTACTTTAGTGTTTAAATACCCAAGGATTCACACTACTGCATGAATTTTCAGACTCTCCACATGCAAAACATGCCTTTTCACAAACGTGCAGCACGTCATTTAATGTTAATGCAATTTTAACAGGGAAAGCTGTTTTTGTGTTCAATATAACTTATTCATGAACAGGTTAACACTCTTTACACCTACGAAATTAATTTTTTGGAGTTTGATCAATTTCTGAAATGCACACTTTCTTTTTTGGGCGAGTATAAATCAAACTAGAGGACGCGGCATTCGGAAATTTAATAACAGTTTGCTAAGCGACCCCAAATACATACAAATAGTTAAGGACACTATTGCAGATACTGTCCTTCAGTATTCATATAACAATAACAGTAGTAGTAGTGATAATACAATTAATAATGATAATAATAATAATGATGATGAAAATAATTCTACATTCACAATAAACAACCAGTTATTCTGGGAAACACTAAAGCTAATGATCAGAGGTAAAACAATTTCATATTCCTCCTTCCTGAAACAAAAACTTCAGTGCACCGAATCAGCTATCGAAAAACAAATAAAAGTTGTTACTGAAAAACTCGAAGATGGTTGAGAAAATATGTTAGAAAATATCAGCTGCCTGACTAATGAACTGCAAAACCTAAGAAATAAAAAGGTGCAAGGCATGATTATCAGATCAAAGGCCAGATGGAAAGTTGAAGGCGAGAGGCACTCAAAATACTTCTGCAACTTAGAAAAGAGGCAGTACACAGAAAAAATAATACCCAAACTAGAACTATCACTGAAGGTGATTAATACCCCCGCTTTGGGTTTTTAGAGGAATGCACTTCTGATCATGTAGGCGAAGGCCATAAGGAAATGTATACATAAAGATCATTTTTTGTTGTTGAAATTTGTATTTGCATGTGGCCTTCCACAGAACAGCACTGAATACTTAAAGAGCCCACACATATATGGTATACATTTGGAAAAACACATTTACAATGTGCAACATGTATTCAAAATCAGTTCATTAATGTAGGAGGAGTTGCACACACAAGAATCCCATTTGAAAACCCATAATAAATCCAAGTTAAAGGGAGATAACCTGGTTAAAATTGCCGCAGATCAAAAATTTGGGAATATGCGCATGTTCACTTAGTTGTGATAATGTTTGAAAGGTTTCGTCAAAATTGATTGATAAATGTAGGAGGAGTTGCACGCACAAGAATTTCATGTAGAAACCCATAATAAATCCAAGTTAAAGGGAGATAACCTAGTTAAAATTGCCACAGCTCAAAAATTTTGGAATATGCGCATGTTTACTTAGTAGTGATGATGTCTGTAAACTTTCATCCAAATTGACTGATAAATGTAGGAGGAGTTGCGCACACAAGAATTTCATGCAGAAACCCATATTAAATCAAAGTTCAAGAGAGATAACCTGGTTAAAATTGTCGCAGATCAAAAAGTTTGGAATATGCACATGTTCACTTAGTAGAGATGATGTTTGAAAGGTTTCATCAAAATCGGTTCATTAATGTAGGAGGAGTTGCGCACACAAGAATTTGTTCAAACAGAATGACATAATAAATCTAAGTCAAAGGGAGATAACCTGGTTAAAATTGTCGCAGATCAAAAATCTTGGAATATGCACATGTTCACTTAGTAGTGATGATGTCTGAAAAGTTTTGTCCAAATTGATTGATAAATGTAGGAGTTGCACGCACAAGAATTTCATGTAGAAACCCATAATAAATCTAAGTTAAAGGGAGATAACCTAGTTAAAATTGCCACAGCTCAAAAATTTTGGAATATGCGCATGTTCACTTAGTAGTGATGATGTCTGTAAACTTTCGTCCAAATTGATTGATAAATGTAGGAGGAGTGGCGCACACAAGAATTTCATGCAGAAACCCAAATTAAATCAAAGTTCAAGAGAGATAACCTGGTTAAAATTGTCGCAGATCAAAAAGTTTGGAATATGCACATGTTCACTTAGTAGAGATGATGTTTGAAAGGTTTCATCAAAATCTGTTCATTAATGTAGGAGGAGTTGCGCACACAAGAATTTGTTCGAACGGAAAGACATAATAAATCTAAGTCAAAGGGAGATAACCTGGTTAAAATTGTCACAGATCAAAAATCTTGGAATATGCGCATGTTCACTTAGTAGTGATGATGTCTGTAAACTTTCATCCAAATTGATTGATAAATGTAGGAGGAGTTGCGCACACAAGAATTTCATGTAGAAACCCATATTAAATCAAAGTTCAAGAGAGATAACCTGGTTAAAATTGTCGCAGATTAAAAAGTTTGGAATATGCACATGTTCACTTAGTAGAGATGATGTTCGAAAGGTTTCATCAAAATCGGTTCATTAATGTAAGAGGAGTTGCGCACACAAGAATTTGTTCGGATGGAAAGACACAATAAATCTAAGTCAAAGGGAGAAAACCTGGTTAAAATTGTCGCAGATCAAAAATCTTGGAATATGCGCATGTTCACTTAGTAGTGATGATGTCTGAAAAGTTTTGTCCAAATTGATTGATAAATGTAGGAGGAGTTGCGCGCACAAGAATTTCATGTCCGGAAAGACGTACGGACGGACGTACGGACGGACGGACGGACGGATGGACGGACGTACGGACGTACAGGGCGATTCCTATATAGCCCCCACTTCTTCGAAGCTGGGGTATAATTAATAAGAGATGATGGTACAGAGTGTACAGAAATTAACGAAATACTCACCGAGCAACGCAACTTTTACGAATTACTGTACAAGTCAAAAATTAATAGTAATCACAAAACGAATCTTATAGAAAGCTTGTTTTTTGACTCTGAAAATCCATACATTTGCAAACTGGATACAGAAGAAAGTTTATTACTTGATGGAAAACTAACTTTAAATGAGCGTGCAGGGGCTCTAAAAGACATGGGTAACAACAAATCACCAGGTTTCGATGGATTTACAATTGAATTTTATATATATTTCTGGGGAGATTTGGGCAAATACGTAGTTAATTCCCTAAATCTTGGCTATGACATAGGAAAATTATCTATCACTCAGAGGCAGGGGCTTATTACATGTATACCAAAAGAAGGGAAATCGAAAGAATATATAAAAAATTGGCAACCGATCTCCCTACTTAATGTTGATAAAAAAAATTGGCTCATCAGCAATTGCCAACAGACTTAAAAAAGTTCTTCCTAAAGTAATTTCTGAAAGTCAGCTGGGATTCATGAAAGGAAGATTCATAGGTGAATCCACGCGATTGGTCTCTGACTTAATTGAAAAATGCGAATCTGTGAATATTCCAGGAATGTTAGTTCTAGTTGACTCCGATAAAGCATTTGACTCACTTGAATGGTTTTTATCAGAAAAACTCTTTATGTTTTTAAATTTTGGCGAATCCTTAATTCAGTGGTTCAACCACGTTCTACGGCGAGGTTTCTAGCTGCATCATGAACAATGGGTACTGTTCAGATTATTTTAATATTCAGAGGGGAGTACATCAAGGGGACCGATTGTCTCCTTACCTATTTATTTTGTGTGTAGAAATACTTAGCGCATTCCTTAAATTCAACCCCAAAATAAACGGAATCAAAATTAATGACTCAGAGTATGTAATCAACCAATACGCTGACAACAGTACTTTATTCTTAGATGACAACCAGGATTCCTTAAACGAGACCTTAAATTCTCTCGATAACTTCGCTGCGATATCCGAATTAAGCGTTAACTTTGATAAAACTCATATCGTTTGGATAGGATCTCGGCGTGGCAGTAGGATTGAACTGGAAACGGAAAAACATATACAGTGGAATCACAAAGGAACTTTTACCATCCTTGGAATAAAATTTGAACTAAATTCGGCCAATTACTTCTATAAACACTTTTCAGAAAAAATAAACAAAATGCGAAAACTTTTAGCAGATTGGTCCCTCAGAAATCTTACTCTCTTCGGCAAAGTTACAGTTGTTAAAACGTTAGTGATCCCCATCTTAATACACTCTCTTACTGTCCTCCCTGATCCGGCTGATAGGATATTAGATGAAATTCAAAGTATAATTTTTAAATTTCTATGGTCGGATAAAACGGACAAAATTAAACGTGACGTAATAATCAATTTAATCGAAAACGGCGGACTCAAACTACCCCATGTAAAAACACTGTGTTGCTCTTTAAAAATGATATGGATCAAAAAGTTACTAGATTCAGAAACAATGGCCCAATGGAAAACACTCGTAGTGGATAATTTTGAAAAATTGGGGGGGAGCAAAATGTGGTTTTTGAATAAACATGGTATACTCAGTGTTTCAAATTATATGGACCCTTTCTGGAAAAACGTGGTCAATGTATGGGCTCTCTTAAAAAATAGCAATCCCACAACCCCAACAGAAATTCTCTCACAACCACTATTTTATAATAATTATATAAAAATTAATAATGAACTGTTTCTTTACAGACGTTGGTGTACAAAGGGTGTTTTCTTTATAAATGATATACATAGCGCTTCAGGATCCACTGTTGATTTTCAAGAATTTAAGTTGAAATATGACCTTGATATACCATTCACCAACTACCTTGGTGTGGTCAATGCAATACCAAGGTCGTGGAAAAAAATAATTAATAGTTCAAAACTTGAATTTGTTTCAGATCCCTTGGTGAATGACATCATATCTTGCACTAAAGCAAACCGCCATTTCTATCCAATATTTCTTAATAAAGTATCAAAAAGACCTACACATACTCAAGAGAAATGGAACACCACACTGGACGAAAATCTTGACCATAATGATTGGCAATACATTTACAAACAAACTTTTAGGGAAACAGATGATACATATCTACAAACTTTACAATATAAGTTTAACCACAAAATCCTATTCACAAAATCTCGACTCTTTAAATGTGGGCTTTCGGAAACAGAGCTGTGCTCATTCTGTGGAAATACGAAAGAAACGATCGCACATCTCTTTTACAATTGTTCTTTCTCAAAAACAGTTTTACTTTCACTACTGGAAAAGGTTAACCTTAATCGGGATTCGCAAATTCAACTCAACATTAATAAAAGAGAAATACTTTTAGGCTCTACTTCCGAGTATGCCTATCCAAATGTCTGGAATATCTGTCTCCTCATCTACAAAAAGTATATTTACACCTGCAGTCGAAGTAATACTATCCCCTCTTTCTCAGATCTAACAAGGGCTATAAAATCCTACAAAAATATTGAAATGTATTCTCTATACATGTACACAATCAGCAAGGCCGAGCGTATTAGAGAAAAATGGAGCTACCTAACTGATGCCCTCTTTGAATAATTGGAGAACTGCTCTGTATATACATTATACTGTAAAAATCTCAATTTGTTGCCATCTTATATAATGTACTATTTTTCTAGTGATGCCAATAATAAAAAAAAAAAAAAAAAAAAAAAAAAAAAATAAATTTTCAATTTGAAGGATAAAGGGTTAATATCTCAGGATCACAATAACAGATTTACACCAAAAACTATACAGCTCGGCACATCAGTAACCTGAACACAAATATAAAATAACTTGACAATCCAAGCAATATTTTTCAAGTTATCGAATGCCAAAGGGATTGGAGGAATTTTCAATTTGAAGGATAAAGGGTTAATATCTCAGGATCAAATTATCAGATTTATACCAAAAACTATACAGCTCGGCACATCAGTAACCTGAACACAAATATAAAGTACCTTGACAATCCAAGCAATATTTTTCAAGTTATCAAATGCCAAAGAAATGGATACAGATGTCGGATGGACAGATGGACAGACAGATGGACAAAGGACGGACGAACGACGGATGGCCACCCCAGATGACAGCATTATGTGTACCATACATGGTATGGGTACACATAAAAATGCCGACAGGATCACCGATCCAATGTCGAGTTGTGACAGCACAAAATGGGTTTAATCATTATCAACTTATCGTCCGGAAACCAATTGTTTACAATTTACTATGTGAAGGGTCACTGTGACCTTGACCTTTGACAAAGTGATTCAGAAATAAATAGGGCTCTTTCTTGCACCAATGCCCACCTACCTATGAAGTTTCATGAACGCAGGTGGAACCATTGTCAAATTATCATCTGGAAACCAATTGTTTACGTTTTATTAAGTTCAAGATCAATGTGACCTTGGCCTTTGACCTAGTGAGTCCAAAATAAATAGGGGTCTTCCACTCACCTAGGCCAACCTACCTATGAAGTTTCATGAATGTGGGTCAAACCATTATCAAGTTATCATACGGAAACCAATTGTTTTGATTAACTATGTTGAGAGTCACCGTGACTTTGACCTTTCACCTAGTGAGTCCAAAATAAATAGGGTTCTTCCTCTCACTGATGCCATCCTAACTATGAAGTTTCATGAACATGGGTCAAACCATTATCAAGTTATCATCCGGAAACCAATTGTTTTGATTAACTATGTTGAGAGTCACTGTGACCTTGACCTTACACCTAGCGAGTCCAAAATATATAGGGTTCTTCTTCTTACTGATGCCATCCTAACTATGAAGTTTCATGAACATGGGTCAAACAATTATCAAGTTATCATCTGGAAACCAATTGTTTCGATTTACTATGTTCAGGGTCACTGTGACCTTGACCTTTGACCTAGTGAGTTCGCAATAAATAGGGTTCTTCCTCTCACGAAACCAACCTACATATGAAGTTTCATGAATGTGGGTTGAACTGTAGTCAAGTTATCATCCAGAAACCAATTGTTTACAATTTACTATGTTCAAGGTCACTGTGACCTTGACCTTTCACTAAGCAAGTCCAAAATTAATAGGGTTCTTCCTCTCACCGAAACCAACCTACCTATGAAGTTTCATGAACATGTGTTGAACCATTATCAAGTTATCATCCGGAAATCAATTTTTATGGCCACCTGCACAACCGCCCTCCATTCATCAAACTATAAGTTGAGTTTGACTTCGTCACAACTCGAATAAAAATTGAAACCAGTTATTGGATGGAAAGCAAATTCAATATGGCTGCCATGGTGGCCATATCGAATTGGCTAGCTGGACCAAAATCGAAAGGAAGCATTGTCTAGTCATCCACAAGTTACACCTAAAATTATGATTTGATCAAATGAGCAGCTTTTTAGTTATTTGACGGAAAAAAAAAGTTAACGCCAGATGCCAGATGGCAAACAGACGGACAATGTGAAAACATTATGGTCCTGAGATTCTCTCGGGGGAATAATAATAAAAACATCCACCCACATGCAATTTGACAAAAAATGGCCTTAAAAACGGAAGATCTACTTTGTGGGGCCTTAAGTTTCATAACGATTGGCATTTGAGATTTAGTGATTTAGGTGATTTAGAGTTTATGCAGAAGCTTTGAAAACACCTGGATAAATGGACCTCAGTTGTAGCCTCCCTAAGCCTTGGATATGTTTATGCACTCTGAGTGTAATGTTGAGGGTTGGCATTGCAAAGTAACTGTTCAGCTCAGAAGTAATCACTGCCATTTTATTTGCTCACAATACTCATATGCAAACAACCAGAGTGGTGGACATTCAGGTCAAACTAGTGTCAAAAATCAAGCGGACTCTTCCTTTGGGTCGAGTGGACTCTTACTTTGGGTTGACTCTTACTTTGGGTCGAATGGACTCTTACTTTGGGTCGAGTGGACTCTTACTTGCTACGGAGTGTGTGGCAGAATAGATTTTGGGCTGAGTGAACTGTAATGTAAGCAATTCATCTGATGCATGAACCAATCAAAATGAGCTCATTCTATATGAAATACCATTATATTGTTTTAAATCAGAGGTCAGCAGGCCTGGCAATCTAGAAAATCAAGGAGTTCAAAATAGTTGCCTTCCTCAGATTGCTTGGGAGTGCAATTACACCTGAAATTTTCAATGCAAAAACTTATATGCTATTTTGGTTATACATGTATTCACTTCAGGGTATTAATATTGTAACTGAAAAATAGTACTACATTCAGCTACAAAGTGGAAAAATTCGCACATAATCTTCTCATTATTTAAAATGTCGCATTCAATTCTCATGTGACTGCCTTCTAGACTCAAAATGTATCGTGATGAGACACAGAATGGGTCATGAATTATTGTGAATCAATGCAACATTGACAAATCATCCCCTGAGTTCCAATGTGTTCTCAGTGCCAGTAGGCAAAGAGAACACATTGAAACTCAAAGGACGAAATGATAATAGATTTTAAAGGCAGTCCCAAACAGATCTGGCATTCCAGAAAATCAAGGGGTGCAAAAAATTGCCCTCCTCAATTTCTTCTAGGCGTGCAGCACTCCTGCCCTCCTAAAGAATGCCAGGCCTGAGTCAGTGTTGCAATTCTATATGTCCTTATAGAAAAACAACTTCAACTATGCCCTCAATTTTTACAGAATTTTGTTTGACACCATCATACAGTACAGTCGCTGTGGATTGTTACTTTTCCATGCGCTCGCGTGATGCGTGAAGTTATGTGTTTTTCTGGACAGAAGAAGATCATGGAAAGTCCACGAAAACCAAAGTGTGTTTCATATTTCATCTACAATCATTGTGCTTCAAGGCTTCAATTCTGTCCGTGTATACTCTGCGTGATTCCCATGAAAAGGATTAGTGTAATCAGTTGTATTATGAGCACGTCGATATTGATGTGCAGTTCAATTGATGTTGATATGTGTACCCCGATGGCTTTATTATTTTCCTGATATTAAAACCCAAACATACCCAGTGTTACTTTTTTTAGTCATAATGTTTTCGGTATCTGTTCGATCCATACAACCAAACGTTTCTGTGCAACGAATTACCGAAAGATATTTAACCCAGCCAAAAACTTTGCCATAAATTAATTCTTAAACTTTAAAAATGTGTAACGCAACTCTGACTGCATACTGGTATGTAAATGTTGACTATTTATGTGTTATTTTTGTATAAACTCCCCCTCCCCCCCCCCCCTCTCCATTGTCCTAGTACAAAACATACCATAATGACAGGCACCCGACATATTATTATATTTTATCAATTTTAATAAAATATATTACATTATGAATACTAAAAAAACTGTTTTTAGTATTGATAGTATAATATATATTTTATTAAAATTAATAAAATCTGATAAAAAGTCGAGTGCCTGTGTCATAAATGAGATGAAAAAAACTATGCGGTCCACCTTACATTTGAAATATCACGAAACCCACCGCAATCAACCAAATTGTATGATAGAGCAAACAACTACCGGTACTCCCATTCATTTATTTATTGGGGTTTTAAAGACACTTTCGACAGCTGGGTCACCTCGTGTCAGACAGTTTTACGGATAGAGGAAGCCGGAGTACCCAGATAGAACCACTGAGCAGAGGCTAGTAACTGTCAGCTTCCCAACATACTAACTTAGAGCAAGCAGGGTTAGCATTGGTTGAAAACAAGTGCACCATTTACGTGCAGTACCCTTAGTACATTGAACCATCGTGTCCCCATGTGGGTAATCAGGATGATGTCCCATGCCCAAGGACAGAGTGCAGTTATCCTGGCGTGGATCAAACCGTGGACCTTTCAGTTTGAAGTTTGATGCCATAACCACAGAGCCGCAGCACTCACAGATCGTATCAAATTTTGTAGACAAAGTAGGTAAAAAGAGCCATTTATTGTTTTTTGGGGGTCTGAGGTCCACAGAGGGGGTGGTAAGGTCCACAAGTATTAGGCATTATTAAGCCGATGTGACTAGGATTATTTTCACCTAATTACCAGGGTAGTTTCGCTACTTTTCCCATATGATAGGATCAGCAGTGTGGAGATCTGATTCAGTAACACAGTCATCTGAATCAAAATGTAATAAACATTTTATTGCTACGGCGAAGTGATCAGGGTCTCCACATCACGACTCGTTAAGATGAAATCACAGGTCAGACTCACCTTCCCAACTCGTCGTGATATGGAGTGCCAGTGCCAATCCACCCCCACCAACCCCCCCTCCCCTCCCCCACCCCGCGATCCAAGATGCAGGTCGATCTGTCATGTAATGGGCATCAGGACAGCTGAGAATATTATTATCTTTCATCGGTCTCTTTATGAAAAAGTTGAAACACTGGTCGTATTATTAGGTGGTTTGCACACCAGCAGCAGCTGACCAACAGCAATTGATTATAAGGCTATTAGCTTATCAATAGATACAGCTCCCGACCAGGGGATTATAACACCTTAGGTGATGTTGGGACAATTTGGTTGTCTGGAATAGTGAAATGACAATAAACAAAGCAAATGATACAAAACAAGAAATAATTTAATGAGAATAACAAATGAGGTAGCACAGTAACAACAAGAACATGTTTATCCTAATCCCTAAACATGTTAGTTAGGTTACAAACACCAAATTCAAGGCCAAGATGAGAAAAATAACAAATGAGTAGCACAATATTAACAATAACATGTTTATCCCTAATCCCAAAACATGTTAATCTGGTTACAAACACCAAATTCAAGGTCAAGATGAAAAAAAATACCCGTACTGTACTGAACATGTGATACAGTAGAACCTTGTTAATTGAATAGCCACTTTGTCAGTGAAAATTATTCACTTCACAAGAGTATTCAATTAAGAAGGATTTGACACTGTGCTGTATTCTAGAGATAAACTGAGCAGCATTTATTATATTATATGTTTGACAGAGCAAATGGAAGCAAAACTTTTGTTTCTTCACATTCTTCCATTAGTTTCTCAAGGAGTTCCATTCTATTACATGTAGGTGGGTATTTGGGGCAGGTACATAATCAGGTATCCTCATTTAGGGGGAGGGGGGCATGTTTCATAAGATACTCCGAGGGAGGCCCATGGATGAACTTCCCAGAGGATGTTTTGAAAAAATATTCCACAGTTGGCGCTACTTTGAAGCTCGATGTCATCTGTACTTGCATTAGCTGAACCTACATGTATGCAGATCGTAAAATATTCTTTTCTTTTTTTCTTTTTTCTTTTGGGGGGGGGGGGGGGGGGCAGGGAGTCCAAAGCTCTCTCAGGTCCACCCATGGCTATGTCGCTGATTTCACAATCCCTTCCTCCCAATAATATCTTTTTTCAGTTGACGATTAATACATGTAGTCTTATATTCTCAAATTATCAATAATATTTAGGCCATTAAAAGTTTAAAGAGTTGTTGAACAGCATCGATGTCACTGCATCGTATATCAGTGGTACTTCTGCAGATTCTGGAGACTTTCTTTTCACGGGGCGTCTGAGACCGTCATTTATTGAATCCACAACCGTTCTCCACAGATGCTTCGATGCATATTCTGGGTGGAATTTCAGAATATATTTTTTCATTAACTGCTACCTGGAGGGATCAAGCTCTATTTTGTCCTGAGCACTGCCGCCATTGTAGCTGTACTTTTTTCGCAAGGCGTCCGGCCCAAATAATTCAGGGAAAAGTTTTTTCTGAAAGTCTTAGCAAAATTTCTATGAAGTAAGTGTAGTGTAGAAGTTCTGTGAAGTAAGTGTAGTGTCTCCTGATCTATACTATAGGGTGACTCGTCATTTTCCATTGCTGGGTTTGATGTCACAGTCACAGAACTGTTCGAATCGATTATCACATCCATTTTTGCTTCCAATCTTATCATTGTTTTTTGAATTACATCCAGAGACCAGCCTAGAGGCTAAATTTAGGGAGAAGTCACTTCTCCCTCCCAAGGTTTTAAGGAGAAGTGAGGTGAAAATAGGGAGAAGTGAGCAAAAAATATTATTTCTCAAAAAGCTGTCAAGTAAAGGGTTAAATTCAGTTTATCAAATTACTTTTGACAACCAAATATTCTCAAGAACCTGTGTTAGGTAAAGGGTTAAATTCAGTTTATCAAATTTACTTTTGCCAACCAAATGCTATTTCTCAGAAAGCTGCTTTAGGTAAAGGGTTAAATTCCGTTTAGCAAATTATCTTTTTTGTCAAACAAATATTATTCAGAAAAAACTGTGTTAGGTAAAGGGTTAAATTCAATTTAGCAAATTATATTTGCCAACCAAATTTTTCTCAAAAAACTGTGTTAGGTAAAGGGTTACATTCAGTTTAGCAAATTGTTTTTGCTAACCAAATATTATTTCACAAAAAGCTGTTTAGGTGAGGGTTCAATTCAGTTTAAAACCTATTAGTGGGGGGTTAAATTCAGTTTAGTGAATTATTTTTGCCAATCAAATATCATTTCAATTCAGTTCAGAGAATCATTTCTTCCAGGCAAATGTTCTGTTTTCAAGGAAGATAATTGAATTTGTCAGTTTGCTTTTAACACCATTTATTTCTGTAACTTACTACTTTTTGGTAATTTAGTAGGACCCTTATTGTGACTGCCACAAATGGAACACACCCAACAATAATTTTTAAAAATCACATGCTTCAAACTCACTAGTGCAAACTGAAAAATAAACATTTTTATCCATACCAAAAATGTTTTTTATAAAGGATGAAGGCGCCGGAGGCACCCGAGTTGAGACGGAGGCGAAGCCGACGTCAAAACTCGTGAGTCCTTTATACTAATTTCACACTTTTTTTAACGTAGGAAGTAGTTACCGAGATGAGACTTCACGAGAATGACTTGGGGATTTTTCCCAAAGGAACCGGGGACAAATGAGGTTACAGTTTTTCAAGGATACTCAGACGCTAGAACAAGTGACGGCTCTCCACCATTGCTTTCACTCTCATTGGGTCAAGGGACCTTTAATATATTGGGTGTGGGGGAGGGGGTTAATGGGTCACTGATTATGTCACGTGACGTCCATAGCAAGTAAAACATGCCCCTAGCAACGGGCAAACTAAAGGGACAATTTTGACCAATTTTGATACATGAACCCAACATGCATTGCAAACGAAAACAGACAGGTCAGCGGTGTCACCACGTGACCTCCCTAGCAACCAGAGCGTCCCCTTAGCAACGTGCTAACTACTGGGCCGATTTTGACCAAATTCGGTATACGGGCCCAATATGCTTTGAAAATAAAAACACAGATCAATGTTGACGTCTCGTGACTTCCCTAGCAACCAGGGCGTGCCCCTAGCAACGGGCTAACTACTGGACCGATTTGGACCAAATTCGGTATACGGACCCAAAATGCTTTGCAAATGAAAACAGACAGATCAAAGTTTACGTCTCGCGATTTCCCTAGTAACCAGAATGCCCCCTTAGCAACGCACTAACTACTGGGCCGATTTTGACAAAATTCAGTATACGGTCCCAAAATGCATTGCAAATGAAAACAGACAGGTTAATGTTGATGTCACGTGACTTCCCTAGCAACCATAGCGCCACCTTAGTAACGGGCTAACTACTGGGCCGATTTTGACCAAAATCGGTATACGGACCTAAAATGCATTGCAAATAAAAAACATACAGGTCAATGTTGACGTCACGTGATTTTCCAAGCAACCAGAGCTCCCTCTTAGCAATGGGCTAACTACTGGGCCGATTTTGACCAAATTCGGTATACGGACCCCAAATGCATTGCAAATGAAAACAGACAGATCAATGTTGACGTCACGTGACTTATCTAGCAACCAGAATGCCCCCTTAGCAACAGGCTAACTACTGGGCCGATTTTGACCAAATTCGGTATACGGACCCAAAATGCTTTGCAAATGAAAATAGACAGATCAAAGTTTACGTCTCGCGATTTTCCTAGCAACCAGAGCGGCCCCTTAGCAACGCGCTAACTACTGGGCCGATTTTGACAAAATTCGGTATACGGTCCCAAAATGCATTGCAAATGAAAACAGACAGGTCAATGTTGACGTCACGTGATTTCCCTAGTAACAGAGTGCCACCTTAGCAACGGGATAACTACTGGGCCGATTTTGACCAAAATCGGTATACGGACCCAAAATGCATTGCAAATAAAAATATACAGGTCAATGTTGACGTCACGTGATTTCCCTAGCAACCAGAGCTCCCTCTTAGCAATGGGCTAACTACTGGGCCGATTTTGGCCAAATTCGGTATACGGACCCAAAATGCATTACAAATGAAAACAGTCAATGTTGATGTCACGTGACTTCCCCAGCAACGAGAGCGCCCCTTAGCAACGGGTCAACTACTGGGCCGATTTTGACCAAATTCGGAATACGGACCCAAAATGCATTGTAATAAAAACAGGCAGGTCAATGTTGACGTCACGTCTTTTTTCCTCTTCCCTGACATGACCCAGAAGCACAGGATTAGCTGTTTCATAATTACTCGTAGAATTATCTGCTGTGATAACTACAAACAATACCGGTACGTCGGTATTTTTTTCAGTGAAATTAATGAAAATGGCTCACTGAAATTGGCACATAAAGCTCTAGGCCTCCTTAATTCAAAAGACAAGTCTGTGCTGTCTTGTGAAGTATGTATGCCTGTGCTGGCTTGTGTAGTTTGCGTGTCTGTTGGGTAAATCGCCCATAAACCTGGTCCGAATCGTCCATAAACATGGTCCGAATTGTCCAATAAGCTGGTCCGAGGCGGCCAGAAATATGGTTCGAATCGTCAATAGATCTGGGCCGAAACGTCCTTTATAAAAATCTGGTCCGAATCGTACACGGTCCGAATCGTCCAGATACCATGTAACGAGTTAATTTTCTTACGTTCGACGTGTACTCTGAGGCTATTGATAGAAAACCCCGATAGAACTGATCGTATTTAGGGAAAATGCCACTCGTATTCAGAACGTTCAGTGCTGTTGGAAAATGGAATGAAAAAAAAAATATGGTGTGTGCTTAAAGACATCATCAAGACTACGTGATTTGCATTCAAAATAATCTTTATATTTGCTCTTCATGTCATGTTTTTTTTTATAATTTCGGATGCGTTCTTTGAAAAAAAGGTTTATTCCCTTTCATTTTTGGCTTAACAATTGTCAGCCAAACTTTTGTTTCCAGAGCACTAGAATGTTCTATGTTCCTCATGCGCAAGTTTCTTAAAACTGTATATTTACTGAAGAAAGATACTAAAAAAATTTAAAAAATAAGTAAATAAAACCCCTCATCTTCATTGTTTTCCACAATATATTGATCGAGAATCAAATATGTGATTTGTTTTCAAATTGATCTGTTTATGTTTAAATTAATTATTCCTCTGATTTTTCCTCAACATAATGTTTTACATGAAACTACATTTGTGATCATACTCAGTCTTATTATTTTAAAGATGGTCTTTTCAGTAAAACTGCATTGGCATATTATCATCGTCCTTTTTTTCACAGCACTGCTGTATTTTCTTGTTTTTAAATAATTACCCTGTATAGCGAAGTTTGATGTTGGAAATCACTTTTGAAATGAAACATTAAAAAAGAACTTGAGCAATTTTCGTCTTGTCATCTAACTTCACTCTAGTGATAACTTGAATTGTCATGACAAAATCGTGCCGTGGTTGGTATTATTTTGGTGTTTTATTGGAAGTAAAATCAGTAAATTTAGTAATTCTTTAACCTGCCCAATTATTTGCTTTCACTGCACTTATTTTTTTTCAATTTCTTCCAAGCGAAGTTAGCAACGGAATCACCGGAAATAACTTTTCTCAGCGACTTTTCAAAACTGCAAGGCGACTTCAACTTCGCCCAGAGAAAGAAATTGGGCGAAGACCTGGTGTTAAGGGCGAAGATATCACCTACTTCGCCTGTAGGCTGGTCCCTGATTACATCCATTTTTTTCAGAATGAGTTCTGTGGTGGTGTCATTTGTTATCGTCTGGGAAGTAGGTGTGGCCACGAGAGCGCTTGGTGTGGATGTTTGATGGTCTGGACAGATTTGATTGTGTGCTTTTGTTGGGGTTGATGGTGGTTTAGTCGGAGATCTAGGTTCCCTTGATATGGGAGAAACATTATGTGCTATTGTTGCGATAGACGGTGGTGGAGTCGGAGATCTGGGTTCCCTTGATATGGGAGGAACATAAACAGGTTCAGAAATAGTTTGAGGTGTTGGTTCTTGCGTTTCAGGCATTCCAGGCTCTGGCTGTGGTGAAAGAGATCCCTGCTTTGGGTGTGTCTCAGGTGTTCCAGGATCTGGCTGTGGTGAAAGAGATCCTTGCATCGGGGGCACCTTTGCCGGAGATCCCCTGGCCACGACAGTAGCCAGTTTTTTATCCACGTGAATCTTTTTCTGTAAAAAAAAAAGAAATGTTAAAAAATGAAAACAGAGATAAACAAAATTAAAACAGAGAGAGAGGGGGGGTCAGACTATACAGATGTTCTGTTAATTATAGGCGGCACGCATTATTAAGATAATTGGATTGTGGGCTTCGTGCACTATTTCTTAGGCTTTGACTGTGTTCAGTTTTTGATACCGAGTTTTGGTATTTTAGAAATACCGCGGTATGGCAGAATATCAAAAATCGTTGCAACATACAAATATTTGACCAGTTTCTTCAAGATTTTTTGGATATTCCGAGATAATACAATACATGCACATAATATACAACTATTACCAAATTCCGAATATCGCTGTAATATACAAGTATTTGACCACAGAATCTACGAAACTTTGATCAACTATTTGTATTTTACAACAATAAACTTACATGAGAAAATTGTTTAGAAAAAGTCATTATTCAGCATTGATGATGGGGCGTGTCACTTAAGAATGCTAGTAGGCCTAATAGTCGCTTTGGACTCAACCCCTAACAAATTGATATATTCTCGACAAATAACTCATGATACACTAAAATATTAAATAACCATATATTGCAAGCTACACACTACTGACACTAGGACAAGATGCGCGCTTATAAAGAAGCATTGTATTTGCCAGATTGGTTTGCTCTCAATTATGTAATTATTATTGAAACTGGATTCACGGTAATAAAAAAGCCATACGGATTTATTTGTACATTTGCAAGAGCTTCAGTAATTTAAACTACTGCTTTTTATTCAAACAGCAGTATTTTAAATTACATTTTATTCAAAGGGTGTACTTCTGTACTGAATGTCGTAATGAAACAGCCACAGAAAACTGAAGTCCTAAGGCTTTACAGGTGTAGGCATACTGTGCGAGAAATTCAGAAGGCTGGAACATGTGACTATCTCTCTATGAGACAGATACAGTGGTGCATCGACCAATACAGGAAAGGAAAATATACCGATAATGATGAGAGGAACAGCTCATCTGATGAACAAATTTGCTTTAAAAAAGTGATTGACGAGGACATTTCAGCAATTAAAAATACGCTTGATTCAAATCCATTTCAAACTGCTAGAGATATGAATCGTTTTCTTGCTGAAAGAGGGACGTCTGTAGGGATTACATCCACCAAAAAGACAATCACTGCCACTGGATTTACAGGATCTAAGCCTCGATATTGTCAGATGGTGAGAGACGTCAATAAAGTCAAAAGAGAGCACTTCTGCAAAATACTTATAGAAAATAATGATTCGTTTGATGATATTATATTCAGTGATGAAACTACTCTACAGCTGAACTCAAATAAACAGTCATGCTATCGACTGAGCAACTGTCCGGCACCCCATGTTCCGAAACCTAAACACCCCCTCAAGCTTCACGTGTGGGCCTGAATTAGTAAAAAGGGTGGGACAAAAGTCTTAATATTCAAGGACATCATGAGGAAAGAGTTTTACACAGAAGAAATTCTTGAAAAGACTCTGGTGCCATTTATTCAAAGAACATTCCCAAATGGACATAGGTTTCAATAAGATAACGGCCTGAAACGCCGTTCAAACATGGCTTTGAATTTCTTAACAGAAAATGGAGTGAATTCGGTGAATTGGCCCCCTGAGAGTCCAGCCTTGAATCCCCTTGAAATGCTATGGAAGTTTCTGAAAGACCGTGCTAAAACACAAAACCCCAGAACTGAGCAGTAACTAACAGACGCAATCATTAAGTGTTGATCCACTGATATAAATGAGGAACTATGTTCTAAGTTTATTGAACATTTGTACAAATGTGGTGCCAGTTGTTGGTCTCACAGAACTAAATATTTTCCCATAGGCGACCATTATAACACTTATGTGGAAAAAAATATGATCGCATCACTTTAAATTAAATATTTAAATACCTACATAAAGTACAGACCTTCACACAACTTTCTCTGGCCAGAAAACATGGGGTCATGCAACAAATAAGAGAGAAAATCCACCAGGAATTGAAGTACCGTCCTTGAACTTAGTTTTTTCTGGGAATTCCCAACAAAAATACACAAATATTTAACTGAATTTTAAAGACCCAGAAAATACTTAGAAAATCTCCTTTTTCTTGTGAAATATTCAGTATTGTTGTAAAAACCTAATAAAATGCTTTAACAGTTTTCTCAAGCAATAAGTTTTTTTCTAGGAGTCTTATTTTAGACTATGATGCAATATCCGAGTGCAACATTTCAAGGAAGATCACTCTAAACTAAATATTTAGTTCTGCGAGACCTATAATACTTCTCACCCATGCCCTAATTTCATTTTTCCTGTTTTATGTGATAAAACAATCATTTCTACACTAAAATACAAGATTTGGCTTCTATTCATCCAATAAGATTAAAAATATAGCTTTTTTAAAAAAGTTGTTAAATTGTGAAAAAAAGCCCCAAAAATTAGGAAATTTCAGTATACCGCTTTCGTTACTTATCTTGATTCTGCTGCCAATCTATTTGACAGAGCAGTTCACCAATTGATGTTTTTTACTGGAATTTAGCCAGTTTACCTGATAAAAGTCCAATATCGGCATAGAAGAACTCAATTCGAGAAAAAATTGGTGATTTATGTGTCAAATAGCTGAAAATTTATGTCCGAGAGAGAACATTTACACAGGTATCATTCACAAAAAAGCTGTTCAAAAGTACAATTTTCATCTAAAAACCTTCCAAATATCATAATTCATGTATACTTTATCTATTTACTAAAATAGAAAGGTATACCACCCGATGGGTTGGTGATTAATGTCCCAACAGATGTGAGGATGTTTCACAGAAAATCACATGCTGAGTTCAAGCTACCAAATCACACTTGAAACACAACTATCATGTGTAACAGTTCTTGAGTGATACAATTCCTGAGAAGTCTACCTGATTTTTAGAATTTATTAAGCATATTTTTTCAATTCTTTCTCGAAATGAGTGCAAGAAAATTAAAATTTAATCGCAGGACACATCTGAGAAAATTTGCATTTCAGAAAAATCATCCGCCTTGCAATATTTCCAAGTGTGTGGCTACTACAAGTGCAGAACCTGAAAATGTAGTAAAATATGTAAGACTCACACAAGAAAAGCATGATAAGGTTACTTCAAGTCCACTTCCAGTGACAGCAGCAATAGAAGAGCCTGGAAAGAGCTTCAAACTCTTACGCCCATTGTCAAGATTAAAATCTGAGCTCGACATCTGCAATGAGAAAATAGATGAAAAATGGTAAATAATCATATGGACAGTTATCAAGACATACAAACATACATGCATGCATGCCTGCCTGCCTGCCTGCCTGCCTGCCTGCCTGCCTTCCTTCCTTCCTTCCTTCCTTCCTTCCTGCAGGCAGGCAGGCAGGCAGGCGGGCGTGCGTGTGGTTCCGATCGGGCGAGCGAGCGGGCAGGCAGATGGACGGATGGACGGATGGACGGACGGACGGACGGAGATGGGTAGGCATCCTGCCTGCCTGCCTGCCTGCCTGCCTGCCTGCCTGCCTGCCAGCCAGCCAGCCAGCCAGCCAGCCAGCCAGCCAGCCAGCCAGCCTACAAATCCACCTGATTATTGTTAGTTAGTATAAAGATACAAATTTGGAAAAAATTGCTCAGAAAGAAACATAACTCATTCTTTCATCCATCCATCTATCCATCCATCCACTCACTCATCCATCCAATTCATTTCATTTCATTTCAGTTCATTTCATTCATTCCATTTCATTTCAGTTCATTTCATTCATTCATTCATTCATTCATTCATTCATTCATTCATTCATTCATTCATTCATATCTGAGCAATTTTCTTCAAATTTCAGGCCTGAAGAAGATAGTTACAGACTGGTACATGTGGGTAAAATGGCAGAGATGTGGAATACTGTTTTCAAAAAACACAGGCAACTTAATCCAGAATGTGATGGATACCTATCTTTTGATCCGAATGGGGAGGAGAGGCGTGGACTTGTTTGGAGGGAGCGAGTCATCTGCAATACCTGCTCCTATGTTTCTACTCGATTCTCTTTATATGAGGAAATTTCCAGCCCAAAACAGGGTCGCAGATCAGCATGCACAAACAGAGCACTTCAAGTGGGGCTCTCACAGACTAGTATAGGTAATGCAAGTTTCCGCAGGTTGTGCATGACACTAAATTCACCTGCCCCTTCTGAAAAAGGGATGCAGAAGACAGGGAATGTGGTATGTTCACAAATAGAGAAAACTAATGAGAATGAAATGAAGACCAGACGTGAAGAACTCAAAGAAATCAACACTTTGAGAAGTGTGAAGCGAAATATTATAAGTGTTGAATGTGATGCAGTGTACAATAATCCACTGTATTCAGGTATAGGGAAAACACCATTCCAACCTGCTACTCAGTGTACTTATATTCATGCAGAGAATGTTACCAGCAAAAAACAAGTGATTTCAGTTTGTAATAAGAATAAACTATGTTCCAGGAGAGGAAAACACATTAACCAACAGCCCTGTGGGCCGGAAAACCCAGAGTGCACAGTAACATTGAATATGAAAGAAAGTATTGGCAATGAAAAGGCATGGAATACTTCTTGCCTAGAACAACTAAAATCAGATGACTTGGAGGTCCAGTACATGACAACTGATTCTGATTCTAAAGCCTTTAAAGCAGCTGAGAACATTTACAAGAATAAAAGGAGTTCAATACGCCCTGAACATTTACTGGATACAAGGCACTTATCTGCAAATCACAGAAAGAAAATAAAGAATGACAAGAGTATTGTTGCAATAATGCCTGGGAAGACAAAGACTGAAAGACAAACACACTGTAACCGCTTTGCATTGGATATAGCAGCCAGATGCACAGCTGAACTGTCAGCTTGTCACAAGAAACATTTTGGAAACATAAATAAAGTTATAAATGCCATGTCATATGCTGTAGATGCAATTGTCGATTGTTACCAAGGAAATCATAAATTGTGCAAGCGATATTCGTATGTTTGTTCTATCAAGAAAACTTGGCTTTCCAAGAGTGCATATTTGTCAAATTCATTTAAAATTCCTCTATCACCAATGGCAAGTCAAAGGTTACGAAAATGTGCTAATATACGACTGTCCAGGTGCAATATACTGAAGACCAAACTTCATAGCAATACCCAAAAAGTTGAGGCAGTGAATCGTTGTCTACGGAGGTCTTTGGCACGTAATATCACCTTTGCTAGGAACTTTCCGGGAAGAGCCCACAGTGCTATACATTCAGTGAACAATGGCCCAGGAGAATCTATTGTGAAACTCTGTAAAAAGTGTGAGTGCCCAGTGGCATCTGGTTCTCAAGCAGCAAAACAGCTGAAGCAGTTGCAGAGCAAAAATGATTCAGATAAAAAGAGACAGAAATCAATAGAATTCAAACTTCAGCGATGTGAAAAACGCACAAAAATGTATAAATTATATGAAGAACACCAAGAAGATGAAATTTACAGAAAAGCCTTGGACAAGGAAGAAGCCAAAGCTCAAAGGGCCATAGCAAAAGTAAAAAAATAAGAAAGATCGCCACAGATATCACGAGCAATAATTTTCTGGTAAGATTTCATTCTTGCACTTGCTTGCCTGCCGCCGCCACCCCCCCCCCCCCCCACACTCTTTCTATCCTGTCCACTTGGAACATAGTGTGACACTTTAAAACAAAATGAAATAGTTTAACAAGTATTAACTGAACTAAATGAGTAGCCTGGATTAATTTTGCCAGTCTGAATACTTTTTTTTCAAATGGATAGTCAATCGGCCATGAAATTTGCCATAGAATTCACACTTTTTCTGAAGCTATAGCCCTAGCTGCTGAAATTGGCCATCTATTAATAATTATTTATAAATGTATGTAATAACCTATAAAATACATGCAGGGGTATGTTCATTCGAACAAATACCATTTTGGAGACACAATTTCCTGTATTCATTGGTAGAATGGCTCTCCAAAACTAGGTGCCCAGGCTCAACACAAAGCTTCTGATGACACAAGTGGCTAACATCTAGCTGCTGTCCATTTGCACCAAAATGTGGCATTTCATCCTTCATCAGTGCATTGACAGCCATGTACATGGTTCTGTGTACATATTCCAGTGAATTATTAGAATCTCCCCATGTTACTCTTATTAAGCCATATCCTCGGCTATTTTTTGCCCCCCTCCACAACAAACAAGCATGTCCACCCCCATCCCTTGAAGATCTAAACATAATTCTTTCTTTGAGCTTGTCAAAAAATGATGCCATTCTTGAAAATAGACAATAATGCACGTGCATCTTCATTCTGTTAGCAACAATCACCAAGGAAATGCAGAAAAACAGCATTCCTATAGGTCTCACAGAACTAAATATTTTCCCATAGGCGACCATTATAACACTTATGTGGAAAAAAATATGATCGCATCACTTTAAATTAAATATTTAAATACCTACATAAAGTACAGACCTTCACACAACTTTCTCTGGCCAGAAAACATGGGGTCATGCAACAAATAAGAGAGAAAATCCACCAGGAATTGAAGTACCGTCCTTGAACTTAGTTTTTTCTGGGAATTCCCAACAAAAATACACAAATATTTAACTGAATTTTAAAGACCCAGAAAATACTTAGAAAATCTCCTTTTTCTTGTGAAATATTCAGTATTGTTGTAAAAACCTAATAAAATGCTTTAACAGTTTTCTCAAGCAATAAGTTTTTTTCTAGGAGTCTTATTTTAGACTATGATGCAATATCCGAGTGCAACATTTCAAGGAAGATCACTCTAAACTAAATATTTAGTTCTGCGAGACCTATAATACTTCTCACCCATGCCCTAATTTCATTTTTCCTGTTTTATGTGATAAAACAATCATTTCTACACTAAAATACAAGATTTGGCTTCTATTCATCCAATAAGATTAAAAATATAGCTTTTTTAAAAAAGTTGTTAAATTGTGAAAAAAAGCCCCAAAAATTAGGAAATTTCAGTATACCGCTTTCGTTACTTATCTTGATTCTGCTGCCAATCTATTTGACAGAGCAGTTCACCAATTGATGTTTTTTACTGGAATTTAGCCAGTTTACCTGATAAAAGTCCAATATCGGCATAGAAGAACTCAATTCGAGAAAAAATTGGTGATTTATGTGTCAAATAGCTGAAAATTTATGTCCGAGAGAGAACATTTACACAGGTATCATTCACAAAAAAGCTGTTCAAAAGTACAATTTTCATCTAAAAACCTTCCAAATATCATAATTCATGTATACTTTATCTATTTACTAAAATAGAAAGGTATACCACCCGATGGGTTGGTGATTAATGTCCCAACAGATGTGAGGATGTTTCACAGAAAATCACATGCTGAGTTCAAGCTACCAAATCACACTTGAAACACAACTATCATGTGTAACAGTTCTTGAGTGATACAATTCCTGAGAAGTCTACCTGATTTTTAGAATTTATTAAGCATATTTTTTCAATTCTTTCTCGAAATGAGTGCAAGAAAATTAAAATTTAATCGCAGGACACATCTGAGAAAATTTGCATTTCAGAAAAATCATCCGCCTTGCAATATTTCCAAGTGTGTGGCTACTACAAGTGCAGAAACTGAAAATGTAGTAAAATATGTAAGACTCACACAAGAAAAGCATGATAAGGTTACTTCAAGTCCACTTCCAGTGACAGCAGCAATAGAAGAGCCTGGAAAGAGCTTCAAACTCTTACGCCCATTGTCAAGATTAAAATCTGAGCTCGACATCTGCAATGAGAAAATAGATGAAAAATGGTAAATAATCATATGGACAGTTATCAAGACATACAAACATACATGCATGCATGCCTGCCTGCCTGCCTGCCTGCCTGCCTGCCTGCCTGCCTGCCTGCCTGCCTGCCTGCCTTCCTTCCTTCCTTCCTTCCTTCCTTCCTGCAGGCAGGCAGGCAGGCAGGCAGGCAGGCAGGCAGGCGGGCGTGCGTGTGGTTCCGATCGGGCGAGCGAGCGGGCAGGCAGATGGACGGATGGACGGATGGACGGATGGACGGACGGACGGACGGAGATGGGTAGGCATCCTGCCTGCCTGCCTGCCTGCCTGCCAGCCAGCCAGCCAGCCAGCCAGCCAGCCAGCCAGCCAGCCAGCCTACAAATCCACCTGATTATTGTTAGTTAGTATAAAGATACAAATTTGGAAAAAATTGCTCAGAAAGAAACATAACTCATTCTTTCATCCATCCATCTATCCATCCATCCACTCACTCATCCATCCAATTCATTTCATTTCATTTCAGTTCATTTCATTCATTCCATTTCATTTCAGTTCATTTCATTCATTCATTCATTCATTCATTCATTCATTCATTCATTCATTCATTCATTCATTCATTCATTCATTCATTCATTCATTCATATCTGAGCAATTTTCTTCAAATTTCAGGCCTGAAGAAGATAGTTACAGACTGGTACATGTGGGTAAAATGGCAGAGATGTGGAATACTGTTTTCAAAAAACACAGGCAACTTAATCCAGAATGTGATGGATACCTATCTTTTGATCCGAATGGGGAGGAGAGGCGTGGACTTGTTTGGAGGGAGCGAGTCATCTGCAATACCTGCTCCTATGTTTCTACTCGATTCTCTTTATATGAGGAAATTTCCAGCCCAAAACAGGGTCGCAGATCAGCATGCACAAACAGAGCACTTCAAGTGGGGCTCTCACAGACTAGTATAGGTAATGCAAGTTTCCGCAGGTTGTGCATGACACTAAATTCACCTGCCCCTTCTGAAAAAGGGATGCAGAAGACAGGGAATGTGGTATGTTCACAAATAGAGAAAACTAATGAGAATGAAATGAAGACCAGACGTGAAGAACTCAAAGAAATCAACACTTTGAGAAGTGTGAAGCGAAATATTATAAGTGTTGAATGTGATGCAGTGTACAATAATCCACTGTATTCAGGTATAGGGAAAACACCATTCCAACCTGCTACTCAGTGTACTTATATTCATGCAGAGAATGTTACCAGCAAAAAACAAGTGATTTCAGTTTGTAATAAGAATAAACTATGTTCCAGGAGAGGAAAACACATTAACCAACAGCCCTGTGGGCCGGAAAACCCAGAGTGCACAGTAACATTGAATATGAAAGAAAGTATTGGCAATGAAAAGGCATGGAATACTTCTTGCCTAGAACAACTAAAATCAGATGACTTGGAGGTCCAGTACATGACAACTGATTCTGATTCTAAAGCCTTTAAAGCAGCTGAGAACATTTACAAGAATAAAAGGAGTTCAATACGCCCTGAACATTTACTGGATACAAGGCACTTATCTGCAAATCACAGAAAGAAAATAAAGAATGACAAGAGTATTGTTGCAATAATGCCTGGGAAGACAAAGACTGAAAGACAAACACACTGTAACCGCTTTGCATTGGATATAGCAGCCAGATGCACAGCTGAACTGTCAGCTTGTCACAAGAAACATTTTGGAAACATAAATAAAGTTATAAATGCCATGTCATATGCTGTAGATGCAATTGTCGATTGTTACCAAGGAAATCATAAATTGTGCAAGCGATATTCGTATGTTTGTTCTATCAAGAAAACTTGGCTTTCCAAGAGTGCATATTTGTCAAATTCATTTAAAATTCCTCTATCACCAATGGCAAGTCAAAGGTTACGAAAATGTGCTAATATACGACTGTCCAGGTGCAATATACTGAAGACCAAACTTCATAGCAATACCCAAAAAGTTGAGGCAGTGAATCGTTGTCTACGGAGGTCTTTGGCATGTAATATCACCTTTGCTAGGAACTTTCCGGGAAGAGCCCACAGTGCTATACATTCAGTGAACAATGGCCCAGGAGAATCTATTGTGAAACTCTGTAAAAAGTGTGAGTGCCCAGTGGCATCTGGTTCTCAAGCAGCAAAACAGCTGAAGCAGTTGCAGAGCAAAAATGATTCAGATAAAAAGAGACAGAAATCAATAGAATTCAAACTTCAGCGATGTGAAAAACGCACAAAAATGTATAAATTATATGAAGAACACCAAGAAGATGAAATTTACAGAAAAGCCTTGGACAAGGAAGAAGCCAAAGCTCAAAGGGCCATAGCAAAAGTAAAAAAATAAGAAAGATCGCCACAGATATCACGAGCAATAATTTTCTGGTAAGATTTCATTCTTGCACTTGCTTGCCTGCCGCCGCCACCCCCCCCCCCCCCCCCCCACACTCTTTCTATCCTGTCCACTTGGAACATAGTGTGACACTTTAAAACAAAATGAAATAGTTTAACAAGTATTAACTGAACTAAATGAGTAGCCTGGATTAATTTTGCCAGTCTGAATACTTTTTTTTCAAATGGATAGTCAATCGGCCATGAAATTTGCCATAGAATTCACACTTTTTCTGAAGCTATAGCCCTAGCTGCTGAAATTGGCCATCTATTAATAATTATTTATAAATGTATGTAATAACCTATAAAATACATGCAGAGGTATGTTCATTCGAACAAATACCATTTTGGAGACACAATTTCCTGTATTCATTGGTAGAATGGCTCTCCAAAACTAGGTGCCCAGGCTCAACACAAAGCTTCTGATGACACAAGTGGCTAACATCTAGCTGCTGTCCATTTGCACCAAAATGTGGCATTTCATCCTTCATCAGTGCATTGACAGCCATGTACATGGTTCTGTGTACATATTCCAGTGAATTATTAGAATCTCCCCATGTTACTCTTATTAAGCCATATCCTCGGCTATTTTTTGCCCCCCTCCACAACAAACAAGCATGTCCACCCCCATCCCTTGAAGATCTAAACATAATTCTTTCTTTGAGCTTGTCAAAAAATGATGCCATTCTTGAAAATAGACAATAATGCACGTGCATCTTCATTCTGTTAGCAACAATCACCAAGGAAATGCAGAAAAACAGCATTCCTATAGGTCTCACAGAACTAAATATTTTCCCATAGGCGACCATTATAACACTTATGTGGAAAAAAATATGATCGCATCACTTTAAATTAAATATTTAAATACCTACATAAAGTACAGACCTTCACACAACTTTCTCTGGCCAGAAAACATGGGGTCATGCAACAAATAAGAGAGAAAATCCACCAGGAATTGAAGTACCGTCCTTGAACTTAGTTTTTTCTGGGAATTCCCAACAAAAATACACAAATATTTAACTGAATTTTAAAGACCCAGAAAATACTTAGAAAATCTCCTTTTTCTTGTGAAATATTCAGTATTGTTGTAAAAACCTAATAAAATGCTTTAACAGTTTTCTCAAGCAATAAGTTTTTTTCTAGGAGTCTTATTTTAGACTATGATGCAATATCCGAGTGCAACATTTCAAGGAAGATCACTCTAAACTAAATATTTAGTTCTGCGAGACCTGTTGCGCACATGAAAGGCTTTGCTTCGGGTGATGTACCCAATAAAGTGTTTAAAGAAAAATCGCCCGGAAAAAGCATCAAACACTTTCACCAACAGTTCGAAGAACCCCGGTTTCAAAAAACTTTTCATGAAATGATGAAGGGAATGAACATTACATGTGTATATGACAACTGACAAGAATGCTCACCTTTTTAGATTGCTGATTTTCATCATTTGGTTTGTTCACTACGTTTCTTTGGTGGCTGATTTTTGGTATCCAATGTGGGTCGAGCCCTCTGCGTCTGAAAGTAATTATTATAGAAAATAGTTGAAGTGCTAGGTGAATGTGACAGCAGCTTTATTCATTTGTTTATTTATCCAGTCGGGGAAATCAGTTGGGATCATGGCATCTGACAGAATCAAATTTGAGTGTAGTGTGCCATAATAAATTAGTCTCAATAACAATAAGTTGAAGCTTAAATTTCTGGCGACATCTGCGTGCAGTATTTTCTGAGTTTATGTTAATTTGTCTGCCTGTAATTACCAACATTACTTTTCATCTTGATAATAATATCGCGATATTTCGTATTTCGTTTTGACTCGAACAAAGCCTCGAGACAGACATTGTGACTTTTTTCACCAATTAAAACAACGGGTCGGTGTCGGTTGGCCAGCTCCCCCCCTCCCCCCACCAAATCATAATCCATGAAAAATTAACCTGGGTCACACTAAAGTGATGCAGTAATATATAAGATGGAAGTGGGGATACCAAATTAAAGTTATCTGAAACTAAATGTACATGTATATCCGAAGTTCGGTAACGACATCTTGACAAAAAAATCTGATTATTAACCTGAATAATTCAACTTTGACTGTACAGTGTGAAGCGTGAATTCAGGCTTGCAGCCCTACGCTGTTATTATTGATTTATTTATTGGTGTTTAAGGTCACATACTGTGACAGCTTTACAGGGGAGGAGTACCTGGAGAGAACTACCGTGCATCGACGAGCAACTACTGGCTTCTCAACAATTCTAATTCTGTTCAAGTTCTGCTCAAGCATGGTTACCGCGGTTGAAGACATGTGCACCATCGACGTACAGTAGGCCCTAGTACACGGAGTAATCGTGCCCCCAAGTAGGCAATGGGGATAAAGTGCCTTGCCCAAGGACACACGGGGGTACAGTCCCAGACAGTGATCAAACTCGGGTGGTGTTCAACTGATTACCAAAAATGGTCGCTGATTGATTACCGGTTATTTGAGCTCACAATTGGACGATTCTGATGTCGATTCCGATTACAATAACACACACTAATAGACAAGCCGAGGCTCGAAAGAACTACATAAAACTGAACATTTTTCAGTGACTGGGGCCGCAGTAAAATTACCAGTCACGCACACTTGGGTGGTAAACGTGGCTCTCGTTTACCATCCAAGTGCGAGCGACTGGTAATTTTAAGAAATCACATAGTGGTTGTTTCTCAACTTTATTGAATGGTACCATTCATAATCATTGACATCAATTGAACAATTGCAGAAGATAATAAAATGCAGTTTATGAATCATCACACAAAATGCTTGGCAACAATCGGTTGGGCCGATGTTCCAGGAGCCATTGCCGTGATCATCCGATTGCCCACAATCGGCCGATTGTGGTGACCGGTTCCGATCATCAGTTGAACAATAAACTCAGTACCTCTAGCAGAGAAGTCCAACAGCCTACCACTGAGCCATCACACTCCCCCTCACGCTGTTAATTCAAGGAGAAATTCCCATCAGATTTGTCAGGCTAAATGAACCCCCTCCCCACCCCCACCCCTCCCCCCCCCCTCCACAGGATTCCTATCTGCCAGTAGAAGTTAGATATGTGCTCCCAGTAAAATAACTACAATTGTTGGCTATAACAACACCCTCATTCATTAATGTGTCTCATCTGCCACAGTGGAACTGTACGCATATATGCGGTCACGATTAACCATTGTGCAGAAATAATATGACACCAAAACATAACTAATAATCGCTACATTTTATTAATACAGTAGCACAGTGTTTAGAAGATGAAAAATCGGAAATCAATAAATAAAGCTTACCTTTCGTGGTGCATTATCTTCTTTCCAATGTTTCTTGAAATGTCTAATTCTTTCATGCATGTCTTCATTTTCTCTTTGTCCCCTCCGTCTATAACTACTCCAGTCGCTACATTATTTTTTTTTAGCTCCCCACTGTACTCGGTACGTTTCCCCAACAGCTATACTTCGTCCATTAAGTTCTAAGAAATATTGGTCTCTGCGTATTTGGAGTTTTGAATCTTCATCAAATTTAACTATAAAATGTGTGGGTCCACTGCTCAAAAGTTTACACAATGTTTGTCGAAGAGCCATTTTTGCGAATATGTCTCGCAATGAGAAATCTGACGCCTTATATCCCCACTAGAGACCCACTGTTTATCTAATACCCAGCTCAATTGCAAAAGGGGTGATATAAGCTTTGTTCAGAAGTGTGATATACCCAGGGAATGTTCAAATATGACATGTTGTCATATGTCGTCAGCTTGTGTTTTCACAAATATGCTGACGACACTTATTACTTATCATCGTCATAAGCAAATAAAGTTTCATATCAGCAAATAAAGTTTTTCCGGTCGCAAGGGGTTTTAATCCCACAGTCCCTGTCGCCTTCAGCGCTCTGAAACTTTTCTTTCATTATCTGATGACACAACACCTCTTTTTGATATTGGACATTTTTATATTAGTCGTACATGTACGTGAGTAAAGAAGATTAATTATATCTATGGGGTTTGCGGCAGATTGGTGAATTTGTACAGATCATTTCAGGATCACAAAGTGTGCGAAAATAGTCAAAATAGAAGGTATTTAAAATGTGCTTATATGCCACGAAGGACTTCATGTGAGAGGGTCCTGTTATCATAGGGATGTATAACTTGAAATACTTATAATACTCGCACATGTTTTCTCCTGGTAGAAATGAAACTGCCGTTTCCATATTTGTACATTTAACATATATTTGTTATTTGTTGTAAAAAGAATTTTAAAAAATAATAAAGTCGGAAACATCGTTTCTTGTGGGGAACAAAATTGGAGAGTTTAAGTGATATTTTTTCGTCATCTTCGTCGCTCCCCCCATTGCCCTATCTATTTACCCAAATTACCCAGTCACAGATGGAGATACATTCCTTAAATACAACAAATTTGAAGGCCAGTGAATTGTTAATTACTCTTTTATCCCTTTCATGCATATGACGTGCAACTGCGTGGAAGAGACTATCTTCTCGTAAAAACAAGCTCCAGTCGAAATTGACAGCAAACACGGATTTCACGCAATCTTTACATGGCAAAATCTGTCTCGCGAATGTTCCCTGTATTCATTATATGTAGTAGATGCGAGGCGATATCACGTACACCATTGAAAAAGTGACCCAAAGCGAATGTACTGTACATTTATAAAATTTCATGAGTTTTCCCAAACTTTTTCTGTATTTCATCATTTTCTGGGCTGAAAAATTATATTATGCAATCTGCATACGTCTTCATAAAAAGTCATTCAAGCCCAAGGGCATAGATACTGGAGTCAGGAGTGAGTGTCAAGTGGGGGGGGGGGGGGGGGGGCCTCAAACATTTAGTCACAAAGATGCCATTTGAGATGAACCCTTTATGATTCCACTGTCCTGTCAGATTCGTTTTTCATTTCCATTCACAGCATTGACGTGAAAGCAACTGCCCAAGTTGTGAACTTTAGAATATGCCATTTACTTTCAGTAAAACAGATACCCATTTCACAATCCAACTGACTTGACAAGTTGACATTTGTACCCGAAAGGAGCAAACTCTAAATCCCAGAAACATTCATCTACAAAGCACTGAAGAGGTTATGAAAATTACCAACAAGATCGTCACCTGACCTGATTTCCATGTCCATTCTAATTTTCAGTTTGCATTGAATTATCATTGTCAGAGAGTCACTGAATTGTGAGAATTCCCATTACTTCGAAAAACAACCCAGCGACGTGTGTTTTGCACGTATAAGTGTATTTTGGATTTTTACTTTCATTCTATTCAAATTTCCGATTGTCACTTTGTATGAGAGGTATGTGCAGCTAACAGTTTATTAATATGCATTTAACCCCTTTCCAGCAGAAATGGGTTCCCAACATCAACAGAGGTTTGAGCGAATTGATACTTTGCAGGTGTCACAGTCCGTTCTTTTTCAATAACAGTGTTGTACTCTTCGGCGTGATGATTCTGTATGTGGTGACGTAGGTTGATTGTATTAACGTACTGGGCGATGACTGTCTTATTGCATAATTGGCATTTGGCATTTCTACCGTTGTTTCTTATTGATATGCTAGCATGCGGTTTAGCTGACATGTTGTTGATAATACAAAATCTATGGCATGCTAAATATGAATATTCAAAACTTAAGCAAAACCGAAAATATACGGTTTTTAATCTCTTTTTCGGTTCGGTTTCAGTTTCCACTAAAAAACCGACCAGCTCTAGTTTTCCTGTCCACAAATGGATGGATGGAAAGGACTGAATTTCATCCAAAACATTTTCGAATAGTACCTACAGACCAAATTTAGTAAAAATCGGGTATTGATACTGCCCACAAGTCAGAAATTCAAGCTAAGGGGCATAACTTCAAAAAATAAATTTGGGCAGGACTGGTTTTCGGACTCAACCAAGAATAACATTTTTGAAGTTATCGTGCTGACATTACAACATAGACAAACATATGGACAGTCAGACAGACAGATGCCCACCGATCTTCATCAAACAAAGGTCTAATTGTTGACACAACTCGACCAATAAAGCAGCACATGCCAAAATTAATTGAAATCTGAAAGCTTTTCTTCCGAGTTACTGTGTAAATCAGCTTTCTTATGGAAAGAAAGATGAATGGATGAACAAACTGATTGAAGGATAGACAGGTGGACAGACAAGAGTTCTTCATTATACCCCTTCCCTGCAGAGAGATAAAATTTCACAACCTCATGCCTGGTGGGCCCCATTTAAACACCCACATACACATCTGACTGAATTTAACAACAATCAGGCAACATAACTCAAACCTCTCTTATGCCCCCCTAAAATCTGTCAAGCGTAATGTATTGAACAAACATTATTCCAGGAGTATATTATAGAAAATGAATATTTTCAATTGAGTCACTGCCTCTTATAAAGGGTTTTGATTACAGTCAGAAGACCAATACTTGACACTTTGTGAGTTGAAGCCATTGCAAGTCTATAAACTGGCTACACCTACAGTACATGGAGAGTGGATTGTAACTAAATCACCCACAGAGTGAAGTTATCACCCAAACTATAACTTTCAAATTTTATACATATGGACAAAAACACAAGCAATGTTTCAGCCAATGGACCTCCGGGTTTAACCCTGAGGTCCATTGGTTGAAACTTTGCCTGTGCTTGTTATGCTTTGCAATAAATTTGCAAATGTCGCTTGGGTGGAATCTCCACTCTGCAGGTGATTTAGTGATAATACACTCTCCACATACTGTAAAACCTTGTATTAATTAGGTATGTCAGGACATTGTTGTTGGAACACTTTACACTTGTGTGAAATGAAATTACACCATTGTTAAAATACAATGCACATTTGCACCATGTTTTTACAATGATCTCGTTTGATGCTCCCAGGATTTTGTTGGAGTTTAGTATTTGAAAATGAAAATCGGAGTACAATGAAACAGGACACAGTCAGTACAGAACATACTTTTTATCTTAATAGGTGACTGGAATTTGAATTTGGTGAAATAACCAACCGTCCGTCATCACTTCACTTAGGTTGTTTTTAATGAGGTGGAGATAAATCAAGGAGTGTTCTATGCTATAGTGGAGTTGGGGTACAAAGGTGGCATTTTAAGCCACATCTGACCAGTTTGCTAGGAAATGTGGAGTCTGACAAAGGAGACAAAACTTTCTAACGAGCAAATAACCCAACTTTCACCCCAACGTTTCTGTTGTTGCCAAGAAGGTTATTTTCTGACTTAGCTTTACTGGGAAAGGGGGGGGGGGGCACATGCCAATGCTCCCCCACCCCAATTTAAGACATGCCCCCAGGTGATGTGGCCTAATTATTGATGGGTGCCCCCCTCTTATGCTCACCATCATCTGAGACATCTCACCACTAGGTGGGTCGTATGATGCTGCCCTAGTAATTCAATGGTCTGAACATAGCAGCTACTCCCTCCGTAGGGGTGTAGCCACTATGTTCAGATAGCTGAACTAGCCCCTCCTAGATATTACTCTTGTCCCCCAAACTTTGGTATCCTGGGTACATGCCTTATCTGGTGATTTCTTTTACCACCACACTTGACTGTATGTTGAATCCTCATAGATAATTATTTCCTCACGTCCTTTTTTCTTTTGGCTCCCGTTGTCCATCCCTAAGTTGCCTTTATTTCCTAGGGGCACGTGGCCATTCTTTCTGTATCCCCTCCTATATGCACTCTTTCAACTTATTTTCACAAAAATTGATTACCACTCTCTGTATTTTTTGGCTTATGCTATTCACAAAATCGAAGAAAAAACTATTATGGAACAAAGTAACAGAGCATGTCAGCCACGAAATACAGCTTTGAAATAAAATGAAAAACATAATAGAATTTGATCTTCAGTGATGTTGAACTTCACAATTAGGCCGCGTTATTAATATTATTTCAGTTGGTCATAATTATGGCTTTGGTGTTTCAAGCATGTACTGATGATTACCAATTATAGTATTCACTTCCAAGAAAACTTCTGACGAGTTAAGATTCTGCAGAAATCGCAATTGTCTAACGTGATTTTAATCATTTATGATAGGGTTTATTGTGCGCTTATCTAACACACTATTACTTCAAAATAGCACCCAAAACAGGACAGGACTTCTAGTTTTAACTTCCAAGTGAGCTCACCTGGATCAAGTTGTCTAATAAGGGTATTAGTGTTAGAGGATCAAGACAGTTCACAGACAGAGTAAGTGCCACATTGGACATGTGTACATATGGCAAAGACTATCACCAAAAAGGCACTGAAAAATTACGTCTTTTTTTCAAGCCCTACTCCCCCATCCTATGTTAGGCTTGAGATGATGTTGAAAAATGACAAAAGACTTCCTACTGAACAGATCACCATTGAAAGTTTGGACTGAAATTCAATGAAATATTCAGTGTTCCCATGTGAAAACTGAAGTGAAATGGCAGTCAATAAAGACATGACTGAGACAGGGTTTTATTTTGACAAACTTGATCTTTCTGGCTGTGTGTCTGTACACAATCACAAACAGATGTAATCATTAACCTTTTACCTAACATAACGGCAAAAAATGGACAGAAAATTAACAAGAATAAGCCTAGCACAACCCAAAATAGTTCGGACGTTTCTAAATAAAACCATACAAATATGGATATTATTAGAACCAGCTCATCAAGCTGGTTCTAATGATATACATATTTGTATGGTTTTATTGTAAAATGTGTTTTCGAAAAATTTTAAATTTATTTTTTAAAAATACTGTGTTAGGTAAAGGGTTAATGAAAACAAAAAAACATTTGATTGAAATAAACTTTAATTTTCGTACCAAATATCAAAAGATTGTGTCTTGTGGATCTGAAGATCTTTGTGATATATTCCTCACTTTAAATTAAGTTAAACTTAGGGCTAGACAGGGGGCTGAAATATGAACCCATAGATTTCATTTGAACATCCTTGAATCTGCCCTCACAAGGATCATGTATACCAAACAGAGAAGTTTCTAAATAAAACCATACAAATATGGATATCATTAGAACCAGCTCATCAAGCTGCTTGTAATTATAAACATAGTTGTATAGTTTTATTGTAAAATTGTGAAATGTGTTTTCGAAAAATTTTAAATTTATTTTTTAAAAATACTGTGTTAGGTAAAGGGTTAATGAAAACAAAAAAACATTTGATTGAAATAAACTTTATTTTTCTTACCAAATATCAAAAGATTGTGTCTTGTGGATCTGAAGAAGAGCTTTGCGGTAGATTCCTCACATTATATTAAGTTAAAATTAGGGCTATAGCTAGACAGGGAGCTGAAATATGAACCCATAGAATTCATTTGAACATCCTTGAATCTGCCCCCACAAGGATCATGTATACCAAACACGAAAGCTTTCTGCCAGGTGGATCAATAGATTTTTAAAACATTTTCTTTATATTGCACTGTTAAAATTTTGGTTCCCAAAATAAGTCTAAATATGAACCGAGGGACTTGGTCTGATTAAACTTGAATCTGGTTCCTATAAGAAAGCTGCATACCAACTACCAGAAGATTCTATAAAGCTTATGAACAGATATACTTGTCAGAGTGAGCTATAAATAAAATGCAAAGCTTATAAACAAGTATGCTTGTCAGGGTGAGCCATGAATAAAATGCAAAGCTTATAAACAAGTATACTTACCATGGTGAGCCATAAATATTGATTCCATAAATATTAACAGAACTGTCCTGGAGGTATATACAGTTAGTTAAAACATCTTTCGCTTGTTCAAATCCACGTTTCTTCAGAAACTCTTCATATTCTTTAGCATCAATTCTAAAACGATATTCCAATTTTTGTTGCCTTGTAGTCATAAATTCTTCATCAAATGTCAGTTCGCGATTTCCAGCAATTACAACTTTATATCTGTGTGGCAGTTCACCTGCGAAATATTACACAAAACTGATTAAACTTTATATCTGTGTGGCAGTTCATCTGTAAAATAAACCGCTTGATTAAACTTCATATCTGTGGAGCAGTTCAATGGTAAAATAATACACAAGACTGATTAAACTATATATCTGTGGGCAGTTCACCTGTAAAATAATACACAAAATTAACAAAACTTTATATCTGTGGGCAGTTCACCTGTAAAAGAATACACAAGATTGATTAAACATATCTGTGGGCAGTTCACCTGTAAAATAATACACAAAATTGACAAAACTTTATATCTGTGGGCAGTTCTCCTGTAAAATAATACACAAAATTGACAAAACTTTATATCTGTGGGCAGTTCTCCTGTAAAATAATACACAAGATTGATTAAACTTTATATCTGTGTGGAAGTTCACCTGTCAAATATTACATAAGATTGATAAAATTTTATATCTGTGTGGCAGTTCTTCCGTAAAATAATACATAAGCTCAGTTAAACTGTATATCTGTGGAGTAGCTCATCTGTAAAATAATTCACAAGCTTTATTAAACATTATGTCTGTGGGGCAGTTCATCTGTGAAATAATACACAAGCTTGATTAAACGTTATGTCTGTGGGCCAGTTCCTCTGTGATAAAATGCCGACAGGATCACCAATCTAATGTCGAGTTGGGACAGCACAAAAGTGGGTTTAATCATTATCAACTTATCGTCTGGAAACCAATCGTTTACAATTTACTATGTGAAGGGTCACTGTGACCTTGACCTTTGACCTAGTGAATCAGAAATCTTTCTTGCACCAATGCCAACCTACCTATGAAGTTTCATGAATGTAGGTGGAACCACTGTCAAATTATCATCTGGAAATCAGTTGTTTACGATTTATTATGTTCAAGGTCACTGTGACCTTGGCCTTTGACCTAGTGAGTCCAAAATAAATAGGGGTCTTCCACTCACCTTTTCCAACCTACCTATGAAGTTTCATGAATGTCGTCAAACCATTATCAAGTTATCGTCCAGAAACCAATTGTTTACGATTTAGTATGTTGAAGGTCACTGTGACCTTGACCTTTCACCTAGCAAGTCCAAAATAAATAGGGTTCTTCTCACTGATGCCAACCTACCTATGAAGTTTCATGAACGCGGGTCGAAACATTAAGTTATCATCTGGAAACCATTTGTTTATGATTTACTATGTTAGATCACTGTGACCTAGACCTTTGACCTAGTGAGTCCAAAATAAATAGGGTTCTTCCTCTCACGAAGTCCAACCTACATATGAAGTTTCATGAATGTGGGTTGAACCGTAGTCAAGTTATCATCCGGAAACCAATTGTTTACAATTTACTATGTTCAAGGTCACTGCGACCTTGACCTTTGACCAAGCAAGTCCAAGACAAATAGGGTTCATCCCCTCACCGATACCAACCTACCTATGAAGTTTCATGAACATGGGTTGAATCATTATCATCAGGAAACCAATTGTTTATGAAACCCGCCATCCTGCCATTCATCAAACTAGAAGTCAAGTTTGACTTCGTCACAACTCGACTTATAATACACAAGCTTGATTAAAAGGTATATCTGTGGGGCAGTTCATCTGTGAAATAATACACAAGATCGATTAAACTTTATATTAGTGGGGTAGTTCACCTGTAAAATAATACACAAGACCAATTAACTTTATATCTGTGTGGTAGTTCACCTCTAAAATCAAAATATTACATAAGACTGATTAAAATTTATATCTGTAGGGCGGTTCACCTGTAAAATATTACACAAGACCAATAAAATTTTATACCTGTGGGGCAGTTCCAGACATGTTACCCTCCAGTATAATTTTTCAGGGAACGTCAAGAGTGATTTTCAGGGAAAAATTCAGGCGGGGACAAAACAAAAGAAAAAACTTGCAAACTTTCAGCTCATGGGCTACCATTAACACCAGATTATATCCAGATCTTGTCAATTATGCCGATGCATTTATGCTATGTCAAAAAAATCACAAAATAATTGTGGATTTGCCCCCCCCCCCCCCCCTCTTGTTCATGACTCCCAACCCTCACAGCACCACCACCTGTGGTTTGTTTTATCGAAGTTTACTTAGCTAATAATTTCCCAAGTCTGGAAATATTAACAGGAAAAGATGTCCAAATGTTCAGTTACTTCAAGAAGATAAGTACTTGGAAAGTATCTTGTCAAATTCATTCATGCATGTGTGGACGTTTGTGCCCTGCAAAAAACTTTTCTTTTCATCACTGAAGCATTTTGGGTTTTTTTTGTTTTTTTAATTCTATTTGAAATTTTCTGGGAACAGACGACCAACAGTTAACAGTTCTGCAGTAGTCACAATGGAATAAATGTAGTGTTAGAAAATAAGTCCATTATGTATAAACATGCAGTCATAATTTTTTTGGCATCCTTAGAGACTTTAACCTATTTTTAAACTGTGTTAAATAGCTGAGGTCAAGGTGTTCTTTTCATTTTGATTTGGAAAAGAGATGCAAATTAAAGCTATTCTATGAATAAGTAAATACCGGTATATATTATTTAATACCTTATATTTTTTTTGCCAAAAAACTGCATTTAAATGAAGGTGGAGTTTACAATATTTTGAAAGTCACCTATTTTCACTTCGACACTCGCACATTGTAGTGTTGAAACGATTAGTCGGCTAGTCGAAGTCGATTCGATTTTCAGAAAAAATCGACTCTGAAATCCGCCAGTCGACTAGTCGGGAAACTCAAAGATGAAGTCGTAAAATGCCAATAGTAGGGGTTAATGATTACAAACATCAGACGTTTCTGCTTCGTGGTAGACCTATTTTAAATTGTATTGAGAAGTGGATATCAATGCAATCATTGTCGTTTCTTGATGCCAATAATGTTACAACTTAGATTTCAGCAGCATTACAAGCACTGATTTCTTCTAACCTAATCACTGGCACGTGTTGAAGAAAAATACTTTGATGTACAACTTCAAAGATGCCGTTAATTCATGCAAGAGTTCTGTTCCTCACCCAAGTCGGCCACACTTTTTAATTGGTTTGGGTGCAAGCTGGCAAAGACTGGATATGAAGGTGAGGAAACTGTCCGTCACAAAATTTGACACGGGAGTTTTTAATTAATTGCAACAGGCGAATGGTGGCACACTTCAAACATTTTACAAATTCACGAAACTTCCGTTTTAACATCATTGGGTACTTTTTCCACTGTACGGACACGGACTAGGATGCACACACTTCCCAGGTATCCTAAATTTTTTACTGAATGGTTAAAGCTATAATATGCACGACGTTTTAAATAAGAGGCCCCAAGGGGCCTGAGGGCGCTCACCTGACATGGTAGCCTAAATATCAACCCAGAGAATTGATTTCAACAAGTTGCATCTGCTCCTTCTAAGAAAAGCTTATACCAAATATCCAAAGATTCTGACCAGTGGATCTAAAAAAAATTAGATTTTTAAAGAATATTCCTCATATTGAACTAAGTTATAATTCGGGCTCCCACAGGGAGCCCATATATGAACCCAGGGACTTGGCTTTAACAAACTTAAATCTCACCCCCCTAAGGATGCTGCACACCAAATATCAAAAAATTCTGACTGCTGGATCTGAAGAAGAAGATTTTTAAAGAAAATTCCTCATTTTGAACTAAGTTACAATTCAAGCTCCCACAATGAGCCCAAATATGGACCTAGGGACATGGCTTGAACAAACTTGAATCTCACCCCCTAAGGATGCTGCATATCAAATATCAAAACATTCCAACTGCTGGATCTGAAGAAGATTTTTAAAGAAAATTCCTCATTTTGAACTAAATTATAATTCAGGCTTCCACAGAGAGCCCAAATATGAACCCAGGGACTTGGCTTGAACAAACTTGAATCTCACCCCTCTAACCATGGTGCGTACCCAATATCAAAAGATTCTGCCTGCTGGATCTTGAGAAGAAGATTTTCAAAGAAATTTGCCTGAAATGCACTAAGTTCGAATTCAAGCTTCTATAGTGAGCCCAAATATGAATCTAGGGAGCCGATTTGAACAAACTTGAATCAGACCCACCCCACAAAGTTGCATACCAAATATCAAAAGATTCTGCCTGCTGAATCTGGAGTAGAAGATTTTTTAAGAAATTTGCCTGAAATGCACTAAGTTCGAATTCGGGCTTCTCTAGTGAGCCCAAATATGAATACAGGGGGCCGATTTGAACAAACTTGAATCAGATCCGCCCCACAATGTTGCATACCAAATATCAAAAGATTCTGCTGGCTGGATCTGGAGAAGAAGATTTTTTAAGAAATTTGCCTGAAATGCACTAAGTTCGAATTCAAGCTTCTATAGTGAGCCCAAATATGAATCCAGGGGGCCGATCTGAACAAACTTGAATCAGATCCACCCCACAAAGTTGCATACAAATATATCAAAAGATTCTGCCTGCTGGATCTGGGGAAGAAGATTTTTTAAGAAATTTGCCTGAAATGCACTAAGTTCGAATTCGAGCTTCTTTTCTGAGCCCAAATATACACCCAGGGGGCTGATTAGAACACACTTGAATCAGATCCACCCCACAATGTTGCATGCCAAATATCAAAAGATTCTGCCTGCTCGATCTGGAGAATAAGATTTTTAAGAAATTTGCCTGAAATGCACTAAGTTCGAATTCGGGCTTCTATAGTGAGCCCAAATATGAATCCAGGTAGCCGATTTGAACAAACTTCCATCAGATCCACCCTACAATGTTGCATACCAAATATCAAAAGATTCTGCCTACTGGATCTGGAGAAGAAGATTTTTTAATCTTTTTCTCATTGCCTACAGTGTTAAAAAGTGCTGACTCAGCACTTTTTCAAAGTCCTGAAAAAAGTACCTTGTGATCAAACCGATAGGGATTTTTTTTAATCATTCTATTCTACCGGATAAAAGTAAGCTTTATACAAAATAAGAATTCTCGGTGCTGTGTAGTTTTGGAGATATGGCAGTTTTAAGGTTTTTCCTATTTTTAGCTCCCGAGGTTCCCACGGGGCAATGAGAAAATTTTTTTTTGCATCAATCAACTACTTATGACCCATTATTATCTCATATCAAATTTGGTTCAAATCGACCTGACGGTTCTGAAAATAGAAATTTTAGGCGTGGCCAAAATTTTTGCCCCTCTCATAACGAAGGCAAATAATGCCCGACAAACTTCTCTTGAACAAACTTGATTCTAAACCTCAAAAGGACTCTGTATATATCACATATCAAGTCTCTGCTACTGGTGGTTCATTATTTCAAAAAATTTGGCCATTTTTCCCCCACACCTCTGCTCAATATGAGCCGAAAGCTATTTTGGATAAAAATCAAAATGCCCCTATATAACCACTACTTACATAAAATTTAATTAAAATGTGGCCAGTGGTTTAGGAGAAAGAGGCTCAAACACCACCTTCACGCAGGACGACGGACGACAGACGACGGACGACAGACGACAGACGACGAGTGATAAGAAAAGCTCACCCTGACATTCAGTCAGGTGAGCTAAAAACTCAAAATACGAAAAAGAGAACAGCTATGTTCATGACTTTGACAAGGAAACTTCATCAAACGAGTCATTAAACAAAAGGGTTATCAACTTACATGCAACAGTCTCTTATCACCTAATTTACTGAGACAATCATGTTTTCAACAGAAAAGCCGACAAGTCGATTTTGAATTGATTACTCCTGTCGACTAGTCAACTTTGAAAAATAGGTAATCGTTTCAACACCTGCATATTGATCACGAATCTCCGATTATGAAGAAAATGAAAGTGTCAATGATACTGTAGCTCAACTTGTTTAAGACATGTACATGTATAGTACCGTGTATGTCCATGTATAAGTCACCCCCGTGTATAAGTCGCACCCCAAACTCACACTTGGAATTCCTCCCTTTTGCCTAAAGCCCCAGAATAAGTCGCTCCCCCATTTTTAAATATATGCAGTCAAAAAGAATTAGTTGCAAGTTACGTTTTGCCAATTTGGGGCAGTTTGGGATGCAATGAAAATAGGTAAGTTTTCACGAGTTACCACATGGTGAATAAGATAAAAGAACTAGAGGTACTGTGAGCAAACTCACAAAGTGATATCCCCCACGCCTGAAATGTATAAGTTAGATTATCTCCCCTTGGAAATGTCAGAACGGAATTATATTGCTTCATGCACATCTTCATATGGAGTTCTTCCATTGTGTAAAGTTTCATGAAAATTCTTCAAATGGTTTAGGTGGAGTTGCACTTACAAGGATGGACAGACGGTATAAGTTAGGTATAAGTTAGGTATAAGTTAGATTATCTCCCCTTGGAAATGTCAGAACGGAATTATATTGCTTCATGCACATCTTTATATGGAGTTCTTCCATTGTGTAAAGTTTCATGAAAATTCTTCAAACGGTTTAGGAGGAGTTGTGCTAACGATGGATGGACAGACAGACAGACGGGCGGACAGGGTGATTCCTATATACCCCCCAAACTTTGTTTGCGGGGGGTATAATAAAGGAAAATTATTATTAAAGATTTAAAAAATACTCGCATTTATTTGTTTTTCATTGTTTGTTTATCACCCCAATGTTTTCATCCCTGTCAAGAAAATCCAACACTCGTTTGTGACTGAAACTTCATAGTTTCAGAATCAGAGCACCATTTGCATCGTAACCTGCACAGTTGTTGTGATTAAGTTGGTTTTTACGGAATGTGAGAACGTTCCAGAAAAACCAATAAAAATACAACAAATGCGCAGGTTACAGTGCAAATTGTTTCAAATTGCTGACGTTGTCCCACTTCAGCATTGTTGGAGCTTTTGAAACTAACTTTACCCGGTGCACGTGTGCATAATTTATAACCGGACATTACACATCAATGAACTGGAGTTCATAGAATAAATAAATACTTCTCTCCGGGTATTGCTGGCATACATTTAATGTGTTATTATTTATTTTTTCGTTGTTATTTTGATGATTTTGTATTGTTTATGGTTTCAATTCATCCATATTGGCCCCACAAACCTGATGTGACACAGCAATGACAAACATCTAGGTACTGCCCTGATAACAAAGGTACATGTAAAGTATTGTAACGGTCTGTACATAGATGCTGACCGTAGCCTGTAACAAATATATAGATAAAGTATTGTAAAAGTGGGGTGACAGTCAGATGCTAAACTAGAAAAGAAATCTTTTGAGTCCCAGAGTGGGTCTGACCGAACCAAAAAAATATTTGTTCTCATAGCAGAGTGATAACAAAGGCACCCCAAAACACTCATTCCTGTCACAAGGTGATAACAAAGGTACCCCAAGAAGTTTCGTGAAGATCAGTTCATAAATGCAGACTCCAGCCCGAGCCGTATTGACATGTGCACTTACAGTGTATCAGCAGCACGGAATAAATCAGTTCAACTAATTTGCATAATTTCTGCACGAGAAAAAAACCTGTATTATATGTGATGTATTCCATGTTACTAAACATTCCTACAAAAATTTATTCAAATCAGAACTTTCATACAGAAGTTCTGTACAAAAAACTGATTGCATTAATTTTGGTACAAAAAGGCTGCAGGTGGCCATCTTGAATTTTGTACCACAACCCAAAACACTCGTTCTCATCCCACGGTGTTAACAAAGGTACCGAAGAAGTTTCATAAAGATCAGTTCATAAATACGGCCTCTAGCCTGAGCCAAAAAGAAATTGTGCACAAAAAACTGATTGGAAGCTAATTTTGGTACAAAATGGCCACTGGCAGCCATTTTGAATTTTGGACTGCACCCAGAAACACTCGTTCTCGTCCCAAGGTGATAACAAAAGGTACCCAAGAAGTTTCGTGAAAATCGATTCATAAATACAGACTCCAGTCCGAGCCATTTTGTCATGTGCACGTACTGTGTATAAGTAGCACTGAATAAATCAAAGTTCATCTAATTTGCATAATTTTTACACGAGAAAAAAACCTATATTATATGTGATGTATTCCATGTTACTAAACATTCATACAAAAATTTATTCAAATCAGAACTTTCATACAGAAGTTCTCTACAAAAAACTAATTGCACTAACTAAAGTACAAAATGGTTGCTGGTGCCCGTGGATCTTGAATTTCGGACTACACACAAAACCACTCGTTCTCGTCCCACGGTGATAACAAAGGTACCCAAGAAGTTTTGTAAAGATCGGTTCACAAATACGGCCTCTAGCCCAAGCCGTAATGGCATTTGCAGTTACAGTGCTGAAAATAACATTAAATAGATCCAAGTTAGTCTAATTGGCGTAATTTATGCACGAGAAAAAACCTGTATTATTTGTGATGTATCCCATGGTACTAAACATTCACACAAAAAATTATTCAAATCAGCACTTTCATATGGAAGTTCTGCGCAAAAATCTGATTGCACCTAATTGTGTACAAAATGGCTGTCAGTGGCCATCTTGAATTTCAGACCAGACCCCAAAACACTCGTTCACGTCCCACTGTGATAACAAAGGTACCCAAGAAGTTACATGAAGATCGGTTCATAAATACGGCCTCTAGCCCGAGCCGTATTGGCATTTGCATTTACAATGCTGAAAGTAACACTAAATAAATCAAAGTTAGTCTAATTTGCATAATTTACGCACGAGAAAAAAACCTGTATTATATGTGATGTATCCCATGGTACAAAACATTCATACAAAAAATTATTCAAATCAAAGCTTTCATATGGAAGTTCTGTGAAAAAATCCGATTGCACCTAATTTTGTACAAAATGGCTGCCTGCGGCTGTCTTGAATTTCGGAATGGACCCAAAAACACTCATTCTCGTCTCACGGTGATAACAAAGGTACCCAAGAAGTTTCGTAAAGATCAGTTCATAAATACAGCCTCTAGCCCAAGCCATGTGTATGGAACGATGAACAGATGGACAGGCAGACGACGGGCCATGGCAATACCTCAAATTTGGCTTCGCCAAAGTTGAGCTAAAAATGGAAATAAATATAAACACAGTTGAAATATATAGCATAAAAAACCCTTTTCTTAAATAAATTGAACTTAAATCCATATTTTACGGCTTCGTGAGTTTTTACCAGAGTTTGAAATGCATGTGATTTGACTCCAAACATTTTACATAGTTACAATGGGAAAGAAATATTCGACTGCTGTTTTCTGGGATTTTTAGAGCAAAACTGATTCCCGTCTGGGAGGCCGGGAACTACACTAAAATTTCAGGATTTTTCTGGGCATTCTGGGAAAGTTAACATGTCTGGCCAGTTCACCAGTAAAATATTACCCAAGCTTTTTATAAATTTACTAGCAGGTGAATACCCGGCGTTGCAGGGGAGAAGATGGTTATATCAATATGCCTTAGGTATAATCGGCTCAGCCGTTTTTGAAATAGTCTATATATATATAGGTCAAGGTCACCCCCACACGGACAACCCGATAAAGTCAAAATGATTGAAATAAAAGGTCAAGGTCACCAATTTCAAGGCCAAGGTCACCCAGCACGGGCACCCCGATAAAGTCAAAATGATCGATGGGTCAATATATCGGTGCATATGAAATTTTAGCCCGAACGGCCCAGCCGTTTTTGAAATAAAACCTCAAGGTCATCAATTTCAAGGTCAAGGTCACCCGTACAGGCACAGCACCTATCCCATGTTACTCGCAGGGACGAATTATCCCCGTGTAGAAAATCTGAGATCGATCGGTCGAGAAACGGAGGAGTTCACCTGGAACAGACACAGACAGACAGACAGACAGACAGACAGACAGACAGACAGACAGACAGACAGACAGACAGACAGACAGACAGACAGACAGACGCATTTATATATTAGATTTACCTATCAACATGTTTACCAAAACTATTCCACAGAATCTATCTTTAGCTCACTAACTTCTAATTTGGGTCAAACTTGTTTACTTGAAATTTGACAGAATCATTTAGAAACTTAATGGGGTTACTTAATTCAACCAATCAACAATTGGAAGAATAAACAAGAGACCCCAGGGGGCCTTAGAGCGCCACGTGACATGGTAGTCTAAATATCAAACCAGGGACTTGAATAAGCTGCATACGCCCCTCCTAAGAAAAGCATATACCAACTAGATGAAGCGATTGTGCCCACACAGTACATAGGATTTTCCTTCTATTTTCAGTTCCTGCACTTTTACGTCCCAAAATTGAGGTAAACGCATAAAAAACAGATTTTTTTTTATTTTTGTTCGAAAATTTTCGAAGTCCCAAACAAAATGTTTTCCGACTAAAATTTTTTTTTCTTCTTAAAATTGACCAAAACTCAACAAACAAAAAAAAAAAATAATAATTTCCGGTCCAAAATTTGGTCTTTAAATTGACCAAAATGCATAAAAAAATGATTTCCGGATTTTGGTCCAAAATTTTCTAAGTCCCACCTGGACCCTAATTTTTTTTTTGGTCTTAAAATTGACCAAAATGCATAAAAAACAGAAAAACAGATTTCTGGATTTTGGTCCAAAAGTTCCACCCGGACCCCAAATTTTCAGTGTAAAAAAAAATTGATCGAAATGCATAAAAAACAAAACACTCATTTCCGGATTTTGATCCAAAATTTCTAAGTCCAGACCGGGACCCCGAATTTTCAGCCTAAATATGAACCCAGGGATTTGGCTTGAACAAACTTGAATCTCACCTCCCTAAGCATGCTGCATACCAAATATCAAAAGATTCTTATTGGCAGATCTGAAGAAGATTTTTAAAGAATATTCCTCATACTGCACTAATTTAAACATTTGGGCCCCCATAGAGACCTCAAACATGGACCCAGGGAATTGATTTCAATAAACATGTGAAACAATCTTCCAAAGATGTTATATGTGAAATTTGAAAGCTTTTTGAGCAGTGGTTTGGGAGAAAAGTAGTGTTAAATGTTTTTCCCATTACCCACACTGTTAAAACAGCACTTTTTCAATGTCCCCAAAAAGTACCCCATGATAAAACCGATAGCAATTTTTTTTTACCATTCAATTCTGTTGATCCTGAGAAAGCTTCACACCGAATAAGAATTCTCAGTGCCATGTAGTTTTAGAGATATGGGCGTTTTAATTTTTTTCTATTTTTAGCTCCTGTGGTTCCTGTGGGGCAACAGGAAAATTTTTTTGGCATAAATTAAGTGCTGATGACCCAATAAGCCCTCATATCAAATTTGGTTCAAATCTGCCTCTCGGTTTAGAAAATAGAAATTTTGGGCTTGGCGAAAATTCTTCACCTCCCATAACGAAGGCAAATATAGCTCCTCGAACTTCTCTTGAACAAATCTGAGTCTACACCTCAAAAAGAAGCTGCACACCAAATATCAAGTCTCTGCTACTGCTGGTTCATGAGAAAATTTTTTAAGATTGAAGCGCACTTTTTGGGCGTGGCCCTATCGAGGGGCAGGTCAACTTGATTTGAACAAACTTGAATTGAAATATGATAGGGAACATGCACAACAAATTTTGTTGAATTTGGAACAGGAGTTCGTGAGAAGAAGTCGATAATGTAAGGTAGACGCCGGACGGAAAGTGATTAGTGAAGCTCCCCTTGAGCTGTGCTCAGGTGAGCTAAAAAAAACACTAACATGTATAATAGCCACTGTCAACTGACTTCTGACACTCATTCATCTGATACAGCATTGAGAAGTGACTTGGTTATACATTCAGCATTGAGAAGTGACTTGGTTATACATTCAGCATAGGCCTTCACAGCATTTTGGTATTTTACCGAAACTCAGTATTTTTTTCAATACCGAATGAATATCGAATAGAATTTCAACTCATTCGATATACTGACTTTCACAGTATTACCGATTAGTAATGCCCGTAATATCATTCAGCTGAATACAATTCACATTTGTTTGCTTGAACATGCTCCATGTTAATCCTGCAATGGCCACATACAGCAAAAGTGCGAAACATAATCACATGTAAAGCTAACAAATTTTTTCAAGGGATCAAATCAAGCAAAATACTGTGAGCTGATTCCTTTTAATCCACAGGCAATACTGATTTATTAGTAGTTTACAACTGTGTAAAATAGCTTTCTCCGGCGACAATTTGTTAACTGATCCCGCACCAAATTCAATGCTCCTTTATTATCGAACATCCTGTTGTGTAATTGTTAGCACACACAAAACAATGCGTCTCTTTTAACGTACATCCCCTTCCAATCCATGCCACATTATAATGTGTTAGCTTGCATTACTATTTTCGTTTGATTTTAATAATGTTTTAATCCGACATTGCATATTACTATATATAAACAAAAATGTTCAAAATCAAATCACAAACCAAAAGTAAAACGAAAAATGGAGTTAGTATCAAAACCTAATGCAAAATCAGCAGTTTGGAGTCTTTGGACATATTTTGGATTTGAAAAGGGGGAGGGCTCCGTGCCTATTAAAGATGACACAAAAGCTATTTGCCGAGTTTGTCTATTTTTGTATACCTAATCTTACCATGTTATTCGTACTTTTATTCATACTTTTTTTAATCAGAATAAATGAATATCATACATGATTAGTACATAGTTATTTTTCACATGGGAAAATGAACCCTTGATCATAAAAATCTGATCCTCATCTTGTGTATTTTCTTAAGTCATAAGCGACACCGTCGCACACAGGTGCTTGTCGTATTATCAGAATTTTGCATTTTCAATCCTTTTTAATATTATACTATCAACACAAATTTTATATTTTTGTTGATAGTACAGTGGAGCCCACTTAATTGGATATCTCTTAATTGTATATCCCTGTTAATTGAACATAATTTTCAAACACAAAACCATTTACCATACCTTCAGTACAAATCTGATCTGTTAATTGCATATGGGTTGTAGAGTAAACTCCTGTTAATTATATATACATTTTTGTAATATGTCGAAAAAATTACTGTGATACGCACCAAATTCCCCTTATTTATCAATCTTTTTGGCCTCACTACATCCAATACAGGCATTTATTCTATCATATCTTGTTTGACAGAGCTCTATGGGCTCTGTCAAACAAGATATAATAGAATAAATGCTCAGTTTACCCCCAGAACACAGGAAACTGACCAAATCCCTGTTAATTGTATACTCCTGTTAAATGAATAATTTTCACTGGCAAAATGGATATTCAATTAAGAGGATTCTACTGTATTAATATTAAAAATGATTGAAAATGTAAAATTCTGATAATATGACAAGTGCCTGTATTGTCGCAAACGGAAGTGGCAGACTGACAGAAGCATAAATTTCCATAATGGCTGAACAATCCTATTTTCCTTCACACCTTTGCAGGTAAACAAACAAGTTATTAATGCATGTATAGCCTTTTAAGGCAGTAGTTGTTAGCTGTTAGAGTGCTGAAGTGTACAAACATTTGACCAAAGTTGTGATGAAACTCTGGTCAAATATTTGTACATTCCATCACTATTCGGTATTCAATCATACCACAGTATTTTTAAAATACCGAAACTCGGTATTGAAATCTCAATACCGTGAAGGCCTAAAATTTCAGCATTCATTGAACATTGGACATTATTATTACAGGACAGGGCAGTATTATTAGATAGCATCGGAGCTTGATAACTGATGTCTGTGACACACACACTCATATATTTTTGGGCTGACTGATGATAGAGTTCATTGTAAAACATCAACATGCTGATCACATTCGAATTTGTTACAGTGATGAACAAAATCTTAAGTGGCATTGAAGGAGCTAATCCTGAAGTAGTGGAAGTGATCTCTGCTGTAAATTTTGAACTGGCTTGTCTGCATGCTAGGTCAGCTAACTGAGAACTAATCAGTTATGAGAATGAAAGGCCAGTCTTAACTCAGCCTATTTATAAGAGACACATTTCATGGCATCCATATCTTAGTTTTACATGTACGCAAATCATCTCATATTTCTTCTAAACCCAGTACACATAAGTTTTTTTTAAATTTCTGTTCTTGATATCTAAGGGTATTTTCATTGCTATTGTCTTCTGATTCATGTTTCAGTTCTGAATGGCACTGAGAGGTTGTCAAAGATTAACTTTTAACCAAAGGTGGTGGAAATGTCGTGATATGATACAGTTTGTTACAGCTGAGTTCTGGACTCACAAATATATACATTGTATTACGGCTGCAATTCTACACAATGAATGGAAGTCAGGAAATAAATCTCATAAAAAAAAGCTGCTTTGTACATTGTTTTATATGCATGTCTGCCAGTGACCCAGTGCCAAGTCATATTTTAACCCACTACACTCATTCAGTTTATACTGAGAATGTTGTTCCACATAAGAATGTAAATGTAATTAGAAAGTCTTTTTTGATGCCCGGTCGGTCTATAGTATGTGAGTTTATTCAGAGAACAAGAACACAGGTAATACAGACCGATAACATACAAGTTATAACAACGAAATAATTGGTTCTACTGTTTTGGGATAGGTCCATGTATTCCCAGGAATCCCAAAAGTATGACTGGTTCCCTTCTCGTTTTGAAAAAGTGCACAACTATTATTACACACATGTCCATTACAACTTTATTTTTATCACACATTTTGGAATATTAACAAATGTTAATTTTAGATGGGTGTGTACAGTAAAGTCACTGTGGACTGGTCATAATCCACTTGATGTCCAAGCTTGCATTTAATTATTTATTGGTTTTTATGGTCATACTTATGCACAATGGCTAATCATGACAGTTGTACAGGTGGAGGAAGTCGGAGTACCCGGAGAGAACCACCGAGCATCGATGAGCAACTGTCAGCTCCTCAACATTCTAAATCTGTTCAAGCTCCACTCAAGCAGGTTTACAGCGGTTGAAGACATGTGCACCATCAACGTGCAGTATGCCTTAGTACACGGCATCATTGTGCCCCCATGTAGGCAACTGGGATAAAGTGCCTTGCCCAAGGACACAACACAGGCTGTTCCAGACGGGGATCGAACTCGGAACCTCTAGTATAGAAGTCCAACAGTCTACCACTGAGCCACCGCACTCCCACAGTTGCATTTACCAGGTGATAAAAATTATCATTAGCAAAATTTTAATTGCTGAAGCACCGGGTTATTCCTTAAATTTTTGATGATTATTCATATAAATGGAATCTAAAATTATGGAGTCCATGGAAATATTGCCAGACATGTTAACTCTCCCGGAATGCCTGGGAAAATCCCGAAATTTCAGAGTAGTTCCTGGCCTCTCGGACAGGAATCAGTTTTGGACCAAAAAGTCCAGGAAAACAAACAGTTGAATATTTTTTTCCCATTGTAACTTATGTAAAACATTCAGAGTCAAATCACATGCATTTCAAATTCTGGTTAAAACTCACGAAAGCAGTAAAATATGGATTTAAGTTTAATTTATTTAAGAAAAAGGTATTTTATGATATATATTTCAAATGTGTTCATGTTTATTTCTGTTTTTCTCTTCGCAATCGGAGATTCATGATCAATGTGCGAGTGTCGAAGTGAAAATAGGTGACTTACTTTCAAAAAAATGAAAACTCCACCTTCAATGCAGTTTTTTGGTAAATAAAATATATGAAAAGGAAGTAAATAATATATTTTCATTTATCCATAGAATAGCTTTAATCCTCATCCCTTTCCCAAATTAAAATGAAAACAACACCTTGACCTCAACTATTTAACACAGTTTAAAAATAGGTTAAAGTAGGTTAGGATTCTGAAATATTTTGACTGCATATTTAAACACAATGGACTTATTTTCTAACACTACATTTATTCCGTTGAGCTGACTACAGAACTGTTAACTGTTGGCCATCTGTACCCAGAAAATTTTGAATGGAATTAAAAAAAATTTTAAACTAGAGTGATGTCACGCATGCAGCCCGACTGTCCCAGGAATGGCAATGCTTAGACGCAAAACAATCAGAGCCATTTTTTGTTAACAGTTTACCTAACGAATCTGCCATATCTGCACTCGTGATTTACAAAATTTGCTATTCAAATTTTATGTTTTCATTTCTCTACTTCAAAACATACCTCATGACCTATTAATGGAACAAACTTGATGAGCTTGTTCCAATAAGGAGTAATAAGCCATGGTTAGAAGTAAATAAAAAATGAAAAAATCTGATGTTGCAGAAAAATAATTTGTACTGTTGGCTTCAACTTATGTTAGGTAAAGGATTAAAGATGCAGTACATAAAGCAATGTTGGGCTTTTTTTGCATGTAATAACTCCCAATCCTTCAAAATGCATTTTGGGAATAATAGCCTAAGTGACACGTTTGTGTGTGTGCGTGTGTGTGTGTGGAGGGAGGGGGGGGGGGGGAAGGAGTTGTGGAACCTATACTGAAATCTGGCCTGTATTACTAGCTGGAAAATACACATATCAACTTTGGTTGAAATCAAATAATCCAAACTGGAGTTATCAGTCAGAAACCAATTGTTTACAGACAGATGGATGGACCAACAGATGGACGGACGAAAGTCATGACTATAGCCCTGACTATAAACAGTCAGGCTAAAAATGCATTTTGTACCAAAGAAAAAATATTGCATGAATGGACCTGCGTGAGGAGGAGGTGGGGTGAGGGATGAGGGGTGGGGGAGAGTGGGGGGGGGGGGGGGGAGTCCATTTTTTTTTCCATGTGGTCAGTCTAAATCCTTTAGAATGCATTTTGAGCAGAGAAAAAAAATATCTAACTGGCACCATGGGGGTGGGGATGGATGTTTGTCTGGGTTTTTAACCACAAACTTTAACCAAAACTGTAAAAAAGCATTTTTGACGAAAGAAAAAAAAGTGCCTAATTGGCCCCCTGGGGGCAGGGGGTGGTTATGTGCGTTTAAAAAAACGTTCCGCATGTAGTGACTGTAAATAGTTCAAAATGCATATTCAAGGAAAGAATAAAAACAAGAGGCCCCACGGGGCCTGAGGGCGCTCACCTGATACTGGCCGAGTCATATCACCAAAATAGCAAGGGATTCTGCCTTGTGGTTATTATCAGTTTTTCAACATAAAAGTGTTTTCTCTACTTAGTAACCCAGAGTGTTCATATGTTAGATCCCCATATTGGGTACTCAATAATTTATCTATTTATTTATTGGAATTTAAGGTCACTTTCTAAGGCTACATCATTACAGAGGCATAATTATAATATCAGGTTTGGTCAATCGTTTATGCCTATTACTGCCCACTTTACAGGGCTTTCAACGCAGGAATTGGTTACTGGGCCCAATTTTATCAATAAACCAGAACTTGAACAAATTTCAATTTGCCGCTTCTAAGAAAACTAAAAATCAAATATCAAAAGATTCTGAGAGGAGTATCAGAAAAAAAAGATTTTTTAAGAATATTTCTCATACTGAATTAAGTTATACATGGGCTCCCATAGGGAGCCCAAAAATAAAAGCTTCTGAAGCAGTGTTTTGGGAGAAGAAGATTCTTCAACGTTATTCCCATTAGCTACACTGTTAAAAAATGATGACTCGGCACTTTTAGTCCTAGAAAAGAACCTTATGATAAAATTTTTACCATTTTTTTCTTCCGGTCCTAAGGAAGCTTCACACCATATAAAAATTCTCAGTGCCATGTAGTTCTGGAGATATGGGCATTTAAAAAGAAAAAATTTTTTTAGCTCCTGCAGTTCCCGTGGGGGACAGGAAAACAATTTTCGGCATAAATTAGGTACTTATGACCCAATAAGCCCTCATATCAAATTTGGTTCAAATCGACTTTTTGGTTTGGAAAATAAAAATTTTGGTATAATTTGGGCTCCCACAGTGAGCCCAAATATGAACCCAGGTACTTGGCTTTACCAAACTTCACTCTCAGCCCCTAAGAATGCTGTACATCAAATATCAAAACATTTTGACTGGTGGATCTGAAAAAAAAATTTTTTTTAAAGAATATTCCTCATATTGAACTAAGTTATAATTTGGGCTCCCACAGGGAGACCAAATATGAGCCGAAGGACTTGACTTGAACAAACTTGAATCTCACCTCCCTAAGCATACTGTATACCAAATATCAAAAGATTCTGACCGGTGGATGCGAAGAAGAAGATTTTAAAAGAATATACCTCGTATTGCACTAAGTTACAATTTGGGTTCCCAAAGGGAGTCCAAATATGAACTCAGGGACTTGGCTTGAACAAACATCAATCTCACCCCCCTAAGGATGATGCATAGCAAATATCAAAAGATTCTGATTTGTGGATCCGAAGAAGAAGATTTTTAAAATATATCCCTCATATTGCACTAATTTGAACATTTGGGTTCCCATAGGGAACCCAAATATGGACCGAGGAATTTGATTTCTACAAATATGTGAATCAATGTTCCAAAGATGTTATATGTAAAATATGAAAGCTTTTAGAGCAGTGGTTTGGAAGAAAACAATTCTTTATTTTTTTCCCATTGCCTACTGTGTTAAAAAATACTGACTCAGCACTTTTTCAGAGTCCCGAAAAAGTACCCTATGATAAAACCGATAGCAATTTTTTTTTACCAATCCTTTCTGTTGGTCCCAAGAAAGCTTCACACCAAATAAAAATTCTCACTGCCGTGCAGTTTTTGAGATATAGGCGTTTTAATTTTTTTCTATTTTTAGCTCCTGTGGTTCCCACGGGGCTACAGGAAAAAAAATTTCTGCATAAATTAGGTACTTATGACCCAATAAGCCCTCACATAAAATTTGGTTCAAATTGGCCTCTCGGTTTAAAAAATAGAAATTTGGGGTGGGGCCAAAATTTTTGCTCCTCCCATAACATCGCCAAGTATAGACCTACAAACTTCTCTTGAACAAACTTGAGTCTACACCTCAAAAGGAAGCTGCATACCAAATATCAAGTCTCTGCTATTGCTGGTTCTTGAGAAGAAGATTTTTTAAGAATTGGAGCATTTTTGCCCCACCCCTCTGCTCAATATGAGCCGAAACCTAATTTGCCCAAAAATCAAAATGCCGCTATATAACCCCTACTCACATGAAATTTCATTAACATGCGGCCAGTGGTTTGGAAGAAAAAGACCCAAACACCACCTTCACGCCAGACGACGGACGACGGACGACGGACGAAAAGTGATCAGAAAAGCTCACCCTGACTTTCAGTCAGGTGAGCTAAAAATGCCTAATTGGGGGCAGGGGGGGGGGGGGGGGGGAGGGGGGATAATTTCTGTCTGGATTTTTAACCACAAACTTTAACCAGAACTGTAAAGGTTCTGCATGTCGTGACTGTAAATAGTTGAAAATGCACATTGGAGGAAATAAAAAAAAAAAATGCCTAATTGGGGTGGGGGGGGGGGGGGGGGCAGTGGTGTTTCTCTGGGTTTTTAACCAGAAACTGTAAACAAGCATTTCTGACGACGGTGGTCATGTAAGTTTAAAAAAAGGTTCCGCATGTTGTGACTGTAAATAGTTCAAAATGCATATTGGAGAAAAGAAGAAGAAAAAAAGCCTAATTGGGGGGAAGGGAGGGGGGGAATTGGGGGGGGGGGGGGAGGGGGTAGGAGGTGGTGGTGTTTGTCTGGGTTTTTAGCCACAAACTTGGAGTCATCCTACCAAGCTACAATGAAATCCCTTCATAATTATGGCCTTTGCAATATTTTAAAGGTTTTCGGGTTTCGGGCCTCTGTTGCCTTCACAGTTGCCCAAAAGGGGACGTTCTCATCTAGACATTATATGAAGTCAACCTATCAAGTTACAATGAAATCCCTCCATAAATATGACCTGTAGACTATGCTAAAGGTTTTTGGGCTTCGGGCCCCTGTTGCCATCACAGTTGCCCAAAAGGGGACGTTCTCATCTAGACATTATATGAAGTCAACCTATCAAGTTACAATGAAATCCCTCCATAAATATGACATGTAGACTGTGCTAAAGGATTTCGGCTTCGGGCTCGGGCAGCCATCATGGTTGAATGATCGCAACCAAAAGAGGACATTCTCATCTGGGCATGATGTGGATTGATCCTACGAAGTTACAATGAAATCCCTTCCTAAATATGACCTGTAGCCTGTGCTGAAGGTTTTCGGGCTTCGGGCACCTGTAGCCGTCACAGTTGCTCAATCACGTCCAAAAGGGGACTTTCTCATCTAGACATTATATGAAGTCAACCTATCAAGTTACAATGAAATCCCTCCATAAATATGACCTGTAGACTGAGCTAAAGGTTTTCAGGTTTTGGGCTCGGGCAGTTGTGACGATTGAAAGATCACGCCCAAATGGGGATATTCTCATGTAGACATCATACGGAGTCATCGTATCAAGTTACAATGAAATCCGTCCATATTAAATATGACCTGCAGACTGTGCTAAAAGTTTTTGGATTTCGGGCTTGGACAGCCATCACGGTTGACAGATCATGCCCAAACGGGGACGATCTCATCTAGGTATTATGCAGAGGCATTCTATGAAGTTGCAATGAAATCCCTTCATAAATACGACCTGTAGACTGTGCTAATGGTTTTCGAGTTTTGGGCTCGGGCAGCCATACCAGTTGACTGATCACGACCAAAAGGGGACGTTCTCATGTAGACATGACCTAAAACCTGCATATGAAATTTCATGACGATCAGACAAGAACTACCGGGTATAGCCCGTACTTGAAGGTTGAATAAAAAACTTTAACCACAAACTTTAACCAAAACTCCAAATGTCAACTAAACAGGAAAAGAAAAGAAAAAAAAAAACCTTGAACCTTCAGTAAAAAACTTTAACCACAAAACTTTAACCAAAAACTCTAAATGTTAACACACGGACAGACAGACAGACTGACGGATGGACAAAAGTCATTACTATAGCCCTCACTGTAAACAGTCGGGCTAAAAATGCGTCAATGATGAAAAAGAAAAGTTTTGTGCAGGGCACAAGCGTCCTCACATGCAAGAAGGATTTTGATAAAGATACTTTCCAAGTTCTAATCTTCTTGCAGTAACTGAACATCAGTATTTCCTAATAACATTTTCAGACTTGGGAAATTATTAGCTTAGTTGACTTTGATAAAAGCAAACCACTGGTGGTGGTGCTCTCTGGGTGTGGGGGGGGGGGGGGGGGGTCATGAAGAAGAGGATGGCGAGGTTAGGGGGGGGGATCAAATCAACAATTATTTTATGATTTTTTAACATAGCATAATTGCATAAGCATAATTGACAACTAGATCTGGATATAACCTGGTGTTAATGGTGGCTCATGAGCTGACAATTCACAAGTTTCTTCTTTTGTTTTGTTCCTATGCAAACTTTTCCCTGAAATCCATCCCTTTTCCCTGAAAATCACCATCAGGTTCCCTGAAAAATTATTCTGGAGGTTAACATGTCTGAATATTGCCCTCCCGTGGAAAGCGACCAGTCCACGGCGGGTGTATTGTATTAAGTATGCATTTTATACTTTTTTAATATCAATATTTACTAGTTAGCTTCTGTATCAGTATCTGTTATAACACGATGTATAGTGATCAAAATAACTTCCATATAGTCAAAGGAAATAACAGCACAGCAAGGAATGTAAAATTAATGAATGTGAATAAAATGATATATGCAGTATCAGGGCACCAACATCGTTCTGTCCATTTTGCTAGCCTGGTGCATGTAGTCTATCAAACACTTCACAGGGAACCCACATCCTGTCTTTCAATTTTGAGCTGAGCTGTTGCTCGTGCACAGGGGTCGATTTAATTTTTAAAAATTGAATAGCAGTTTACTATCTTGGATAAATTTTGATTAGCATTTCCTATTATTTATATGTTTTTATCATGTGAAATTGATTGGCTATAGTTGAAAATTGATTTGAAAATCTCTATGCGAATCCAGTTAAATCAAGCCCTGCTCGTGCATGGCATCGGACTGCAATTTTTACTTTTTTCGAGTAGACAGCAGCATGCCTTGGTTCCACCTAGCGAGTGGTTAACCATATCAACCGAATTTGCTGCACCCATGCATAATATACAAATTGTGCAGTTGAATTTTATTTTTTAAAATCAACAAAACTAGATCATGTAACTTATTGGAAGGAGCTCATTTCAATGAGGGTTCACACAATACAGTTTTGTAGAAACTTTTTTAAGAATTGGGGAAAAAAAATTAAAATAACAAATTTTGATATCACATGTTTTCTGTAAATGGTTAAAATCTGTTTGTGGGAAATAGATCAAATAATACAATACATGAATGAAAATGTGAACAATACGCCATGAATTATAAGCTGTAGCATTCCTTAACTTCAAACTCATCAAATTTCACTTTCTGAGATTTGGTACGTAAACAACATAATATGACAAACGTTGAAGGCCAGTAACGCTACACCCTGTCATTTCACATGACACATTCTGTGGAGAAACATCTCATGTGGCGTATGGTTGCTCCATTGAAGTTGCATTTCATGTATTATACAGAACACAAATAAATGTGATTATTGTTGTGGAAATTTTATTCAAATAATCAGGAAATATTATTTGGAATCCCTACTTTCTGGGCACCAGTGTTGTGAATGATAAGCAGATGTTCATTGATGATATTCTTGAAAACATTTTCCCAATGCCAGGTCTCAACGATAGTTTCCTTCACTTCAAGTGGTATCGAGCAGTATACAGCATGCCTCCCATTTTCAAAATCGAAAGACTGCACATCACTCTCTCTATTTCATTGGACTAGTAGTCTCTGAAACACTTTGCCTCATATCAGACCCACCTCTCTTTGCACTCAACCAAGCCTGAAAATAAGCAGATTGTCATCTGCAAATTGAGGTCCCCCACAGGGTGAATTTGGTGATGCTACCCTGCACAGCAGGGTAGCATTACTAAATTTACCCTCTGTGAACGTCAGTCTGAATCATGTACTCAAACCTAAACAGAAAGAGGTACCCAGAAGATAAATTGGCCCGGTGGATGGGATAGAATCAGCAAATTCACCCTCTAGGGACCTCATTTTGCAAATGACAGATTGCTTATTTTCAGGCTTGCACTAAACAAAGTATGCGCAATAAAATATATGTAATAATTTCTATGTCTCACACACCCCTGCCTTGGCTCGAAGTTCTCCTTAGATGCAAATAAGGTGTTTAATAGTAAGATGTGCGATTGCATAGCTAAGAAATGAAATACTGATTTACAGGTGTTTAATAGAAGATGTGTGATTGCATAGCTAAGAAATGAAATACTGATTTACAGTTATATGTCAATTAAGGGGTTGTTCAATTTGCAGCTTTGTGATTAAATGGAAGCCACTTCACTTACCGAGGAACTTGTTAAATGCATCAACTTCAATTAGACTGCCATAGTGCGTAAAATCTCCAGCATGTAAAAGAACATCACCTTGTGGTATAAGTTCATGTAGACCTTCAAGTTTTGAGTGGGTATCTGATATGCAAACAAATCGCACATGATCTTTAGAAATTGGTGTGCTTGAATCGAGAGGTGTTAATGTCTGGAATTTCTCTTTTACTTTCATACATTCCCATGCTTTCGTTGGGAACTCAGTATACTTATGAACTTGAATGTCTGAAACACTGCTGTCAGATTTTTCTAATGAATTCATTTTCTTCTGATCATTCTTTTCAAGAAATTTGAATATTCTTTCCGCTTGATTATAACCGCAGAATTGATGAGCTGTATTTTTTCTACTGAAGCTGCATGTCAAACATTGGATAAACAAATCATGTATTTGGTTTATACCCAAAATTTTCTTCATGTACTTTCTCTCTATTCCTACAAAAACAAAATGACCAGCATTACTACCTCAAACGTTTTTGTGCACCCACAGCAGCAGATTACTATATAAAACACTAAGCAGATAAGGTGAAGGGGTCTACACACTACACCAGCAGACTACTAAATAAAACACAAAGCTGGTAAGGAGAATGGTGTCCTACATGCTACACTGGCAGACTACTAAATAAAACACAAGGCTGGTAATGAGAATGGTCATACATAATACATCAGCAGACTACTAAATAAAACACAAGGCTGGTAAGGAGAATGGTGTCCTACATGCTACACTGGCAGACTACTAAATAAAACACAAGGCTGGTAAGGAGAATGGTCATACATAATACATCAGCAGACTACTAATTACAACACAAGGCTGGTAAGCCAAACTGGTAAGATGTGGGGTCCTACACAATACATCAGCAGACTTTCAAAAAGGCCAAGCTGGTAAGGCATAGGGACCTCCATACTACATCAGTAGACCAATAAATACAAGACTAAGCTGGTAAGGAATAGGTTCATACTCCCTACACAGACAGACTACTAAATATAACACCAAATTGGTAAAGTGTAGGGTACAACAGCACCAGCTTGATAAATAAAACACCAAACTGGTAAGGTGCAGAGACTTACATGCTACACCAGCAGACTATCAAAAAAAAACACCAGGCATGTAAGGGGCAGGATTCTACACATTACAACAGCAGACTACTAAATAAAACACCAAGCAGGTAAGGGGCATGGTTTTGCACATTACACCACCACACTACTAAAAATATATTCAAGCTGGTATGGTAGGGTCAGACATATTACACCAGCAGACTACTAAATAAAACACCAAGCAGATGAGGAGCAGGGTTCCACATATTACACCGGCAGACTACTAAACACACTTCAAGCTGGTAAGTCCTTCACAATACACCAGTAAACTACTAAAAAAAAACATGAAGCATTAAGGGGCAGGGTTCTTCACAGTACACCAGAACACTACTAAAACAAGAGCGCATGTATCGCTGAAGCAATACAATGTCCCATACCGGACTAATGAGCATTAATAATCATACAAATGTTATAACCTAGATGTGATCAGCATGAATTCCGTTGAAGCGTTTCCAAAAAAGTCAGGAAAACTGATATTTTGGTGCTTTTCCATATTTCCAAGGGCCATAACTCACACAAGAATAATGCAATCAGCATGAAACTCAAACTTGATCTGTAAGTCATCGTTCTATAGTAGGTTACCAAGAATGAAATCATTCAGTTGAAGCATTTCCAAAAAAGGTCTGGAAAACTAAAGTATGACTGACAGACTGACGGATGGACAGAGTGCAAATGAAACTTGATCTATAAGTCATCGTTCTATAGTAGGTTACCAAAAATGATATCATTCCGTTGAAGCGTTTCCAAAAAAAGTCCGGAAAACTGATATTTTGGCACTTTTCCATATTTCCAAGGGCCATAACTCACACAAGAATAAGGCAATCAGCATGAAACTCAAACTTGATCTGTAAGTCATTGTTCTACTGTAGGTTACCAAAAATGAAATCATTCCTTTGAAGCTTTTCAAAAAAAAGTCCGGAAAACTGATATTTTGGTGTTTTTCAATATTTCCAAAGGCCGTAACTCACACAAGAATAATGCAATCAGCATGAAACTCAAACTTGATCTGTAAGTCATCGTTCTATAGCAGTTTACCAAAAATGAAATCATTCCGTTGAAGCATTTCCAAAAAAACTCCGGAAAACTAAAGAGTGACTGACAGACTGACAGATGGACAGAGTGCAAACCTATAGTCCCCTCCGGCGATGCCGGTAGGGGACTAAAAACTTCAAGCTGGTATGATCTAGGTTCATACACATTATACAGCAGTCTACTAAATAAAAAAAAAACAAGGAGGTAAGGGGCAGAGTAACACATCACACCAGCAGACTACTAAATACAAGAGGCCCCAAGAAGCCTGAGGGCGCCCACATGACATGGTAGCCTAAATATCAACCCAGAGAATTGATTTCAACAAGCTGCATCTGCTCCTCCTAAGAAAAGCTTATACCAAATAGCCAAAGATTCTGACCAGTGGATCTAAAAAAAAAAAGAAGATTTTAAAAGAATATTCCTCATATTGAACTAAGTTATAATTCGGGCTCCCACAGGGAGCCCATATATGAACCCAGGGACTTGGCTTTAACAAACTTGAATCTCGCCCCCCTAAGGATGCTGCACACCAAATATCAAAACATTCCGACTGCTGGATCTGAAGAAGAAGATTTTTAAAGAAAATTCCTCATTTTGAACTAAGTTACAATTCAAGCTCCCACAGTGGGTCTAAATATGGACCTAGGGATATGGCTTGAACAAACTTGAATCTCTCCCCCCTAAGGATGCTGCAAATCAAATATCAAAACATTCCAACTGCTGGATCTGAAGAAGATTTTTAAAGAAAATTCCTCATTTTGAACTAAGTTATACTTCAGGCTACCACAGAGAGCCCAAATATGAACCCAGGGACTTGGCTTGAACAAACTTGAATCTCACCCCTCTAACCATGGTGCATACCCAATATCAAAAGATTCCGCCTGCTGGATCTGGAGAGGAAGATTTTTTAAGAAATTTGCCTGAAATGCACTAAGTTCGAATTCGAGCTTCTATAGTGAGCCCAAATATAAACCCAGGGGGCCGATTTGAACAAACTTGAATCAGATCCACCCCACAATGTTGCATACCAAATATCAAAAGATTCTGCCTGCTGGATCTGGAGAAGAAGATTTTTTAAGAAATTTGCCTGAAATTCACTAAGTTCGAATTCAGGCTTCTATAGTGAGCCCAAATATGAATCCAGGGGGCCGATTTGAACAAACTTGAATCAGATCCACCCCACAATGTTGCATACCAAATATCAAAAGATTCTGCCTGCTGGATCTGGAGAAGAAGATTTTTTAAGAATTTTCCTGAAATGCACTAAGTTCGAATTCGAGCTTCTATACTGAGCCCAAATATAAACCCAGGGGGCCGATTTAAACAAACTTGAATCAGATCCACCCCACAATGTTGCATCCCAAATATCAAAAGATTCTGCCTGCTCGATCTGGAGAAGAAGATTTTTGAAGAAATTTACCTGAAATGCACTAAGTTCGAATTCAGGCTTCTATAGTGAGCCCAAATATGAATTCAGGGAGTCGATTTGAACAAACTTCAATCAGAACCACCCCACAATGTTGCATACCAAATATCAAAAGATTCTGCCCGCTGGATCTGGAGAAGAAGATTTTTGAAGAAATTTACCTGAAATGCACTAAGTTCGAAATCGGGCTCCTATACTGAGCCCAAATATGAACCCAGGGGGCAGATTTGAACAAACTTGAATCAGATCCACCCTACAATGTTGCATACCAAATATCAAAAGATTCTGTCTGCGGGATCTGGAGAAGATTTTTTAATCTTTTTCCCATTGCCTACAGTGTTAAAAAGTGCTGACTCAGCACTTTTTCAAAGTCCTGAAAAAAGCTCCTTGTGATCAAACCGATAGGATTTTTTTTAACCATTCTATTCTACTGGATAAAAGTAAGCTTTATATAAAATAAGAATTCTCTGTGCCATGTAGTTTTGAAGATATGGCAGTTTTAAGGTTTTTCCTATTTTTAGCTCCCGAGGTTCCCACAGAGCAATGAGAAAAGTTTTTTTTGCATCAATCAACTACTTATGACCCATTATCATCTCATATCAAATTTGGTTCAAATCGACCTCACGGTTCTGAAAATAGAAATTTTAGGCGTGGCCAAAATTTTTGCCCCTCCCATAACGAAGGCAAATAATGCCCGACAAACTTCTCTTGAACAAACTTGATTCTAAACCTCAAAAGGACTCTGTATACCACATATCAAGTCTCTGCTACTGGTGGTTCATTAGAAGAAGATTTTCAAAAAATTTGGCCATTTTTTTCCCACACCTCTGCTCAATATGAGCCGAAACCTATTTTGGCTAAAAATCAAAATGCCCCTATATAACCACTACTTACATGAAATTTAATTAAAATGTGGCCAGTGGTTTAGGAGAAAGAGGCTCAAACACAACCTTCACGACGGACGACGGACGAAGAGTGATAAGAAAAGCTCACCCTGACTTTCAGTCAGGTGAGCTAAAAACACCAAGCAGATGAGGGGCAGGGTTCTACATATTACACCAGCAGACTACTAAACAAACTTCAAGCTGGTAAGGTCCGGACTCCTTCACATTACACCAGCACACTACCAAAAAAAACACCAAGCAGGTAAGGGGCAGGATTCTACACATTACAACAGCAGACTACTAAATAAAACACTAAGCAGGTAAGGGGCATGGTTTTGCACATTACACCCGCTCACTACTAAAAATAAATTCAAGCTGGTATGGTAGGATCCATTACATTACACCAGCAGAGTACTAAACAAAACACCAAGCAGACAAGAAGCAGGGTTCTACATATTACACCAGCAGACTACTAAACACACTTCAAACTGGTAAGCCAAAGAGTCCTTCACATCACACCAGCAAACTACTAAAAGACAAGCAAATTCAGTGAATTCATGTCTCCCGCTGGGCAGCAGTTTCAAGGGGAATTATTGCATATCAAGACATTCACAATGATAACAAAGATACCCAAGAAGTTTCGTGAAGATTGGTTCATAAATACGGCTTTTAGTCTGAGGTGCATTGACGCATGGGGCAGACGGATAGATTTTCGGTACAAAATTTGCAACATTCGAAATTGACATAGGTATTGATAAAAGTAATCCATATATGAAATTTCACCGAAATCGTTTAATTTTAAGGAAAGTTAGAGTCTGGAAACCGTCAGCCAATTAAATTTCTGCAACCTAATTAAATATGTGTTGAAAATGCCCATATTCGAGCTTGGACCCACAATTGATGAAATTGATCTACATACTACCCAAAAATTTCATCGATATCTGGTCACTGTAAGGAAAGTTAGAGTCCGGAAACAAAAAACACGGAAGGACAGAAGGATGGAAGGACACCCCAAATTTAATATCTCCCATTTTTTTCAAAAAGTAGGAGACAACTAGAAAAACTGTGAGCACTGCTCACTAAATGATACCACCCACTCCCACCAAGAAAAATTTTACAACAGTAAAAGTGTGTTTAATGTAGAGAGCACAAACACTGACAACCCCCCCCCCCCCCCAAAAAAAAAAAAAAAAATACCTGAAAGCAGAATAGAAGGTGCACATCTATAATGTATATAAAAGAATGTCTGAGAGTTTCAATGAAATTCGCCCACTGGTATAAGAGGAGTAGCGGATAGCAGGAGTGTACCCCCCTAAAGCATCACAACAATTTGGCTAAGTTCATTTCGCCCTTTGGGAAAGAGTAAAAAATAAAAATACCTGAAAGCAAAATAGGAGGTGCACATCTATAATGTATAGAAAAGAATGCCTGTAAGTTTCAATGAAATCCACCCACTGGTTTAAGAGGAGTAGCGGATAGCAGATGTGTACCCCCAAAGCGTCACGGACGTACGGACGTACGGAAGTACGGACGTACGTAAGTACGGAAGTACGGACACCATGAATGCTATATACCGCCCACTTTTCAAGTGGGTGGTATAAAAACATAAAGCAGGTAAGGGGCAGGGTTCTGCACAGTACACCAGTACACTACTAAAACATTTCAAGCTGGTAAGATCTAGGTTCCTACACATTACACCAGCAGTCTACTAAATAAATGAAAGTGTCAATGACACTGTAGCTTAACTTGTGTGTTGTATTTGATGAAAAGGATAATGTTCAATGTTTATGAAAGGATTATGAAATAAGACAAGAATTGTGATAATTGGGAATATGTTCATTTCTGGTCCCTGTATGCGATGTTTTTGATAAAAATAATATGAGGTGTACACTGTACTAAAGAGCTGAGGGGTGGGTTAATATGACCTCACAGTTAATGTATGTGGCCCTCACAGTTAACGTATATTAACGAAAGTTACCAAGTTACAGTGAAATTATTCCAAAACGAGTCATCCAATCAAGTTACATTGAAATCCCTTCATAAATATGGCCTGTAGACTGTGCTAAAGGTTTTCTGGCATCAGGCCCCTGTAGCCGTCAGTTTCCCAATTGCGTCCAAAGGGGACGTTCTCCTCTAGACATTATATGAAGTCAACCTACCAAGTTACAATGAAATCCCTTCATAAATATGACCTGTGCCAAAGGTTTTTGGGCTTTGGGCTCGAGAAGCCATCATGGTTGAATGATCGCAACCAAAAGGGAACATTCTCATCTGGGCATCATCTGGAGTGATCCTACGAAGTTACAATGAAATTCCTTCATAAATATGACCTGTAGACTGTGCTCAAGGTTTTTGGGCTTCAGGCCCCTGAATTATTTATTTATTGTTGTTTAAGGTCACATACTTCTGCACAATGGCTAATCATGACCACAACATGGAGAGAAAGTCAAGGTCAGTCAATCGTTTATACCCCATGTCGCCTATTTTAGAGGACTTGCACCCCAAGCATTAGTGACTGGGTCCTATTTTACCAGTGAAACAGAGTTTGTTTACCACAGTAAACAAGCACTGCTTCAATTCCCGGGGTTCCCACAGGGGTCAGGCCCCTGAAGCCGTCACAGTTGACCAATCACGACCAAAAGGAGATGTCATCATCTAGGCATTATATGGAGTCAAACTAACAGGTTACAATGAAATCCTTCCATAAATATGACCTGTAGACTATGCTAAATGTTTTGGGGTCTTGGGCTCGGGCAGCCATCAAGGCTGAATGATTGCGACCAAAAGGGGACGTTCTCATCAATTATTTGGAGTCATCCTACCAAGCTACAATGAAATCCCTTCATAATTATGACCTGTAGACTGTTCTAAAGGTTTTCAGGCTTCGGGCCCCTGAAGTCGTCACAGTTGCCCAATCGTGTCCAAAAGGGGACGTTCTCATCTGGACATTATATGAAGTCAACCTACCAAGTTACAATGAAATCCTTTCATAAATATGACCTGTAGACTGTGCTAAAGGTATTCGGGCTTCGGGCTTGGGCAGCCATAATGGTTAAATGATCGCAACCAAAAGGGGACATTCTCATCTGGAGGGATCCTACAAAGTTACAATGAAATCCCTTCATAAATATGACCTGTAGACTGTGCTCAAGGTTTTCAGGCTTTCGGGCTTTGGGCACCTGTAGCCATCACAGCTGACCAATCACGACCAAATGGGGATGTCATCATCTAGGCATTATATGGAGTCAACCTAACAGGTTACAATGAAATCCTTCCATAAACATGACCTTTTGCCTATGCTAAAAGTTTTTGGGCTCGGGCACCCATCAAGGCTGAATGATCGCGATCAGGATGGGACGTTCTCATCTAGACATTATTTGGAGTCATCCTACAAAGTTACAATGAAATCCCTTCATAAATATGACCTGTAGACTGTGTAAAGGTTTTCGGGCTTCAGGCCCCCTGTAGCCGTCACAGTTGCCCAATCACGTCCAAAAGGGGACCTTCTCATCCAGACAATATATGAAGTCAACCCACCAAGTTACAATGAAATTCCTCAATAAATATGACCCATATTAAACATGACCTGCAGACTGTGCTAAAAGTTTTGGGGTTTTGGGCTTGGGCAGCCATCACGGTTGACAGATCATGCCCAAAAGGGGACGTTCTCATCTAGGCATTATACAGAGGCATCCTACCAAGTTACAATGAAATCCCTTCATAAATACGACCTGTAGACTGTGCAAATGGTTTTTGGGTTTTGGGCTCGGGCAGCCATACCGGTTGCCGATCGCGACCAAAAGGTGACGTTCTCATCTAGATATGACCCCAAACCTGCATATGAAATTTTGTGATGATCAGACAAGAACTGTGGGGGTGTAGCCGTGCTAAAGGAAAATGTGAACAGACTCACCGACTAACAGATTTCTGCACGCGTGATAGCAATAGCTTATCTTGACTATGTCAAGTTGAGCTAAAAACCAAGGAGGTTAGGGGCAGGGTTACACATTACACCAGCAGACTACTACACAAACGACAAGCTGGTCAAGCCTGGGGGTCCTACACATTATACCAGCAGACTACTACATGAAACCCTAAGCAAGTAAGAGGCAGGGTTCTGCACATTACACCAGCAGACTACTAAATACAACACCAAGCTGGTAAGGAGTACGACCCTTCACACTACACCAGAAGACTTTTAAATAAATCACCAGACTAGTGAGGAGTAGGGCCTTCCACACTACACCAGAAAACTACTAAATAAAACACCAAGCTGGTAGAGGAGAAGGGCCTTTCACACTACACCAGAAGGCTACTAAACAAAACATCAGGCTGGGAGGGGTATGACCTTTCACACTGCACCAGAAAACTACTAAATAAAACACCAAGCAGATGAGGGGCAGGGTTCTACATATTACACCAGCAGACTACTAAATAAAACATCAGGCTGGCAAGGAGTAGGGCCTTTAAGACTACACCAGAAAACTACTAAATAAAACACCAAACTGGTAAGGAGTAGGGCCTTTCACACTACACCCGAAGACTACTAAATAAAACACCAGGCTGGTAAGGAGTAGGGCCTTTCACACTACACCCGAAGACTACTAAATAAAACACCAGGCTGGTAAGGAGTAGGGCCTTTCACACTACACCAGAAAACTACTAAATAAAACACCAAGCTGGTACTAGTAAGGAGTAGGGCCTTCCACACTACACCAGAAGACTACTAAATAAAACATCAGGCTGGTAAGGAGTAGGGCCTTTCACACTACACCAGAAAACTACTAAATAAAACACCAAGCTGGTAAGGAGTAGGACCCTTCACACTACACCCGAAGACTACTAAATAAAACACCAGGCTGGTAAGGAGTAGGGCCTTTCACACTACACCAGAAAACTACTAAATAAAACACCAAGCTGGTACTAGTAAGGAGTAGGGCCTTTCACACTACACCAGAAGACTACTAAATAAAACATCAGGCTGGTAAGGAGTAGGGCCTTTCACACTACACCAGAAAACTACTAAATAAAACACCAAGCTGGTAAGGAGTAGGGCCTTTCACACTACACCAGAAGACTACTAAATAAAACATCAGGCTGGTAAGGAGTAGGGCCTTTCACACTACACCAGAAAACTACTAAATAAAACACCAGGCTGGTAAGGAGTAGGGCCTTTCACACTACACCAGAAAACTACCAAATAAAACACCAAGCTGGTAAGGAGTAGGACCCTTCACACTACACCCGAAGACTACTAAATAAAACACCAGGCTGGTAAGGAGTAGGGCCTTTCACACTACACCAGAAAACTACTAAATAAAACACCGAGCTGGTAAGGAGTAGGGCTTTTCACACTACACCAGAAGACTACTAAATAAAACATCAGGCTGGTATGGAGTAGGGCCTTTCATACTACACCAGAAGACTACTAAATAAAACACCAGACTGGTAAGGAGTAGGGCCTTCCACACTACACCAGAAGACTACTAAATAAAACACCAAGCTGGTAAGGAGTAGGGCCTTTCACACTACACCAGAAGACTACTAAATAAAACATCAGGCTGGTAAGGAGTAGGGCCTTTCACACTACACCAAAAAACTACTAAATAAAACACCAGGCTGGTAAGGAGTAGGGCCTTTCACACTACACCAGAAAACTACTAAATAAAACACCAGGCTGGTAAGGAGTAGGGCCTTTCACACTACACCAGAAAACCACTAAATAAAACACCAGGCTGGTAAGGAGTAGGGCCTTTCACACTACACCAGAAAACTACTAAATAAAACACCAAGCTGGTAAGGAGTAGGACCCTTCACACTACACCCGAAGACTACTAAATAAAACACCAGGCTGGTAAGGAGTAGGGCCTTTCACACTACACCAGAAAACTACTAAATAAAACACCAAGCTGGTAAGGAGTAGGGCTTTTCACACTACACCAGAAGACTACAAAATAAAACATCAGGCTGGTACGGAGTAGGGCCTTTCATACTACACCAGAAGACTACTAAATAAAACACCAGACTGGTAAGGAGTAGGGCCTTCCACACTACACCAGAAGACTACTAAATAAAACACCAGGCTGGTAAGGAGTAGGACCTTTCACACTACACCAGAAGACTACTAAATAAAACACCAAGCTGGTAAGGAGTAGGGCCTTTCACACTACACCAGAAGACTACTAAATAAAACACCAGGATGGTAAGGAGTAGGGCAGTAGGTAGTAAATGCCGATTCTGGGACAGCTTGTACATGTACCGTACACGTACATGGTGCATTTACCTCCATAGGATTCAGTGTTAAATCGCGTTCACGTACACAAAAATGTCATTTTTTCATGGTGACCCTGAATCGGCTATTGTTTTTGAGGCTCAAAGATCGCACTTTTCACGTTCAAATACCCGTTGGCGAACGTGTACATTCTAAAAAGTGAAAAATGTACGAAATTGTACATGTACATTTTCTTAAAACTTTTTTTTGACGTTCCCCTCGTGGATTAGACCTTCAATCTATTGTTGGTGAACGCGAGCAAAAAACACTTTGCCGGTTCTAAGACAGCATCAAAAAAGCTGTTTGCCGATTCTGGGACAGTGTCCCAGAATCGGCAAACCGTTTTTGAGGCTCAATTCGATAAATTCTATCATAATAGACACTCATGTTTTTTGTTTCGGTGTGAATGAAAAGGTTTTCGTTCAAAAGAGTCGACTATAAAATTGAATCTGTTATAATAGACATTCATGTTTTGTTTCGGTGTGAATGAAAGGTTTTCGTTCAACGGATGACATTGAAAAAAAAATTGAGTTTTAGAAAATTAGAAATCGATGGGAAAATCGTTTGTTTACGTTTTGTCACTGCGAATTTTGTGAAATAAATCTTAATAAAACACTTTGTAGAATTTGTTTCATTCAAATAAAAATAGTTCGTAGAATTGTTTCATTCAAATAAAAATTCTATTATAAAACCTTTTTCACTTAGATGAATTTTTAAGAGATAAAACTGACACTCATGTTTTGTTCTGGTGTGAATGAAAGGTTTTCGTTCAAAAGAGTCGACTATAAATATTGAATCTGTTATAATAGACATTCATGTTTTGTTTCGGTGTGAATGAAAGGTTTTCGTTTAATGGGTCGTTTTAATAATAGACAATAAAAGCGCGTTTCCACTCAATCAGGTTCAAGTGGTAACTAAATTTTTAATATATTCGTGATAATGTTCAGAGATATGAATGAGCCCTTTTAACGGATGTAATTATTCTCAAACGCGTTAAATCAGAAACCGGTTTCTTATGCGCTAAAACTTTCAAACTTTTCAAAGTTCTCCAGTTCGTCACTGAGTGAATAATCTGTGATGCGATTTTTAATGCATTCAGAGGCAAAACGAATTTATAGAGGTTTTATCATGTAAAATGTTTTTCCTCAACTGGTTTTTAGTTATTATATTAAAGACAGAAGATTTTTATTTACTTAAAACATAAAAATAATTATACATTTAATTTTGAAAATAATAAATAACTCACCTTAGTATACTCAAAGGAAATATCAATAATTTAAAAATGAAAAAAAAATGTTTTTACAGATGAATGCCAAACGTCGAGATCAGCTTTTAAACGAATATGAACGTGTTAAGAATAGTATTCAATCAGCTGATAGAAGCAGACGGCTTGGAGAAGTGGAATTGATGCGCGAAGCCAAAAAAATATTAAAACCCATGATGGAGGTTCAGGAACGAAGCAGGAAGGAGAGAGTTGAAGAATTGAGACCCATAAAAGAGAGTTCTTTGAGAATGGGTTCGCTACCCGGTAGTTTTACAAAACAGTATTCCTTTCAATCTACACCGGATTACGTTCCATGAGAATCGAAACCGACGTGAGTGAGAGCGACGAAACAGCTTCAACTATCACCACTGATAGCGTCGCGTCGTCCAAGGATGGTGGTAAGAGAGATCTGTTGTATGGAATTTATAAGGATTCGGACGGTAGAACTTTTCTGGGCGACACAGAAGTGGAAATGGATGATGATAATTTAATCGTCGGTTCGAATAAGCATAAAATAACTGATGGACTGCGCAAATTGCTCCTTTTCGACAAGCCTAGTGATTACACGGAACAGGATTTCGACAATTACGGCGACAATCTGGTTCAGACCCACGCCATGAAGAGAAATAACGATGCCAGAGAGACGAGACTCAAAGCCAACAGAGGTTACAAGTGGACAAAAGTGAAGAAACCCATATGGGATATGAATAAGAAGTTCGTCGAATCGGTGACTGGCAAAGGGGTGAAAACCACTTTTCTTCCGAGCAATTCTAACGCTCTGTCTCAGAGATTGAGTTTGTCGATGGCAAGTAGACATGCTGGTAACACAGGATTAGATAATGAGATAGTTAGTATATGCGACGAATTGTTAAGACAGAAGGTTTTGAATAAAAACCATTATAAAAGGCTGATGAACGAATTGAAGGATTGATGTATATAATAAGTAGAGAGAAACAAACAAACAAAATATATAAAATAAAAACAGTAAATTTTACACTAGAATAATAAAAGTATTTAAACAAACGATTTACCAGTGAAAACAAAATATATTATAAAATAAAAATATATTGGTGATAAAGAACAGGGGATACATTAGAACTTACGTTCAAGGCGGTTCTGGCATCGTCGATTCTATAATGCGAGCATTCACGAGTGATGCAGGTAGAAAACTCGCATCGACCGCATCTGAGGTTGGTAAGAAGACGGCTTTGGATGCTGGTAAGAAAGCCGCTTCCGAAGCCAGTGGTAGGATAGCGTCTGTGGCTGGCAAGAGGGCAGCCGACGCGTTGATCGACAAGTTGATCAGTCCACCGGCGAAGCGAGCTACGTTAGAGCGAACGCCGAAAAGTTGGAAAGATTTTAAGGATGCTGTGGTACCCACACAAGATTTAGCCAAAATGACGAGTGGATCTGGATTGAAGAGAACCCGCGACAGTGTAATATAAATAAATAATAATATTAAAAACTGAGTTTGATAAAACATAAAATTGTGTTTGAAAAAATCTAAAATAACAACAACAAAAAATAAACAAAGATGAACATTAAAGATATGTCTTGGAACAACGCCGCGACTAAGAGGTCGAATAATGAGTTCTTTCCCAAAAGCATAATAGGCTTGATAGTGGGAAAATCGAATTGTGGAAAGACCAATCTGTTGATGAATCTGTTGTCGCGACCCGACTGGTTGGATTACGACAGATTGTTTGTGTTTGGCAAGAGCTTGTTTCAACCCAAATACAGATTGCTTCGAGAGTGCATGGATCGTAGATTGCCTAAGGACGTCATAGCCAGAATCTTTGACAGTAGGGAGGAATTCGACAAAAGTGAAGCTTCTCTTTCAACCATTTTGGACGGTGCGGCGATGGAATTGATGAAGAGAAATGCATCTTCGAACGTCGAGTGTCGATTTTATGAGAACGCTAGCGACGTTCCGGATCCTACAGAATTGAAATCGTAAGATAAGAATCTCATGATTTTCAACAATCTGCTTTTGGAGAGACAGATCCGATGTGAATCGTATTACGTTAGGGGTCGTCACAGCAACGTGGACTGTTTCTACCTGTCGCAGAATTATTTTTGATTGCCCAGGCAGACGATAAGGGAGAATGCTAATTTTCTATGTCTCTTTCGCCAAGATCTCAAGAATCTCAATCACATCTACAGCGATCACGTCGCAAACGACATGACCGCGGTGGAATTCAGGAGATTCTGCAAGAGGGTTTGGGATGGAGGACTTTACAATTTCGTCATAATCGATTTGACTAGCAAATTTAATCGCGGAAAATATCGGTGCGGATTCGACAAGTTTTATTTTCTGATGATAATAAGATAGAGCGTGAAAATAAAAATTAGAAAATAATAAATCAAATAATTAGCTTTGAAAAAATAAAAATAAAATTAAATATAATGTTCGAACAAGGAGAATTGTTAGAACGGATAGCCGAGAATACGGCTACAAAACAATCCATTCAAATCGTGGTGAGTGGCGATTCGACTCGATTTGCGACGAAATTCGAACCTTCCATCGAATTGAATAGAGAGAAAAGATACGAGATGGCGTTGGTGAATCTGGAGACTTATTATTCCTTTCCCAATGTCACCGAAAAGAATAACTCGTTCAAGTACTCCGACGGAGTGGATTGGTTGGAGATTCGAATTCACAAAGGAAGTTACGACATAAACGATTTGAACAATTACATTCAAACGTGAATGAAGACGGATGGAAAGGGAAGCAACAAGATCAGACTCGCTCCCAACCCTAATACCTTACAGACGATGTTGGATTTGGAAGATAATTGTCGAGTGGATTTCAACACGGACGATTCTATAGGCAAGATGCTGGGATTCGATCGAAAGATGTATCGAGGCCACATGGCATCTGAAAATACGGTCGACATTCTCGCAGTCAATAGCATTCTGGTGAACGTGGATGTGATTGCTGGAAGCTACATGAATGGTAGCGCTCAACCGACGATCTATTCCTTCTTTCCAAACGTGTCACCGGGTTACAAGATCGTGGAACAACTTCGAAATTTAGTTTATTTACCAGTGATTTTAGACACGTTGTATAGTCTCAAAACCACGTTGACGGATCAAAATGGTGAACTGTTAGATCTTCGCGGAGAGAGGGTGACGATACAATTTCACATAAGAGAAATATAAAAACAAAAACAAAAAATATTGTGTATATATAAATAATAACAAAATAAAATAAACGCAATATTAATTTACAAAAATTATTTAATATATAATTATCATTAAAACAAAAAAACAATTGAAGAAAATATATTTAAAAAAAAAGAATTATGACACAATACGTGGTTAAAAACGTGAACATATCCGCAGGACAGAGGAAGAAACTTAAGAGAGCGTTAACAACTCGAGGCGAGGTGGTGAGATTCAAATTCACTCACGAAGATCTGACGAGTGGCGGTCAGGATTCGATCGCCTGGACCAGAAGTCAAATCAAAAGGATGGAGAAAGCGATTCGTGATGGAAGAGGGTTGACGGTGAGATTGAGTCCCGCTCAATTGAGATACAATTTGAGAATAAAAGGCGGTTTCCTACCGCTATTGGCAGGAATCGCCACAAAAGCATTACCCTTTGCCGCAAAAGCATTACCCTTTCTTGGAAAGACTCTCGGCGTGGGAGCTCTCTCGGGACTCGCGAGTTCGGCAGTTGAGAAATTAATGGGTGGCAGCGGACTGTTTTTGAAGAAGGGAGGAGCCGTGTGTTGCGTCCACGTAGACGACAGCGGTAAAGGATTGTATCTAGAACCCGTTAGAGGTGACAACTCTTTGAGTGGAAACGGTCTCTATCTAAAGAGTGGACGGAATGTTGAGCGACTCGGCAAAGGTTTGTTGTTTGGTGAGAATTTGCCATGTAAGAATATATCGATTTTGAGTATGTTATTATAATGTAAAAATTATATAATTATATAAAATATAAATCATTGAAAGTATAAAATAATATAAATGGATAAAAAGGTGGAAAAACAATTAGACGATAATGATGAATATCACGAGATAGAGTGCGAAAAAGATGTGGAAAAACGATTAGACGCTAATGATGGATATCTTAGAAAAGAAGTGATAAAAGAGTTAAATAAAGATTGGGATAGATGGTTGAAATTTAAAAGAATGAGACGTTTTCCACCGTCACCACTACCTTCTGAAGAGAATGGTAATGATGTGAGTGTTACCGAGAGATGCACAACATTCGTTCATAATTATGATTCGGATAAACAAATGTGTTGTTATAAAAAAAAACATAACATATCACAAAAAAAAAAAAAGAAGAATCGACGCTGAAATTCGAGAAAAAAGGAAACGTTATTATAATATATGGGCAATAGTGAAGAAGGAAAACAAAAAAAAAAAAGTAATGAGATCTAGAGATGATCAACCTCTCTAGATCTCATTACTTTTTTTTCCTTCTTCTTCGCTAAAAAATCAATCTCTCTATTGTTTATATTTCAAAGTCCGTTATTAGCATGTTGACACTCGTGTCTTCTCCTTTTTCGAAAATGTGTTGAATGTTTATCTTTACTTTTTTGAGTTTTTTTACATCGGTGAACGCGCTCTCACCACCCGATTTGTCCACGTGTTCGAGTGATGTATGTAACTTCCATAGGACAACGACAAATCGTCCTTGTCGAATTCTCTATCTTTGGCGATGATGATTTTCTGTAGATCGCTTTGGTAGTCGTAAAACAAATCAAGCATGCCTTCGTCCAATTTCAAAGGCATGCTATATTTGTCGTATTTGTGCTCTAAGCCCTTTGTCTCGACCTCGTTCAATTCGATGGAATCGTGTCATTGTAATCTATAGATTTTAAAACCGAATTTCTTACACGTTTCGACTAGTTTCAATTTCAATTCGCATCTTTTAGGTGTTGTTGTCATGATCGATTATTTGGGGTTTTTTGTTTTATGAATTATTGCAAATAATATATATTTTTAAATTTTGAATTTAAATAATAATTTGTTAAAAAAGTTTTTTTTTTTTTTTTTACTCGTTATATATATATAAAAAGTTTTTTTAATTTTTAATTTTCTTTAATGTAAAAAAATTTTTTTGTAAAAGTTTTTTCTCTTTATATATAAATAAAAAGTTTAAATTTAACGTCCTTTTTTCTCATATTAATTCAATTTTTTTCACGTTAGGAACATAAAATTGATTAATTTCATCAAAAAAAAATTTTTTTTTGAAGGAATTAAAACATATATATATATAAAAACAATTTTAAAACTTTTTAACAAATTATTATTTAAATACAAAATTCGAAAAAAAAAAAATATTCTTACAAATGGAGCAAACAAATAAAAAAATGGAAAATTTAAATGAGAAAACCGTACCTCAGTTAAACGAGATTTGTAAACTATTAAAATTCCACATTTCAGAAATCATAGAACTAAATCAAAAAAAATTGAAGTCATACAGGAATATTATTTGCGAAACGATGGAAAGAAAAAAATCGAAAGATCGGAAGTGGATAAACTTAAACAGTCAAAAAATGCATCGGTTGTGAAAAATAAGAAGACGACTAAACGAAAAGCCATTGAAGAACTTCAAGTTTCAAAAGAAAAGAAAAAAAAACTAAAACGAAAACGAGTGATGCACTTCAGAATCTAGACAAACGAGATATATCGAGCGAAATTCGACGAGCAATCGACGAAGGGAAAGGAGAAGAATATGTAGCACGACTCGTCACGGAACTATTCCAATCGAAGCCCGTAGAACGGGAGAGTGTGATCAAAGGCGTTTTTAAAACTTTCGACGTGGTTCCCTCGTTCCAAAAAATCGATCCGAAATTGTTCATGGAACGGGTGAAGAAAAAAGTATTGGATTTGTTTCACGAACACATGAACGTGGGACGAAAAATTAAGATGATACTCCATTGCGTGATGAATAAAATCGACGTGAAGTCCGGCGAGAGCATCGTGAAAAATGCATATTTCAGATCTAACGTCGAACCCATATATCGAGGTTCAGATTTATCAGACATTTTCGAAAAGATGAAAGACAAGATGTTGACGTCTCTCGCGAATTATCAACATGAAGGTAGTAATTGGACGTTCGATGAGGTGTTGAAACTCGAAATTCATATAACTGAAAACGATTCGTTGAAAGGGTCTTCCTATGTGGAATTACCGTATTTCTTATCTAAAAAACACTCCGTGTTCAACGTGAGAAATAAAAATGATCAGTGTTTTAAATGGGCAGTCACCTCTGATTTATACCCTGTCAAAATCCATCCTGAGAGAGTTTCTCCTTACGAGGAGACTTCTAGAAATCTCGATTGGACAGGAGTAACTTTTCCAATGCAGTTAAAACATATCGAACGTTTCGAGGCTCAAAATCCCACCGTAGCGGTGAATGTCTTGGGATACGACGATGAAAAACGAACGATCTATCCTCTCAGACAGACTTCATATCTCGAAAGAGAAAAGACGATTATTTTATTATTGATTTCGAATGGTGACAATCGTCATTATTGTTGGGTTAAAAATCCGAGCCGATTACTGTCGAGACAAAATAATAAACATGAACATAAGATATGTTTATGTTGCAACTGCATGAACATGTTTCAGAGCGAAAAATCGTTATCAAAACATCAGGAATATTGCAACGAAAATCAAAGTCTCGCCATCGAAATGCCCAAACCCAACATCATCGTGAAGTTTGAAAATCGGAATAGAAGGTTAAAAGTACCATTCATCGTGTACGCCAATTTCGAATGCTTCACCGTGAAAATGAGTTCCTGCCAACCCGACGCTCTTCGTAGTTACGTTGAAAGATATCAAAAACACACGCCTTCGGGTTATTGCATTTACGTGAAATGTGCTTTCAACTCGCAACATGACATGGGTCCCTTCACCTACACGAAACAGTGCGAAGACGACGATGTGGCTCAAAGGTTTGTGGAAGAGTTAGAATCGAAAATTCAAATGTTATACAATAAATTCAAAACACCGGCAAAAATGATCATCACGCGAGAGCAGCAAGTGTAATTTAAAATATCGAGACGCCGTTTTCTATCCGGTGATATTTCACAATCTCTCGGGTTACGACAGTCATCTGTTCGTGAAAAATCTCACGAAGAATTAAATTGCATCGCGAACAGGAGAGAAAGATACATTTCCTTCACAAAATGGAAGCTCATGGAGAAGAAAAGAGTAATCGATGGAGAGACGTTGGAAGAAAAAACGAAATTCATTCGTAGAGGCATACATTTCATCGACAGTTTTAAATTCATGTCAACCACTCTGGAAAAATTAGTCAATAACATGAACAAGGATAAATTTAAAATCACGAGCGAACATTTCGGAGAACGAGTAGACGTTATGTTGAGGAAAGGAGTCTATCCTTACGATTACATGAACGATCTAAAGAGATTCGACGACACCGCACTACCTTCAAAAGAAGATTTTTATTCGAAATTATACAAATCCGACATTTCCGACGAGAATTATGAACACGCCAAAAATGTGTGGAAATCATTCGATATGAAAACCATGAGAGATTATCACGATCTCTATCTGAAGACTGACATTCTGCTCTTGGCAGACGTGTTCGAAAATTTTCGAGACGTCTGTCGTCGAAATTACGATCTGGATCCGGCTTGGTATTTCACCGCACCCGGTCTGGCGTGGGACGCTCTGTTGAAGACCACCGAAGTCCAATTGGAATTATTATCCGACGTGGACATGTTGCTCATGTTCGAAAGGGCTACGAGAGGTGGCGTCTCGATGATCTCCCACAGATATTCTGAAGCTAACAATCTCTACATGAAAGATGGTTTCGATTCGAAACGGTCGAATAAATACATACAGTATTGGGACGCTAATAATCTGTACGGTTAGGCTATGAGTCATCCTTTACCGATTGGAAATTTTGAATGGGTAACGGAACCGGAAGAGATGCAAAAATGGAGAGACTATCCTTGCATTTTAGAAGTCGATTTGAACTATCCAGAAGAATTACACGATGTACACAACGATTATCCGTTGGCTCCTGAACGAATGGAACCGAACGAAGGAGACGAGGAAAAACTCATCCCCAATTTATTTAACAAACGTAACTACGTCGTCTACAGTGAGAATTTGAAACAATACGTCGATTACGGGATGAAATTAGTCAACATACATCGCGTCATTCGATTCGACGAAGAGCCTTGGATGAAAAAATACATCGATCTCAACACGAATCTTCTCAGAATTCGAGCCAAGAACAATTTCGAAAAAGATTTCTTCAAACTCATGAACAACTGCGTGTATGGTAAATCGATGGAAAACATCAGGAAGAGAACCGATGTTCGACTCGTCACGTCTGAGAAAAGAGCTAAAAAATTAGTGGCGTAACCCAATTACAAACACCGAACCATATTCGACAAAAATCTAGTAGCCATTCACATGCAAAAGACGCACCTGAAGTTCAACAAACCGTATTATCTCGGACCGATTATCTTAGATATCAGCAAGCGATTGATGTATGAGTTTCACTACGATTACGTCAAACGAAAATTTGGTGATAAAGCCAAACTACTGTTCACCGACACGGACAGTTTAGTTTACGAGATAGAGACGAAAGATGTCTACCGAGATATATCTCCGGACGTGGCTGCGTGGTTCGACACGAGCAATTATCCCGTTGGTCACCCGTCCAACATTCAATCGATCGACAACAAGAAGGTGTTGGGTAAATTTAAGGAAGAGAGCGGCGGTAAACAAATCCTCGAATTCGTGGGCTTGAGACCCAAACTGTATGCTTATCATCTAGAAGATGAAGAGATCAAGAAGTGCAAAGGGGTTAAAGCGTGCGTGGTGAAGAAAAACATCACTTTCCAAGAGTATAAAGATTGTCTGTTAGGAAGTGGTCTGGTGTATAAGACTATGAAATCGATTCGAAGTGAAAATCACGACTTGTATACCGAAATAGTCAACAAGATTTTGCTGACGGCTGATGACGATGAGAGATTCGTGTTAGACAATAAAATAAGCACTTTAGCACTCGGACATTGGACTTTGGATCTAATTTTAGATGATAGGATTTCAGATATGATTGAGGATGATAGGATTCCAGATATGATTAAGGATGATAGGATTCCAGAAAATCAAGAGGAATTAGACGGATTCAAGATTATGGAAGTCGAGGAATTAGACGGATTCAAGATTATGGAAGTCGAGAGAGTTAGTTTAAAAAGAAAAATAAAAAAATTAAAAAAATAACATCATTTTAGTGAATTATAATAAAATAAATAAATTTTTAAAAAAAAATAAACGCATTTATGAATAAGAAAATAGAGATATCCGTAGAAGGTGTCATCTTACCTAACGAACCCTTATCCAACATCGATCGTCGAATGCGGCGAAGGATTTGAAAATCAAAGATTTTCTAGGCGTGTTTTCCAGAGATGCCTTGCCGAAGAGAAGACCTCGACAATTGGAATGCGGAATTTTAAATCTAGACGATTTATCGGGTGAAGGCACTCACTGGGTGGTGTGGTTCAAGAACGGGAAGAAGAAAAATTATTATTTCGACAGCTACGGAATCTCACCGCCGAAAGAAATAAAGAACTATTTCAACAAATCGATGGTTCGTTACAACACGGAACGAGTGCAATCGCCAGATCAAGTGTTTTGCGGTCAATGTGTCTCTACGTTCTCAAGAGATGGTCTGAAGGAGATCGGTTTCAAGACATTATCAATGATTTACATTAGAGAGAGATTTTTTTTTATAGTATATATAAAGGTAAAAAAATTATTTAAAAAATTTGAATCGAATAAAAACGAAAAATAAAAATAAGTGAAATAATTCATTTTTAATAAACTGCGTTTGAAATACATTTTTAAAACAAAAATCTCAAAACAACATGCCAGTCGATAAATTTGGTAGAAGTGACGACGAAAGTCAACCCAAAAAGAAGAGGAAGACGCTCGAAGTTGGTGATGGTTACGACGTTGCCAACTTGGACCAACGTTACATTCGGAGATACGTACCTCGAGAGGAACCTTTGAACATGAACGATAAGAAGCTCTACAATCTTCCCGAGCCGATAGATCTCGCAGATGCTGCGACTAAAAAATACGTCGACAGGGGGAACGCAGATTGCAAAAGAAACATGCTAGATAATTACGTGGATAAAGCCATGACCGACGATCTCGATCTGAAATCTAAACGTTTGGTGAACGTCGTGAATCCCATAGATCCCACCAATGCCGTGTCCAAGAAATACGCTGACGACTCTCACGTGCGATTCAGCGAATATCTGAGAAATAGATACATTCAGAAAACGATGCACTCGGAATTGAACGCCAATTCTAACAAGATAACGAATGTGGCCACTCCCACGAATCCCAAGGACGTGGCGACCAAACACTACGTAGATCTGGAACAGAGAAAGTCTGACAGACGAGAAATGAAATCGGATCTGAATGCGGGATTCAACAAGATATTGAATCTGTCGAAGGTCGACGACACGGATGCGGACTCAACCGCAGTCAACAAGGGCTACGTAGATTCTGCCGTGATACGTTAACAAGAATACGTAGAATCACAAGTGGACGATCTCTACCTGAACAAACAATCTGGCGGAACCATGGAGGGTGGTATCAACATGAACGGTGAGAATTTATTCGGTCTCAATCACGATCCCGAATTTGATTCCAGCGCAGTCAGCAGGAAGTACGTGGATGACAACACGGTCTGGAGACATCATGGAAGGTAAACTAGACATGGGTGGACACGCGCTCACGAATCTACCAGATCCCGTGAACATGACGGACTCCTGCACCCTGATTTCGGTGATTGAAAGAGTCAAATATGCTAGACAATGGATCACCGTGTGGGCCGAGGAGGCCAGCGCATTAGAGGAGGGAAAAACCGAGTGGTCTTTCGGAAACGGAGGTAGCGGATCGAAACATGGTCAGGTGGGATATCCCATGCCGTCAGGAGGTGAAATCATTCGAATGAGTCTGGCTTCTTCGGATTTGAATAACAGAGTGGTCGTCAATCTCGTGGTGAATGGAGTAGAGAGCGATAAGAAATACAGCTTCGAAAAGACTGAGAATCAACACGCGAATGTTAGCACGTTCGGCACGCCTCTTAAAGTGAACGCCAGAGACAGGATTAATTTTGTTACGAAAACCAATAATCCCGAAGCTGCCAGTTCCGTGGTGAGTCTACTGATCGAACTAGATCCTTTGAACAAACAGTGAACGCGTGGAAATAATTAATTAAAAAAATAATTTGTGATTATTAAAAACAAACAAAAAAGTAATGAGATTTAGAAAGATGTTCAATCTCTCTAGATCTCATTACTTTTATTTTTTTGTTTTTTTTTGTTTTTAATAATTACTCATTTCTTTTTTATTTTTTAAAATTTTTTTCACACACGTCTCTCATCGAATGATCGACATCTTATTTACATCCGATTCGAATTGTAATTCTCTATCCGACAGGACCAGGGCGATGGCTTCGGTTTTTCTCGGCACATTCCTATCAAATTGCATCTTGATCTGAATGTCTAAGACGCTACTGTTGAGTCGTTCACTCTGTTTACTGACGTCGAATACGAACATGGGATACATCGACTTGTATTCGCCGGGAGATATGTTAGGGTTGCTCATCAATTCGTCTAGACCGTGATACTTCTTTCTAAAATCAGCGGCATCGCCGTACAGTCTGTAGAAATCGTTCTTGTCGAACGACGTGTTGTGATCGATTGCTGGATATCTCGTAGCATTCAGAAACACTTGCATGTTTCTCAAACTGCAGTGATCGAACTGCGACGCATTCTTTTCCTGAGACCCATCCTTATCAGTCTGAAACGCAACCACGATGAAATGCAGTCTCTCAGAAGCGGATTTCACCGTCAATCTCCAATCGAAGTGATTCGTGGAGGGTGGAATGCTAGCCGTGTCGCACTGTCTCATTCTAAATCCAACGGGTAATTTACTCTTGGATTCTATGATCTTGTAGAGACGCACTTTTTCCACGATTGAAGGCTCCACGTGCGGAACGAACCACAATATCTTGTGTAGAGTTATCTTACCCGCATCGGTCGCAGGGAGTCTCACTATTGCATCGTCGTTTCCTTTTCAAATCAACGTCAGATTGTGTTTGAATCCGTACATGATCTTGTTGTAATCGTCCGCGAATCCGAAGATGTGTTTCAAAGGTATCCTGAACGAAAACCTTCATCGTTCGATTCCAACGTTCCACCACGCTGGCTTTCTCTTCGTTTTCGATCGAGTAGAGGTCGACTAATCGATGAACGTGCTTGTTGTAGAATTCCTTTCCCTTATCCACCCACAATTTATTCGGTTTTCGAGAAGACGAGTCGAACACGCTCTTCAGAGTCTCGGCGACGCAAGGTCCCGATTTATTCTTCAAAGCTGTGATCCAACCATATTTGGAAAACACGTCGATGACCGTCAATAGATATTTGACACCCTCGTTCCACCTCGAAAACGATCTCAAGTTGACCAAGTCGGCAGACCAAATATCATCCAAACCCTTCACGAACACCCATCTCTTTCGAAATTTACACACGATGGGTTTGTGTAACTCCTAAGCCAATTCGCTCATCAATAATCGTTTCTTCTTCTTTTCAGATGCGCTTTTTTTTTTCAACGCCCCATCCGAATCGACGTTTCGCACTGATCAAATTGCCGACCAGCGAACGTTCTATCTTCTCTCTCCTGGTCGGATTCGATATACCTCTCAATTTCATTAACATGTTTTTATTGCAGACATCGTTGCGAGTCTTGGTGTCGGGATGTCCGGCGTAGCATAGATCGTGATCATATGCGGCCACGTCCACCCTATTCACAGGTTTGCTCCAAGATTTAGGAGTCAGATCGGCGTTGAGTCTCTTGTTCAATTTCGTTCCAGGTCCTGTGAAACTGTGACCAGGCAGATGCATTTCGAAAGGTAGATTATTGATCATTTTATTTACGATGCCTTTACCTTTGCTCGCGTTCTTTTTTTTGATGAATCGAGTCTTGATAGAACCACACACGTCGTAAATTCCACGAAGCATCTGTCTGTCGTTTTTAGTTCGTACTTCTTGAGAATTACTCGTCTCGGTAACTCTCTTACACTTTACGCAATACATTTTTTGAGAGTTATTTAAATTAATTTCGTTTTTATTTTATATATAAATTTAATATTTCTTTTTTCTGTTCTTATTATATATATTTTTTTTCAATCGCTGCTCTTGAGTTCTATCATCTTACTGAATTCCTCCCTAGCCTCATTCCTACCCTTTTCCTTCATGATCTGACGAGTCTTGATTCTCACGGCTTCTTTCATGGCATCGTATTTCGTTTTCTCGCTCAATATCGTGAAGTATTCTCCGTCCGATATCCTACCGTCTTTTAACGTCATCGAGATCATTTCGGATATCGTGTCGATCTTGGAGTCGGCCAAGACGCGAATCTTTTCGTGTTTCCTTGCCTTCAGATATAATTTCCTACTCAAAAAGTTTCCGAGCGTGCTAAACAATCCGGCGGCGAGAGCCACTCCTTCTACGGTCAACACGATCGGAATACCGACTGCAGTCAACAACAATCCGATGCCGGCCGCGTGTAAACCCATGGAAATCGTGATGAGTGTCGTGTCGACCGCATTGACGAATTTGAGGAAACACGAATACTTCTTCTTGAGAGAACGGCGAGAATCTCTCTCTCGAGTCAGATACAATTGGATTCTACTGATTTGATCGATGCGATACCTCTCTCCTCTTTCTTTTTCTTCTAGCGATGGTGCCGTCGGCAAAACGCCGTTCGGCTTCTCATCCTCATCGTCATCTAACGTCGGATACAATTTATTTCTGGTTCTCATTTTTGTGTTTTTTTTTCTTTCTAATATTAGATAAAAATTTATATGTGTATTTATTTTTATTTTCTATTCTCCCTTATTTAAATCAACGAGAAAACTTAGATGTATGCTTCATTGAACAATAATTTCATGATGCATCCCTTGTCTTCTAAAGTCAGACTTCTACGTGCCAATTTCAGTTCTTCTGAAACTGTGGGCTTGTCTCAATCCTTACAGAAGAGTAATCTCTTCCAAAACGTGATCACTTCGTCGATTTGAACGCGTTCGAATACCGGTTCGAAATACTTGACGACCATATCTTCCCTTTCCATCGTCAGACACGAATGCTTCTCATAATCAAAGTTTAGGTGATCCCAACATCTGACGCATCGTTCTAACAAGAGGCGACCTAGTTGTTCGTTCACACAGAATGCGTAGGCTCTCATCAGCATTTTTAAAAGAAACCTTGCTCTAATAGTCTGGGAAGCGTCCATGATTTATGGATTTTTTTATTATCTATTCGATTTGATATTTATTTTTTTTTAAATAACTATTTATTTATATATTTTTTTTCTCTCCTATATATATCAATCACTTTTTTATTTCCTTACTATTTTTATTTGAATGAAACAAATTCTACAAAGTGTTTTATTAAGATTTATTTCACAAAATTCGCAGTGACAAAACGTAAACAAACGATTTTCCCATCGATTTCTAATTTTCTAAAACTCAATTTTTTTTTCAATGTCATCCGTTGAACGAAAACCTTTCATTCACACCGAAACAAAACATGAATGTCTATTATAACATATTCAATTTTATAGTCGACTCTTTTGAACGAAAACCTTTTCATTCACACCGAAACAAAAAACATGAGTGTCTATTATGATATAATTTATTGAATTGAGCCTCAAAAATGGTTTGCCAATTCTGGGACACTGTCCCAGAATCGGCAAACAGCTTTTTTGATGCTGTCTTAGAACCGGCAAAGCGTTTTTTGCTCGCGTTCACCAATGATAGATTGAAGGTCTAATCCACGATGGAAACGTCGAAAAAAAGTTTTAAGAAAATGTACATATACAATTTCGTACATTTTTCACTTTTTTGAGCGACGTGTCGAATGTACACGTTCGCCAACGGGTATTTGAACGTGAAAAGTGCGATCTTTGAGCCTCAAAAACAATAGCCGATTCAGGGACACCATGAAAAAATGACATTTTTGTGTACGTGAACGTGATTTAACACTGAATCCTATGGAGGTAAACGCACCATGTACGTGTACGTGAACGGTACATGTACAAGCTGTCCCAGAATCGGCCTTTACTACCTACTTAGGGCCTTTCACACTACATCAGAAAACTACTAAATAAAACACCAAGCTGGTAAGGAGTAGGGCTTTTCACACTACACCAGAAGACTACAAAATAAAACACCAGGCTGGTAAGGAGTCGGGCCTTTCACACTACACCAGAAGACTACCAAATAAAACATCAGGCTGGTAAGGAGTAGGACCTTTCACACTACACCAGAAGACCACTAAATAAAACACCAAGCTGGTAAGGTGGAGAGTCATCCAATACACTTCACCAGCAGACTGTTAAATGAAGGACCAAGCTTGTAACGTAGAGACCTAAACACTACACCAGCAGTCTACTAAATAAAACACCAAGCTGGTAAAGTGTAGGGACCTATACACTATACCAGCAGACTATTAAATAAAAGATGAAGCTTGTAAAGAGCACGGTCCTAAATACCACAACAGCAGACAAAACACCAAGTTGGTAAGGTGTAGGGTACTTGGGGCTTGATGACATCGTTTGCTTCTTTGCTCTTCTAGATCTGGAATAATATCATTGTACTTGTATTGCTAATGAGGCTGTAAAGGGATGATCAGCTCCACACTGTCTCTGTATGCCTTCAGTGTGGTAAAACATTTGTTTTGGTGGAGTAAGCTACAAACCACTACATCAGAAGACTACTAAATAAACACAGGGGTGTAAAAATACACTCGCCCGCTCACATTGGGTGGTGGAAACTTCGATCGGGCGAGTGATTTCTCTGTTGTACTCGTCCAACTGGGCGAGTGAGTTTCGTTGGGGCAAAACATCTGGGATTATTTAATGAGCATGACATGCCTAAATAAAGAGCTTTTGGGGACCTTGTATAATAATATACATAAAACATATATCGTCTTTGTTGAAACTACGACTGATATGGGTGCAAATCATTCAGTTTGAATCATCCCGGTAGAAACTTAGTCTTCTGAATAAAGGTTCTTTTGAAGAGTCGGAGGGGTTTAAAAGAGGGCAAAAATGGAAAAAGAGTCAAAAACAGTACGATAAAAACAAATGCAGGCATGAAATCAAGGACAGTTTGTTGTAGGAATTTCCATGGGCCGCTGTTGAAGTTGAACATGATGAATTTATCAAATTTATTTGTGGGAATGACTTCGAATTTCAAAAAGGAGAGCATAAAGTGTCATGAAAACTCTGCAAAACACAGAAAATGTGAGAAGGAACAAGTTGAGCGTGACCCCAAAAATACAGCCCTCACGAAAGATGTTGGGAAAATAAACCAAAAAGAACATGATATTTTGAAGAAGCTTCTTAATACAGCATATTTTGCTGCTCTAGATGGAGAACCATTCACAAAATTCCCCCTTTATGTGCTTTGCAAGAGAAAAAATGGTGTTAATATGGGGTATAACTACAGAAATAGGCAGGGGTGTAAAATGTTTATTGAAAGTGTTTCTGCCACCCTCTCGAATGATATGACTACACGACTGAAAGCTGCAAGGTTTCTAAGCATACTGAGAAATGGTTCCACCGATAAATCAATTACTGAACAGGAAATTGTTTACGTGAGATATGTTGGTGCTGATGGAACAATGAATACACATTTAGCAGATATTGTTGACTTGATGCAAGGGGATGCGGAGGGAGTGAAAAATGGTGTTTTTAAGCCCTTGAGACAGTAAATTTACAACTCAGTGAGTGTGTGGCCAAGAAAATTATTGGAATTAATATGAATGGGGCCTCGGTTAATATGGGGCATAAGAGTGGTGCTGTAAAGCTAATGATCAATACACTGAATTAGCACTTGGTGACACCATGTGATTCATATTTAACGGTGGTTCGGAGAAGGTCCATACACACTACACTACGCTGCAAGCAATGATTACATGAATCGCCCAGGTCCGAGTTAAAAGGAAAGATTTAAACCTGTCCGATATTATGCCGACTGAGTTAGCAATAATTAAATCCAGTGAGGCATATCAAGAGAAAAGGATTAGCTCATGTCGTGTAATCTCGGGGATAATTGTGTAAAAGATTAGCGGTAATTAACTTCTGTACATGAACTCCACCTCAAGAAAACAAAGCAGTCTTATAGACACATGCACATTTTATTCTGACAATTTCTGTCGACAATGTCACCTTGAAAATAACATTAATGAGCAATACGTTACACTGACAATTCTTCTTGAATTTTTGAATCACCTCACGCTGAATTAACATACAGTTTTAAAATGTTGAGAACAAAATACATCATCATAATATTATACATCAAGTTAATGTCATAGCGAACTCCGTCTCAATTATTTCTTTTAAAACTTCGTTGTGACGGTGTTGTTCATTTTAAATAGTTTAGGCTACACGTTGGCCTTCAGTTCTCATTTTTCTGCGTGCGCGCGTGAATTGGAAAACAGAGGTTAGAGTCCGCTTCTGATTTTCATTTTTTTTCCCCGTATTGAATCTTCTAATTATCGATGATATCACCATCACGTTGAATGCCAAAACAAACACAGGTACTCGGCACAAGCTTAGAAATTGAAAAAAAATGGATAACTGATAGTATTTTTGAATCAATGCTGTTGTGCCCTTATTAATTATGGGTTATGGAAGCACAGCAGTATCGAGCGCATAGTGATAACAAATTTATCCAACTGTCCTGTCCCGTTACAGCCCATTGTCTTCATTTCTCAGTTCAAATTAGGTTAAATGGGCGTAATAAGAGCCTCCATTGTAAGTATGTACAAGAAAATGAACCAGTTCAATGTTGTTTCAGAGAGCTCAGTGAACTCTTGGCATGGTTAAATTTCTTGTGGATTAGGCCTACTACTGGAACAATTTGCACCTTTCGATTTTTGGATCATAAAAAGTTAAATAGAATTCGGCAACTCGTCCTCAGTTTTCCGAAAATTACAGAACTTATCCAGTAAATTAGCCCAGACCTGATTTACTGAACTCGTTTTGTATATTCCGGAAGCCATCTATTTATCAACTCGGTTTGTGTGCGTGTGTGTGTGTGTGTGTGGGGGGGTGGGGGGGGGGGGGGGAGGGATACGTCACCCAGGGCCTACCTAGGAACTTAGTAATGAGTACAGTACCATTAAGTCTGTTGGATCATTTTGGCAGGGCCATGAAGACCGTACGTTCTTCGAAACTCGCCACATGTGCTGGTGGATGGATGACAGGCTCTGCACCGGGCATGCAGCTGAAACCAAGTTCCATTTAAAATAACCATTCCAAGAGAAACCTTGCTGGAGTACATACACACACCATGATTTAAATAAATGAACATTATTGTCGGGAAACCTTGGAAGCAAAGAGTGCTGATCTACAGATGTAGACATTTATTTACTGCACCAAAGAGATTGCGGAGTAGGGGTGGGCATACTGAAACTTACTCCACAGGCTTATTGTCGAGAGGGCTGCAATATTTTTTTAAAATAATTTTTAAAAAATATTTTGTGAGGGCATTTCAGTGGTGTAGCCAGTGGGGGTGGGGGAGGGGGGGAGGGCTGATGGACACATAACCCTCCCCCATTTCAGTTGTGTGGCCTAATTATTGATGCCTTCCACACTTATAAATTATGGACACAAGCAGATTCAGCCAAGGAAATTGAGGAGTTTTTTTGTCTCGAATTTCACATTTGTTTCAGGGGCACACCTCTTGTGTTTGCCCCCATCTCGCCGCTACATGAATTGGGTAAAAGGCTCAACACGTTATTCTTGCCGATGGGCTCCCCTTCCCTCACCACGCTCTCGCAAGATCCTTAGACCCGAAATGATAAGCGTTCGTATTAAGATGCAATGGAATTTCAATATTCAAATGCGTCATGAATTCAGAAAAAGGTAAGGCTGCTATTGAATGCGATGAGAATAAAATCATGTCACTGTGAGTACACTGAACTGAAGGAATACAGAGTGTCGGGAAACAATACACAAGTCGGGAATGAATTAATTGACGCCATTCTCAAAATATTTAATTCAATTTCATGAATACTTAATTACTTTTCGGGGTGCATTGTGAGATCAGAGCATTGTTTTTGTAAACAATAACTTCAGAAGGCCTGCACAATAAAAGGAAGCTGATTGATTTGTATGCCCGGCACTTAATCCAATTTCAGTGAGTGTCTAATTGTCACCAGTTTAATTACAAAACAAACTACTGAAATTAAGCACTTGTGAAAACACGAAAGGGGGACAGTTGCTGTAAGTCTACGAGTGCCTTTTCCATTGTTTTTTTTTCTTTTTATCTGAACTACCCACTAATTGAATGGCAGAACTACCCACTATTTGAATGGCAAAAGGAGATTTGCTGCATTTAAATGATTGAGATTTTTTAAAATGTTGCACCCACAGACATTGAAATATTTTGTAAAGCACAATATACCGGGGTACCGAAGCCTTTATTAAGTGGTAAATGACGTCCGATGTAGCTAAGCATATTACGGCATCAAGTCATTCAAGAAATCACTGAGGCGATGTATAGAAAGTATTTTTTCTATCAAATTGGAAACTTCAGGGCATTCAATCTCCAGAGTTTTGAGGAATGGCGCAGTAGAGGGCGGAGAAGTGAAGTGGGGTATTGAGAGTTGGTGGGAGGGACAATTGATGCATAACTATGTTCATGTCGTTTTTCTGTCCATAACTTCTATACCGGCATTTTCGGAGGGGGCGTTTGGGGGGGGGGGGGGAGTATGTAGGAAACAACGGCTGCGAAGTAGAAAACATTATGTAAAACTAACCAGTACCAATTTACAGACCTTCCTCTGTCTGTAACTTGTCCTGTACAGTTCAAAAGAGGGAATTAAATTTCAAGCAAGGTGTCAATTGGCAGTATGTTAGGAGCTTATAATGCTTTCAGTTTTAGTTTCTCAGAATATGATCGGTGGCTGAAATGGCTTCCAGTGGTAGTTTCGACCTATGTGTTTTACCCGGCATGTTTTCGTGTTGAGTTTTCAAAAATATCGGGAACACAATGTCCCAGGGTAAATTGAAACATCTCGGACTCCAATGGGCGGACCCCCCCCCCCCCCCCCCTCCATCTATTCCTTTCATAAGACCAACCTGCTTCAAATTTCTTCAACACAAGCCAAGTTCTTTGGATGAAGATAGCAGTGGGGATGGGGGGTCTTCTTCTGGTCCAAGTTCTGCTAGAAACAAATTTCTCAGACGTGGCGGGATGAGGTCTTTGTTAACACAACGTTATATTGTTTTCAATCGGCACATTTAAAGAGAATGAAGAAATTTTCTGTTTAAATAGACATCCAATCGAAAAGTGGATTTTGCCATATATATTATTAATTATTATTACTGCCAAACATTCTTCGTAGACTTGTGTGATAGTCGAACACATTTTAAGGTGGATTTACTCATCCCGCTGCAGGCGCTGGCTGCAATGGAAAAATCAGTGAATCACTGTGTGATCGAAATCGGCTGTGACATTGGCAGATTTCCTGAAAACCTCTGTGGTCAGAATTCAGTTGCGTTTGAAACCACTATCCCTTTATGGCCAGTGTATTGAACGAGAATGAAATGGACTTGTTGGTACGATCGTTTTCATGCAGATAACGCGTGCGGTAATTTTTATTTTTTCTAAAATTGAATGCACATCTCTTCGTCACAATGAGACATCACCAGTTTGAATCAACACACGTTTAAATAGGCTTATATATTCGCCAAACCCCATTTCAACTCACGTTTTTGCAGTAGCGCAATTGGTAGCCAGTTAATTATATTACCAAGAAGGAAATAATCCTTTTCACACTGAATCACCGTTGCAACAGTGATTTACCAAGAAGGAGATAATCTTTTCCACATCTAAACACCTTTTGCACACGGTGTTTAATTTGGTCAAATTACACCGTGTGACACGGTGTTGGCCGGTGATTTTCAGAAAATCGTCCACCGTGTCGGGTGTTTGAGACAGGATACACTTGGCACATACTGGATATGATAAGAAACATGGACTGTTGCATGGGGCGAAATGTAAAGGTCCGGAAGAGTGAGAACGTTTTTTTTTTTATTTCGAAATACCACGTGTATATTATCACTGTATGTGAGCGAATATAAGTTCAAAACGTTAATTTCTTTTATTTTGTTGTGTTGAATAAGTATAAATAAATGAGTATTTGAATCTTCGTTCTGCTCTTTTTAATTATACCGGCAGTACTCCTTGATTGAAAGCTGTTCCCAAGAATGAAAATTATCAATTTACTCCAAACAGCATATAGCAGTCGGTCAATTGAGACTGAGAAAGAATGGCGACTGTTGTTTGGAAACACGCATTCAGTGGCATAATTGGCACAAAATGGATTTGTTTTGGGGGAGGGGGGGGGGGGGGACATTGAGGAATGTTTGCACGGTGATGAGTGATGGCACTGCAAAACATGTTACGTGGGAAATTTATGCACTTGGGCCTGGTGTAATGCAGGGGTGGGTGTGCTGGATTGGCAGTCATTCAACATAAATAGGCATATTTATAGGGTGGCGGAGGTAAGGGTGGAACAGTATCATGTCATATTTCGAAGGGCTCTGAGCCACTAACGTTGATTTTATTTTCTCGGTTATTGTTTCTCAGCCTATCCAATTCGTTTTTTTTTTTAAAATGCAATCTCCGAACAGAATAGATTACGCTCTCTGCGAAAAACGCCTATAGAAATATATAAATTTATATTAAATAAGGCTGTGCTTATTTAATATTAATTTATATGTATACATGTAATCTTGTTTTCACAATTATGGTGAAATCGAGTGTTTATTTTGAAATTGTTGTTTAAATGGGTAATAATAAATTGTGAAGCGTTTCACAACGAGTTAAAAATGGTCGGCCTAACTTGATTTAGTTTTAATATTTTCATAATTTCTTTTTGCAGCTTGAGGGAAAAGTTGTTCAAATCTGCTGTCAATAATTGTGAAGCTTAATCTTTTTCACAGTACGGTCCAAGAAACCAATCAAGTCGATAATCCATTTGTCTCGTACTGTCCGAGTTTTTAATCAAATGTCGGACACAGATCACAGACATACTCTCCGACAATCGTCGGCAATTTGTGAGTGATCTTGAGACACAGTTCCTCGGACCTGGGAGATTCATGTAATCGTCGCTTGCAGCGTAGTGTAAATTAGCAGATTAATAATTAAAACACCAAACTGGGAACTAGTAGGTCCTACACACTATACCGGCAGTAGTGTTGTACGGTTAACCGGTTTTATAAGTCGGTTTCGGTTTTGCTTGAAAACCGAAACCGTGTAACTGGTAAATGAGTACGGTTTCGGTTTTTTCCTAAAATGTCGGGAAGAGATGTTTTCTTTATTCAGTTTGCACTAACAATGTCTGAAATGTCAAGCTTTGTCAGGAAATAACAGTGTCGTCAATGCACGCCACATTCTGGGTGTAAAGGGGGCCACTGCAGCATGTCCAGATCACTCGAGGATGATGTATGACAAGTTGTCAATCACACATCGTTGACGTGAAAATGGGTTGTGTTTTCTGTGAGAATGACAAAACAGTCAGCCAACACGCCTACATTTCACTGATTACAGGAAATACCTTTCGCAATTGGCTTCGTTTTTTAACAGGTTTGTATGACATAGTCAATCAGTTTAATTAAAATTACTTATCTACAATCTGTTGGAGAGGGAATAATATCATATCAGAAAAAGGTCTTGGCATTTCATTGTCGTATTCGAAAATAACATTTGTCATGGGTTGCCCCACCACGTGTTTTGTATGTAGTCTGTTGCCTCCCTTGATGTGCTTATCTGGGAAGAGGTTTTACTGCAATTCAGTCTTGGAACGTTCCGACCCGAGACGATTTGTCCTGAAGACTTCGGCCCACTAAAAACACGAAACCGCAAGTTTTTATTCTATTTAGTTCAATATGTGAAGGCCAAAACGTCTTGAACCGAAACGTCTCGAGGCCGAAACGTCCCACGACTGAATCGTCCATATCCACGGGAAAGCGCTGCGTTCCGTAATATCGCTGTCAACGTGCCACGGTTGCATTCCCACACAACTTTAAGGGGGCCAATCAAAGGAACATATCAGCGGTAGAAATTGGAATGGTAAGAGGCAAACGCAAAAAAAGTTACAATATATAACAGTACACCAGTGAATTTGTGAAATCAATTCCGTTGAGCTAAAACCATTGCGTGCGCGAGGTGTGTGTGTGTGGGGGGGGGGGGGGGGGGGGTGGAAGACAATAGGTATTTGGTAAAGTAGTTCGTTTTGAAGCCCACCTAGCTACAAACAATATGACTTTCCCATTCCAGGCTGACATGAAATGATTGCTGATTATTTTACTAGGGTGGGTGGTGGCACTAGTCACCACTGTGTGTGTGTGTGTGGGGGAGGGGGGTATTGAAAAGAGTCCATACATCAGTTCATTGTCAAATATGTTAGGATGGGTGTCTAGGTGACCCACTTGGCAACGCTTGTTATTATTTGCAATGCCTGGTAGGGTCACTTTGCTAGGCTGCCCAGGGCCCCACCCAGGAGTGAACACTGAACAGAACCCTGGGAAATTGTGAATTAGCTCTTTTCACACCCATTATGTTAACATCAATTCATCATAGACTCTCTTATGCCGGAACTTAAAGACCAGAGGTGTGTGTGTGTGTGTGTGTGTGTGGGGTGGGGGGGGGGAGGGGGGGGGGGGAGGTAACACTGTTACATTTTATTTTCTTTTATATTTTTTTTGTTTTGATAATGCCTGCCATTTATACACTTAGCACAAATGCTAGTCACTGCCAATTAAATCATCATTGAAAATATGACAATATGGGCATTATATTGACACTACATAGTTTCTGTTGGAAACTGCAGATGCCTTACTATAATGAAAGTGTCAATGACACTGTAGCTCAACTTGACAAACTTGAACTTGTTAAATTATAAATGAAATGGCAAAATTGAAGATCATTGGTACCAATGTCATTTTTTTTGCCAGTGGCAACATTTTTTGACAGAAACCGAAGAAAATCGATAGCTCCCATCTAGAGGCCTCCCCAAACAAGCATGCCAGGTTTCAAAGCAATCCGATCATAAATGTGCCCTGTAGGGTGTATAAAAGGGAAATATTGTGGTCTGACTAGACTAAATTCTAAGAACGTTGGCCGTGGCAACATTTTTTGACGGAAATGGAAGAAAATCGATAGCTCCCATCTAGAGGTCACCGTAAATAAGCATACCAGGTTTCAAAGTAATCTAATCATAAATGTGCCCTGTAGGGTGAGCCAAAGGGAATGTGGTCTGACTAAACTGAGTTCTAAAAACGTTGGCCACGGCAACATTTTTTGATGGAAATTAAAGAAAATCGATAGCTCCCATCTAGAGGTCACCCCAAACAAGCATGCCAGGTTTCAAAGCAATCTGATCATAAATGTACCCTGTAGGGTGTGCTAAAGGGAAATATTGAGTCTTCTGACTAAACTAAGTTCTAAGAACGTTGGCCGCGGCAACATTTTTTGACAGAAATTGAAGAAAATCGATAGCACCCATCTAGAGGTCTCCCTAAACGAGCATACCAGGTTTCAAAGCAATCTGATCATAAATGTGCCCTGTAGGGTGTGCCAAAGGGAAATATTGAGGTCTGACTAAACTAAGTTCTACGAACGTTGGCCGTGGCAACATTTTTTGCCGGAAATTGAAGAAAGTCGATAGCTCCCATCTAGAGGTCACCCTAAATAAGCATACCAGGTTTCAAAGCAATCAAATCATAAATGTGCCCTGTAGGGTGTGCCAAAGGGAAATATTGTGGTTTGACTAAACTAAGTTCTAAGAATGTTGGCCGCGGCAACATTTTTTGACGGAAATTGAAGAAAATCGATAGCTCCCATCTAGAGGTCACCCCAAACAAGCATGCCAAGTTTCAAAGTAATCTGATCATAAATGCGACCTGTGAGGTGTGCCAAAGGAAATTGTGGACGTACGTACTAACGTACGTACGTACATACGTACGCCGACGGACGAGAAGTGATGGCAATAGCTCAGCTTGACTTTGTCAAGTTGAGCTAAAAAACAGAAAACCGACCTATAAACCGAGTTTTTTTTTAAAAACCGAACCGAAACAAGAAAAATAAAACCGCACAACACTAACTAGCAGACTACTAAATAAAACACCAAGCTGGTAAGGAGTAGGATGCTTGGTTCTTGGTGGCCACCTTGGCACCATTCATCTTCCTCCTTTGTAGATTCTGAATTTATAACAGTATCATTGTACTGCCAATGGGATTGTAAGGAGTTAATCAAACTCACATCATCCATCCATGCACACCATGGCATGCCAAAACCTTTGGTTTCCTTGAGTAGTGTCCTGCAGCAGCAGACAACTAAATAAAAGATCAAGCAGGTGAGGTGTTGGGACCTACACACTACAACAGCAGAAATAAAAGACCAAGTATGGTGTAAGGTCCTACACATTACACAAGCAGATTACTAATACACAGAACGACACACACATGTGAATGGGTTAATCGATATGGCATGAGTGCCAGCACCGATGGATAGAACAAGAGGCCGCAGGCCTTGAATTTTATCCTTCAGCAATGGCACAAGTGCCATATCGATTAACCCATTCACACACAGGTGTCATTCTCTATGTTTATTACATGTCTTCGCGTCTATAAAAATCAAAGTGTCAATGACACTGTAGCTTAACTTGTGTGTTGTGTTTGATGAAAAGGATAATGTTCAATGTTTATGAAAGGATTTTGAAATAAGACAAGAATTGTGATAATTGGAAATATGTTAATTTCTGTCCCTGTATGCTATGTTTTTAATAAAAATAATATGGGGTGTACACTGCACTGAAGAGCTGAGGGGTGGGTTAATATGACCTCACAGTTAATGTATAACCCTCACAGTTAATGTATGTCAACAAAAGTTACCAAGTAACAGTGAAATTATTCCAAAACAAGTCATCCTATCAAGTTACAATGAAATCCCTTCATACATATGCCCTGTAGACTGTGCTCAATGTTTTCAGGCTTCAGGCCTATGCAACCATGACAGCAGACCGACTAAAAGGGGACGTCCTCATCTCAACATTGTACTGAGTCATTCTACTAAGTTACAATGAAATCTCTTCGCAAATACGACCTGTAATCTGCACTAAAGTTTTTCGGATTTTGGGCTCAGGAAGCCATCATGGTTGAATGATCGCAATCAAAAGGAGGTGTTGTCATCTGGGCATAATCTGGAGTGATCCTACGAAGTTACAATGAAATCCCTTCATATATATGACCTGTAGACTGCGCTCAAGGTTTTCGAGCTTCGACCCGTCACAGTTGACCAATCACGACGAAAAGAGGATGTCATCATCTAGGTATTATATGGATTAACCTAACAAGTTACAATGAAATCCTTCCATAAATACAACCTATAGACTATGCTGAAGGTTTTGGGCTTGGGCAGCCATCAAGACTGAATGATCGCGACCAAAACAGGACGTTCTCATCTAGACATTATATGAAGTCAACCTACCAAGTTACAATGAAATCCTTTCATAAAAATGACCCGTAGATTGTGCTAAAGGTTTTGGGGCTTTGGGCTCGGGCAGCCATCATGGTTGAAAGGTCGCAACCAAAAGGGGAATTCTCATCTGGGCATCATCTGGAGTGATCCTACAAAGTTACAATGAAATCCCTTTATAAATATGACCTGTAGACTGTGATCAAGGTTTTTGGGCTTTGGGCCCCTGTAACTGTCACAATTGACAAATCACGACCAAAAGGGGATGTCATCATCTAGGCATTATATGGAGTCAATCTAACAAGTTACAATGAAATCTTTCCATAAATACGACCTATAGACTATGTTACAGGTTTTGGGGCTTCAGGTCCCTGTAGCCATCACAGTTGCCCAATCGTGTCCAAAAGGGGATGTTCTCATCTAGACATTATATTTAGACATTATATGAAGTCAACCTACCGAGTTATAATGAAATCCCTTCATAAATATGACCTGAAGACTGTGGTAAAGGTTTGTGGGCTTCAGGCTCGGGCAGCCATCATGGCTGAATGATTGCAACCAAAAGGGGACATTCTCCTCTGGAGTGATCCTACGAAGTTACAATGAAATCCCTTCATAAATACAACCTGTAGACTGCGCTCAAGGTTTTCGGGCCTCGAGCCATCACAGTTGACCAATCACAACGAAAAGAGGATGGCATCATCTAGGTATTATATCGATCAACCTAACAAGTTACAATGAAATCCTTCCATAAATACAACCTATAGACCATGCCGAAGGTTTGGGGGTTTTGGGCTTGGGCAGCCATCAAGGCTGAATGGTCGCGACCAAAACAGGACGTTCTCATCTAGACATTATATGAATTCAACCTACCAAGTTACAATGAAATCCCTTCATAAATATGACCCATAGACTGCGCTAAAGGTTTTTGGGCTTTGGGCTCAGGCAGCCATCATGGTTGAATGATCGCAACCAAAAGGTGAATTCTCATCTGGGCATCATCTGGAGTGATCCTACAAAGTTACAATGAAATCCCTTTATAAATATGACCTGTTGACTGTGATCAAGGTTTTCAGGCTTCAGTCATCTGTAGCCGTCACAGTTGACCAATCACAACTCAAAAAGGATGTCATCATCTAGGCATTATATGGAGTCAACCTTACAAGTTACAATGAAATCCTTCCATAAATACGACCTATAGACTATGCTAAAGATTTTTAGGCTCAGGCAGCCATCAAGGCTGAATGATCGCGACCAAAAGGGGACGTTCTCATCAAGTCATTATTTGGGGTCATTCTACCAAGTTACAATGAAATCACTTCATAAATATGACCTAGACTGTGCTCAAGGCTTTCGGGCTTTGGGTCCCTGTAGCCATCGCAGTTGACCAATCACAACCAAAAGGGGATGTCATCATCTAGGCATTGTATGAAGTAGACCTACCAGGTTACAATGAAATCCCTTCATAAATGTGACCTGTAGACTGTGCTAAAGGGTTTTGGACTTCAGGCTCGGGCAACCATCATGGTTGAATGATCGCAACCAAAAGGGGACATTCTCATCTGGAGTCATACTACGAAGTTACAATGAAATCCCTTCATAAATATGACCTGTAGACTGTGATCAAGGTTTTCGGGCTTCGGGCCCCTGTAGCTGTCACAGTTGACAAATCACGATCAAAAGGGGATGTCATCATCTAGGCATTATATGGAGTCAACCGAACAAGTTACAATGAAATTCTTCCATAAATACAACCTATAGACTATGCTAAAGGTTTTTGGGCTTGGGGCCTCGGGCAGCCATCTAGGCTGAATGATCTCGACCAAAAGGGGACATTCTCATCTGGGCATCATCTGGAGTCATCCTACTATGTTACAATGAAATCCCTCCATATTAAATATGACCTGCAGACTGCACTAAAATTTTTGGGTTTCGGGCTTGAGCAGCCATCACGGTTGACAGATCATGACCAGAAGAGGACATCCTCGTCTAGGCATTATACAAAGGCATCCTACCAAGTTACAATGAAATCCCTTCATAAATACGACCTGTAGACTGTGCTAATGGTTTTCGGGTTTTGAGCTTGGGCAGCCATACCGGTTGACCGACCACGACCAAAAGGGGACGTTCTCATCTAGACATGACCCCAAACCTGCATTTGAAATTTTGTGACGATCAGACAAGAACTACGGGGTGTAGCCTGTGCTAAAGGAAAATGTGAACAGACTCACTGACTTCTGCACATGTGATGGCAATAGCTTATCTTGACTTTGTCAAGTTGAGCTAACAATTACTAGAAGGCCACTCAACTATTCATTTGACAACTATCAACAAAAAGAACACATTTTATCACCAACCAAATTTACGTTACGAATCTGTGTTAATATTTCTTACCCTGAGTTTCTATGTGTTCTATGTGCAGACTGGCACATAGAACACATTGGAAATCAGGGGACGATTTTCAGCTATGGCTAGCGATTCAAATTGTAATTGTGGGGCACGATTTGTAGAAAACTCCAATGAAATTTTGCTTCTTCTTAAAAATAGTTTGTCAATGATTTCCGTTCCGTACATATCTGAGGAACATTTTTTCATTTTCTACATGGTTTAGTGTTGTTGTAGATAGGGATTACATAGAACATGCATGTACAGATGAAAGACCAATCTGGTAAGGAGTATGTTCTGCACATTACACTAGCAGGCTACTAAATAAAACATCAGCTGGTAAGGAGAAGTGTCTTTGGGATTTGGAGGCCTCCTTGACTCTTTTGTTCTTCCTCCTTTGTGACTGGGATGTGGACTAGTACCACTGTGCTTCTAATGGGATTACCCTTGGCACTAAAACCATCAGTTTGCTTGTGTGTGGTCTTACACACCACACCAGCAAACTACTATAAGGATCCTGCACTCTACAATCAAAGAATAAATAAAAGACCAAACTGGTAAGGTTTAGGGTCCTACACACTACAGTGACTACACCAGCAAACTACTAAATAAAAGATCAGGCTGATAAGGTGCCTGGTCCTACATGTACACACAACACAAGTAGATTACTAGAGACTCAAGTAAGCCTAAAACACTCACCTCGCTCAAGTTGGAAATAGAGATTATTTATTTATTTATTTATTTATTTATTTATTTATTTATTTATTTATTGGTGTTTAAGGTCACATATTTCTGCACAATGGCTAATCATGACCACGACAGTTTTACGGGTGGAGGAAGCCGGAGTACCCGGAGAGAACCACTGAGCAATGGCGAGCAACTGTCAGCTCCCCAACATACTAACTCCATACAAGCAGGGTAAGCATTGGTTGAAGACTGGTGCACCATCGGCGTGCAGTGCACCTTAGTACACAGCGTCACCATGACCCCACGTGGGCAATGGGGGTGAAGTGTATTGCCCAAGGACACAACGTGGTTGCCGCAGGTGGGATTCGAACCAAGGACCCCTTGCTTGCAGCCTCCACCTCTACCAACTGAGCCACCGCGCCACCTGGAAATAGAGATATGTGTGTCAATAAGTGATTGAGAGCATGAGCAACCAGTGGTTTCGCTGGTCAATGAACGCTTCTCAGGGAAAAAACAAGGAACAAAGCTCCGTTCTGTGGAGTATTAAAAAGTGTCCATATAAATTTTTTTTATGTCTTTAGCTTCAGGGGTTCTCCCAGCAGATGCATGCTAAGTGGTAGTTAAGATTTGGCTGAGATGATCTGCAAAACTCATATCTTCTTAAGACAGAGAGTGACTTGGCACTGTTAAAATGGGCATCCTCACATGGTACCCATGACACCATCATTAGCAATCACCTTAGTGAATTCATTTTAAATGGACCAAAGGCAGCTTCATACCAGATAACAATTCTCTTCCTCATGCATCTTTGAAAATATGTGCGTTTGAATTAATACTTATGACTTAATTAATACTTTGCAGCTAATTAATACTTTACACCATATTTGGTTCAAATCAATCCATTGTTTCTGAACATAGAAGTTTTGAGGTGTAGCAATAAATGGGCATTCTCCCACACTGAGCCCAAATATTGGCCTTAAATTTCCCTTGAACAAACTTGACTCCTCATCACCAAATTAAAGAAAGTTCCAAATCGAATATCAAAGAATTCTTGTTAGTGGATTGTAAGAAGTAGATTTTTAAAGCACTTTAGATGTTTGAGCATAATCCCAACTCCGAAAGAAGTAGAAAATCTTTTGGAAACAAAACTTGGAAGCATAGGCTCCACCAATATGCTAGGTGGCATGCAAGTTTATATTTAACAGGTTCTGAAGGGAGGGGGGGGGGGCACAGTGGCTCAGTTGGTAGAGGTGCAGGCTGCAAGCTGAGAGGTCCTCGGTTCAAATCCCACCTGCAGAAACCGTGTTGTGTCCTTGGGCAAGACACTTCACCCCCACTGCCCATATGGGGGCACGGTGACGTTGTGTACTAAAGTGTACTGCACGTCGATGGTGCACCTGTCTTCAACCAATGCTAACCCTGCTTGTGTCGAGTTAGTATGTTGGGGAGCTGACAGTTGCTCGGTGGTTCTCTCTGGGTACTCCGGCTTCCTCCACCCGTAAAACTGTCATGGTCATGATTAGCCATTGTGCAGAAATATGTGACCTTAAACACCAATAAATAAATAAATAAATAAATAAATAAATAAATAAATAAATAAATAAATAAATAAATAAATAAATAACAGGTTCTGAAGAAGAAGACTTAGCTGATGGAGCACAAGAAAGATGATAACTTGGCATTTTCCCGTTACCAACCCTGTAAAAATGGGCATACTCATATGGTACCCCCTGACAAATATGACAGAATTTTGGTGGATTTATCTGGCTCTGCTGGTTCCAAGTAACCTTCATTCCAAATATTATGGGCTGTGCAGTTTTTGAAATATGGGTGTTTCAATTTTTTTCTTTTTTCAGCTTGGGGGTTCCCACAGGGTGAGGAAAAATGAAAGTGTCAATGACACTGTAGCTTAACTTGTGGGTTGTGTTTGATGAAAAGGATAATGTTCAATGTTTATGAAGGGATTATGAAATAAGACAAGAATTGTGATAATTGGGAATATGTTCATTTCTGTTCCCTGTATGCTATGTTTATGATAAAAATAATATGAGGTGTACACTGTACTAAAGAGCTGAGGGGTTAATATGACCTCACAGTTAATGTATGTGGCCCTCAGAGTTAACGTATATCAACAAAAGTTATCAAGTTACAGTGAAATTATTCCAAAATGAGTCATCCTATCAAGTTACATTAAAATCCCCTCATAAATAGGGCCTGTAGACTGTGCTAAAGGTTTTCTGGCTTCGGGCCCTTGTAGCCGTCAGTTTCCCAATTGCGTCCAAAGGGGACGTTCTCATCTAGACATTATATGAAGTCAATCTACCAAGTTACAATGAAATCCCTTAATAAATATGACCTGTAGACTGTGCTAAAGGTTTTTGGGCTTTGGGCTCTGTCAGCCATCATGGTTGAATGATCGCAACCAAAATGGGACGTTCTCATCTAGACATTATTTGGAGTCATCCTACCAAGTTACAATGAAATCCCTTCATAAATATGACCTGTAGACAGTGCAAAAGGTTTTCGGGCTTCGGGCACCTTTAGCCGTCAAAGTTGCCCAATCATGTCCAAAAGGGGACGTTCTCATCTAGACATTATATGAAGTCAACCTACCAAGTTACAATGAAATCCCTTCATAAATATGACCTGTAGACTGTGCTTAAGGTTTTCGGGCTTCGGGCTCGGGCAGCCATCATGGTTGAATGATCGCAACCAAAGGGGACAATCACATCTGGGCATCATCTGGAGTGATCCTACGAAGTTACAATGAAATCCCTTCATAAATATGACCTGCAGACTGTGCTCAAGGTTTTTGGGCTTCGGGCACTTGTAGCCATTACAGCTGACCAATCACGACCAAAAGGGGATATCATCATCTAGGCATTATATGGAGTCAACCTAATAGGTTACAATGAAATCCTTCCATAAATATGACCTTTTGCCTATACTAAAGGTTTTTGGGCTCGGGCACCCATCAAGGCTGAATGATCGCGATCAAAATGGGACGTTCTCATCTAGACATTATTTGGAGTCATCCTACCAAGTTACAATGAAATCCCCTCATAAATATGACCTGTAGACTGTGCTAAAGGTTTTCGGGCTTTGGGCACCTTTAGCTGTCACAGTAGCCCAATCATGTCCAAAAGGGACGTTCTCATCTAGACATTATATGAAGTTAACCTACCAAGTTACAATGAAATCCCTTCATAAATATGACCTGTAGACTGTGCTAAAGGTGTTCGGGCTTCGGGCTCGGGCAGCCATCATGGTTGAATGATCGCAACCAAAGGGGACAATCACATCTGGGCATCAGCTGGAGTGATCCTAAGAAGTTACAATGAAATCCCTTCATAAATATGACCTGTAGACTGTGCTCAAGGTTTTCGGGCTTCGGGCACCTGTAGCCATCACAGTTGACCAATCACGACCAAAAGGGGATGTCATCATCTTGCCATTGTATGGAGTCAACCTTACAGGTTACAATGAAATCCTTCTATAAATATAACCTTTTGCCTATGCTAAAGGTTTTTGGGCTCGGGCACCCATCAAGACTGAATGATCATGGCCAAAATGGGACGTTCTCATCTAGACATTATTTGGAGTCATCCTACCAAGTTACAATGAAATCCCCTCATAAATATGACCTGTAGACTGTGCTAAAGGTTTTCGGGCTTCGGGCACCTTTAGCCGTCACAGTAGCCCAATCATGTCCAAAAGGGGACGTTCTCATCTAGACATTATATGAAGTTAACCTACCAAGTTACAATGAAATCCCTTCATAAATATGACCTGTAGACTGTGCTAAAGGTTTTCGGGCTTCGGGCTCGGGCAGACATCATGGCTGAATGATCGGAACCATAGGGGACAATCTCATCTGGGCATCATCTGGAGTGATCCTAAGAAGTTACAATGAAATCCCTTTATAAATATGACCTGTAGACTATGCTCAAGGTTTTCGGGCTTCGGGCACTAGTAGCCATCACAACTGACCAATCACGACCAAAAGGGGATGTCATCATCTAGGCATTACATGGAGTCAACCTAACAGGTTACAATGAAATCCTTCTATAAATATAACCTTTTGCCTATGCTAAAGGTTTTTGGGCTCGGGCACCCATCAAGACTGAATGATCATGGCCAAAATGGGACGTTCTCATCTAGACATTATTTGGAGTCATCCTACCAAGTTACAATGAAATCCCCTCATAAATATGACCTGTAGACTGTGCTAAAGGTTTTCGGGCTTTGGGCACCTTTAGCCGTCACAGTAGCCCAATCATGTCCAAAAGGGGACGTTCTCATCTAGACATTATATGAAGTTAACCTACCAAGTTACAATGAAATCCCTTCATAAATATGACCTGTAGACTGTGCTAAAGGTTTTCGGGCTTCGGGCTCGGGCAGCCATCATGGCTGAATGATCGGAACCATAGGGGACAATCTCATCTGGGCATCATCTGGAGTGATCCTAAGAAGTTACAATGAAATCCCTTTATAAATATGACCTGTAGACTATGCTCAAGGTTTTCGGGCTTCGGGCACTAGTAGCCATCACAACTGACCAATCACGACCAAAAGGGGATGTCATCATCTAGGCATTACATGGAGTCAACCTAACAGGTTACAATGAAATCCTTCCATAAATATGACCTTTTGCCTATGCTAAAGGTTTTTGGGCTCGGGCACCCATCAAGGCTGCATGATTGCGATCAAAATGGGACGTTCTCATCTAGACATTATTTGGAGTCATCCTACCAAGTTACAATGAAATCCCTTCATAAATATGACCTCTAGACTGTGCTAAAGGTTTTTGGGCTTTGGGCCCCTGTAGCCGTCACAGTTGCCCAATCATGCCCAAAAGGTGACTTTCTCATCTAGACATTGTGTGAAGTCAACCCACCAAGTTACAATGAAATTCCTCAATAAATATGACCTGTAGACTGTGGTAAAGGTTTTCGGGTTTTGGGCTCGGGCAGTCGTAACGGTTGGCAGATCATGCCCAAATGGGGAAATTCTCATCTAGACATCATAAGGAGTCATCCTACCAAGTTACAATGAAATCCCTCCACATTAAACATGACCTGCAGACTGTGCTAAAAGTTTTTGGGTTTCGGGCTTGGGCAACCATCACGGTTGATAGATCATGCCCAAAAGGGGACGTTCTCATCTAGGCATTATACAGAGGCATCCTACCAAGTCACAATGAAATCCCTTCATAAATATGACCTGTAGACTGTGCTAATGGTTTTGGGGTTTTGGGCTCGGGCAGCCATACCGGTTGCCCGATCGCGACCAAAAGGGGACGTTCTCATCTAGACATGACCCCAAACCTGCATATGAAATTTTGTGTTGATCAGACAAGAACTGCGGGGTGTAGCCCGTGCTAAAGGAAAATGTGAACAGACGTCACAGACTCACTCACAGACTCACAGACTCACAGACTCACAGACTAACAGACTCACAGACTAACAGACTCACAGACTAACAGACTTCCGCACGCGTGATGGCAATAGCTTATCTTGACTATGTCAAGTTAAGCTAAAAATGGTTCAGACAAAAATGAAGTACCCGTGACACAATTATACTACATGCCAAACATGGTTCAAATCAGTACTGGAAATAGAAATGATGGGTAGAGCCCAAATGGGTATCCTCCCACAGGAAGCACAAATATTGTAACTAAAGGAAGTTCTATACCAGAAATCTAAGCACTATTGCAAGTGTTTAATGAGAATTATTTTCAAAGCATTTTAGGCTTTTGGAGCATTCACTCGGGAACCCCAAGGGGAGTAGCAACTTCTTGGGAAAAAAACTCAGAAGAGTATACTCCATCAGGATGCTTTGTATGAAATTAATATAGATTTGTTCTAAAAGTTCTGAAGAAGATTTAGATGATGAAGCATAAAAAAGATGATGATTCAGGATTTTCCCAACTGATTCCACTGGTCGTGAGAAAGCGTAAAACACCAAATAACAACAATCTGATCCATGCAGTTTTGTAAACACACATTTGGGCGTGTGAATGTTTTCTATTTTTAGTTCCCGAGGTTTCCAGGGGGGGGGGGGGGGGGGGGGCTGCGAAAAAATTTGTTTAGGCATAAATCAAGTATTCATGACCCAATTATACAAAATGACATATTTGATTCAAATCAGCCCCTCGGTTCAGGAAATAAAAATTTGGGGTAAAGCCCAAAATGGGCATTCTTTTAGGTACTAAGGAGAGTGATCATTCTTACTTACCACCACTCTCCTAAAATAATCACCAGGAGAGCAAATAACCACTCACCTAAATCACATTCATATAATTATACATTATTAATTCAAAGCATAAAAGTTTGAGAAAAACTGAACAAGGGTAATAGCTCTCTCAATTTTGCGAAATCTCTGTTCAGTTTTTCAAACTTTCCAAGACATTGTTAGTGAAAGCTGTCTAAAGTACGAGTAGAGTGTATTTTCATTAAATCACTTGCAGAGATGCGATTCCACCCAAGCAATAATCGCAAATTTCAAATTTTCACCAAGCATAATAAGCACAAGCAAAGTTCCAGTCAATGGATCTCAGGGTATAACTCAGAGATCCATTGGCTGAAACACTGCTTGTGTTTTTTGTCCATATGTGCAGAATTTGAACGTGGTACTTTGGTTGATAACTCCACTTTGCAGGTGATTTTGTTACAATCCACTCTCCACATATTTATTGACATCTTCAACAAACTTGAATCTGTGATATAGTCTTGAAATGTTTATTTGTTACACTGTGTCAAACTATTTGAGAATCTTTCCAAAACATAATAATAATAATACTGACAATTTGGCCAGTCACTGATTTGTTGCGGTTTGCAAATAGGAAGGTCTTAATTAACCCTGTGCACCCAAATTCCACCCACTCTCTACACCTACAGTTAAAACTAGAAGTACTGTCATGAACAGTGTGCTTACTTAGACTTAATTGCACTAAGGAATTGCGCACAACTGCCATATCGAATGGCATCGAAAGCATAGCAGGTTCTCCTGGTTACTCATAACAAATATGGGCAAAGTTTCAGTCAATGGACTTCTGGGTTACCAGGGGGTCCATTGGCTGAAAAACATTGCAATCTGATAGTCTTACTATGGTCATAACGTGTAGATTAACACGCAGATCGACATGCTATCTGTGCGCTTTCATGACAGGACTTCTAGTTTTAACTGTATTCTCTCTACTTCCAAAACTTGCTGATGTTTACATGTACTGCTCAAGTAATTGAACAATGAAATTTTGAGAAAAATTGAACAAACAATAATAACTCTGAACTTCTGAGAAATCTCTGCAGTTTTCGAATTAGTATAAAGCAGCCAAACAAATTTTATTGAAATCTTAGCTCTACTGTTCAAGTGTTCAAGTTACATTTAAATGCAATGTATACAGTGAAGTTAACCTGTTGCAAACAATGTTATATCATTAAGTTGTCTTGAATAGACTAGAATTTGATAATGGGAGTTCATCAGTGGACAGATTCATGAAAACATTCTACAGTTGGTGCCATATTACTACATAAATAACCAAATTCTGTGCATGTCTCAGTAATCTGGGTTCATTTAAAATATGGAACATCCTGAGCCCAAAGGGTGACCAAAACAAAACTCAAAAATTTATTATCATTACTGTTGCTGAGAAATACCAAATACATACATCAACATATTACACACAGCATTCAGGATAGCAGGATGAAACAAACCATGGATGAAACAGCCCAGATTGAATTTGGTCAGAACGCACATACCTGTATTGTTGGCTCATCAAACCTCAAACCTTGCAATAATCAAAGTTCAAAATCAGCAACAAATGTATTCACTTCAGTTGATGGTAAAAATTCAAGTATGGCTTGGAAAACCTGTAAAAGTTTTAGTGTAAATGTTTAATTTACCCCTATTATCCTTTCGCAAATGTAACATAATTAAAATTTTTAAAAATAATACATAGAAACAGTACACACAAATTTCAGCTCATGGACCATTACAGTTAAAACTAGAAGTCCTGTCACGAACTGTGCACTTATCTAGGCTTAATTGCGCGTAGGAATTGCGCGCAGTTTCCATATTGAATGGCATCCAAAGCACGGCAGGTTCACCTGGTTACTCATAGAAACACAGGCAATGTTTCAGCCAATGGACCTCCGGGTTACCCTGAGGTCCATTGGCTGAAACATTGCTTGTGCACAGGACATTCGTACAGAATTCAATAGTCTTACTATGGCCATAACGCGTAGATTAACGCGCATATCAACGTGCTATTTGTGCGCATTTCATGACAGGACTTCTAGTTTTAACTGTATCAATCAATTACATGTAAGTACTCCAAGCACAATAAGCTCTAACAGTAACAAAGCAATTAATCTACTTTATTTCCTTCTTCGATAATTGTAATTGACTCAGAATGATTGTAATAAATATACAAGTCGAACTAGACGGAGTGATTTTACAGAATCACATGCTTCCTCTGGTATACAAAAAATTTTGCCTGTTGATGGAATTATGGGAATAATAATCTACCTCTTTGAAACTCCCGATCATGAAATTTGCCCAGTTTGTGTTTGATAGGGTGGTGATAGGTCGTTTTTATTTTCTTCTTAATACTTTTCGAGAGGTGTTTGTGACAATGCTCAGAGTAACTTTGTTAGTGAGGAAAATGCATCAGTAGTGTACTATACTCGTGTATCTGGACTCCAACTGTTGGAATCTACCATGGGGGCATTGGCAAGGGAGTGTTTGTATAGAAGAATCACTGAGAGCTAGTGTGTGCTCTCTTGTACCTCTAATGGAGAGAAATGGCTGAAGAAAGTTAATGCCAAAAGTAAAAAGCTTATTGTCAGTGTAATGACTAGTCATCTATGATCTTGCAAAGTTTTAACAAGAGTATTGGAAAAAAGAAAGAGAAAGAAAGAAAAATAAAAATAATTTTTTCCCTGAACAACAACAGATGTCTTTTCCTTTCAGAAAAAGCCAAAAAATAATTTATTTTTGTTCCCATGCAATAACAAATGACTTTTCTTTTCAAGAAAAGCCAAATAGTGATAATTATTGACCATTGTTTTGAGCACCTTCCTATAATCACTTCTTACTTAAGATGCTCACATTATCCACAAAACACTAGATTACAGTACCAGTCAAAATAAGTTGTGGGATGACAAGAAAATGTTAATGTCATAAGTGACATTAACATTTTCTTGTGGATATCCTACAAAATATTAAATTCGGTATTACAGCAGAAATAACATGACATTATAATTATTATTATTAGTGAAGAACAAGTACCTATGTATAATCCCTTTTCTTTCTTCCGGATGATACAAAAACAAATCAGCGGAGGCCAAAGAATTATTATTAGTGCACAGACTTGTCATTTTGAGGCGGGCGATCGCCCTGGGCCGCAGTCACCTGCCTGAGTTAAAAATTCCATGGACGGTAAATGTCCGACTAACCCCGATTTCTGCGGCCCATTAATTCGGTCAGAAGCACCTCAAAATCGGTTGTCTCACAACAGCAATTTCCGCAGATTGAAGGAGGTAACAAAGCACAATTTGAGAAGTTTGTAGTGTGTCTTCAATGCAGTCACCAAGAGACAGTAAGTAACTTTCCAAATACGAGTGGGAGGTCTGCCAATTCCAAAATTGAAACTAGTTATTATAACGAACATCAGAGTGTGACAACTTTCATGCCAAAATCAAAGCAGCGACGATTCATCCCCCAAATCTGATTGATTCACCCCAGATTGTCGGCATCTGGCAGTGAGCATGGTGCACTGGCTTCTACAGTCATCATGTAATGTATACATATGGGCTTGGTTATTTGGATGCAGGATAACTATAACACTCGCTGTTAGTGTCATGGGAAACCTGATATCTTGCATCCAAATATTCGAGCCTGAATCTATACATTATGTGATGTACATCATAATTACACAAACTATTACCTTAAAACGATATTAGTTGTATAACCAGCAGGCTGAAACAAAATGGCCTCTGCAAACCATAAATGGCCCTCCTGGGGTCATTTTATGCGAACCCAAAATTGCCCTCCTGGGGTGATTCGAGGCGAACCATAATGGCCCTCCTGCAATTTTCAAAATGACAAGCCTGAGTGTAGATGTTGAGATGTTACAAAAATTGTAAAAAAAACATTTCCTAACCTTCAATCAACTTAAATATAATATTAATCAACTTCAATTCCGCCGTAAGTACTTTTGTAAAAAAAAAAATAATGGGAGTATAAGAAATATTTCTTTTAATAAATGAAGTTTTTTTAATAATGGCTGTTCTGTCCGAAAATGTGGGCCATTCTGTCTTGGAATCTGGGCCGTTCCGTCTTAAAATCTGGGCCATTCTGATCCAAAGCAATCTGGGCCGTTTCATCCATGGGCCGTTTCCAGCATTTTTAATCAGTAATTGATTTGATAATGGGAAGTAATGATGACCCCAAAAAATGCTTGATGGTATGAGATCAGGGACAACCCGAAACAGGCCAATTTTGGGGCAGGTTGTCCCACTTTTTGGGGTGGGTTGTCACAGTTTTTTCCGATATTTGAAAAAAAAAATTGGGGGGGATAGTAATAAATAAAAAAGATTTTTACTCACTTTTTTATCGAAAATTATCCACAATCCACATTGATCCTATTAACACATCCCATAATGACTGAATTAAACTAATAATAGTTTTAAACTGAAATGAAAGCATGAGGAGACCAGCCAGAAATGGTGTGTTGTTTCAGTCATTTGTTTCCGTCGGGTTGCCTCTAAGAGGAATGATATTTGTTTGATGCGCCAAAATCAAATGACAAGACATGTGGTTTTAGCGTGATATGGATTCATCACAGCTCCGATCGCCTTTCCTTTATCTAAGACTAAGAGAATGAATGTTGTTTTTTTAGCTGTTAACAATCATGCTGCTTCTCTTTGAATCATACCAGATGGCAGCAGTGCAAGCAAAGAAAATCCAAAAGTACTGGGATGACTACATGGCCAGTCCTCCAAGAATGTCAACCACCAACTTCTTGAAGAAATGTGCAGCCCTATACACAACAAAGAGGCGCGTACCCAATCTAAGAAGCCAGAGTACAACAGAAACTGGTAGCGAATAAAAAAGCTCTGTTACTTATTGTTCCTTCATTATCCCCACATTTTAAAAAATGCGGGGATATTGTCATGATCTCCGTCCGTACGTCCGTACATCTGTACGTCTGTACGGCCGTACGTCCGTACTTCCGTACGTCCGGTTTTGTAATTCGAAACGCTGTAACTTTCTACAGTTGTTCGATAGGGTCTGTGCAACCCAAAAATACAACTTTTAAATTTTTGTGCCACCAGGTGGCTTCTGTGGAGCCACTTAAAAAATGCGTTATTTTTTCACTTTTTTGCTGAATAGTCCCAACCTATGTAATTCGGAGTTCTAAAATTACACTAGGGTGTTGCTAAATGATCTGTAGATATGTAGGAAGGTTTCGGATTTTTCGGGTGCCACGTGGCTGTGCCACCGTAGCCACTTTTGTGTTTTCTTAGACCGTTTCCGGCAAAAGGCTCGTAGGATATGTAATTCGAAATGCTAAATCCATGCTCAGATGTTGCAGTAGGGTCTATAGATGCACACGAAGGTTTCAGATTTTTCGGGTGCCACGTGGCTGTGCCACCGTAGCCACTTTCGTGTTTTCTTAGACCGTTTCCGGCAAAAGGCTCCTAGGGTTTGTAATTCGAAACGCTAAAACCATACTCAAATGTTGCAGTAGGGTCTGTAGATGTGCACGAAGGTTTCAGATTTTTCAGGTGCCACGTGGCTGTGCCACCATTGCCACTTTTGTGTTTTCTTAGACCGTTTCCGGCGAAAGGCTCCTAGGGTATGTAATTCGAAACGCTAAAACCATGCTCAAAGGTTGCAGTGGGGTCTGTAGATGCGCACGAAGGTTTCGGATTTTTCAGGTGCCACGTGGCTGTGCCACCGTTGCCACTTTTGTGTTTTCTTAGACCGTTTCCAGCGAAAGGCTCCTGGGGTATGTAATTCGAAATGCTAAAACCATGCTCAAATGTTGCAGTGGGGTCTGTAGATGCGCACGAAGGTTTCGGATTTTTCAGGTGCCACGTGGCTGTGCCACCGTTGCCACTTTTGTGTTTTCTTAGACCGTTTCCGGCGATAGGCTCCTAGGGTATGTAATTTGAAACGCTAAAACCATGCTCAAATGTTGCAGTGGGGTCTGTAGATGTGCACGAAGGTTTCGGATTTTTCAGCTGCCACCTGGCTGCGCCACCATTGCCACTTTCGTGTTTTCTTAGACCATTTCCGGCGAAAGGCTCCTAGGGTATGTAATTCGAAACGCTAAAACCATGCTCAAATGTTGCAGTAGGGTCTGTAGATGTGCACAAAGGTTTCCGATTTTTCAGGTGCCACGTGGCTGTGCCACCATTGCCACTTTTGTGTTTTCTTAGCCCATTTGCAGCAAAAGGCTCCTAGGGTATGTAATTCGAAATGCTAAAACCATGCTCAAATGTTGCAGTAGGGTCCGTAGATGCGCACAAAGGTTTTGGATTTTTCAGGTGCCACGTGGCTGTGCCACCGTAGCCACTTTTGTGTTTTCTTAGACCGTTTCCGGCAAAAGGCTCGTAGGATATGTAATTCGAAATGCTAAATCCATGCTCAGATGTTGCAGTAGGGTCTATAGATGCACACGAAGGTTTCGGATTTTTCGGGTGCCACGTGGCTGTGCCACCGTAGCCACTTTCGTGTTTTCTTAGACCGTTTCCGGCAAAAGGCTCCTAGGGTTTGTAATTCGAAACGCTAAAACCATACTCAAATGTTGCAGTAGGGTCTGTAGATGTGCACGAAGGTTTCAGATTTTTCAGGTGCCACGTGGCTGTGCCACCATTGCCACTTTTGTGTTTTCTTAGACCGTTTCCGGCGAAAGGCTCCTAGGGTATGTAATTCGAAATGCTAAAACCATGCTCAAAGGTTGCAGTGGGGTCTGTAGATGCGCACGAAGGTTTCGGATTTTTCAGGTGCCACGTGGCTGTGCCACCATTGCCACTTTTGTGTTTTCTTAGACCGTTTCCAGCAAAAGGCTCCTGGGGTATGTAATTCGAAATGCTAAAACCATGCTCAAATGTTGCAGTGGGGTCTGTAGATGCGCACGAAGGTTTCGGATTTTTCAGGTGCCACGTGGCTGTGCCACCGTTGCCACTTTTGTGTTTTCTTAGACCGTTTCTGGCGATAGGCTCCTAGGGTATGTAATTTGAAACGCTAAAACCATGCTCAAATGTTGCAGTGGGGTCTGTAGATGTGCACGAAGGTTTCGGATTTTTCAGCTGCCACCTGGCTGCGCCACCATTGCCACTTTCGTGTTTTCTTAGACCATTTCCGGCGAAAGGCTCCTAGGGTATGTAATTCGAAACGCTAAAACCATGCTCAAATGTTGCAGTAGGGTCTGTAGATGTGCACAAAGGTTTCCGATTTTTCAGGTGCCACGTGGCTGTGCCACCATTGCCACTTTTGTGTTTTCTTAGCCCATTTGCAGCAAAAGGCTCCTAGGGTATGTAATTCGAAATGCTAAAACCATGCTCAAATGTTGCAGTAGGGTCCGTAGATGCGCACAAAGGTTTTGGATTTTTCAGGTGCCACGTGGCTGTGCCACCGTTGCCACTTTTGTGTTTTCTTAGACCGTTTCCGGCGAAAGGCTCCTAGGGTATGTAATTCGAAATGCTAAAACCATGCTCAAATGTTGCAGTGGGGTCTGTAGATGCGCACAAAGGTTTCAGATTTTTCAGGTGCCACGTGGCTGTGCCACCGTTGCCGCTTTTGTGTTTTCTTAGACCGTTTCCGACGAAAGGCTCCTAGGGTATGTAATTCGAAATGCTAAAACCATGCTCAAATGTTGCAGTGGGGTCTGTAGATGCGCACGAAGGTTTTGGATTTTTCAGCTGCCATGTGGCTGCACCACCATTGCCACTTTCGTGTTTTCTTTCTTAGACCGTTTCCGTCGAAAGGCTCCTAGGGTATGTAATTCGAAACACTAAAACCATGCTCAAATGTTGTAGTGAGGTCTGTAGATGCGCACGAAGGTTTCCGATTTTTCAGGTACCACGTGGCTGTGCCACCGTTGCCACTTTTGTGTTTTCTTAGACCGTTCCAGCGAAAGGCTCCTAGGGTATGTAATTCGAAACGCTAAAACCATTCTCAAATGTTGCATTGGAGTCTGTAGATGCGCACGAAGGTTTCAGATTTTTCAGCTGCCATGTGGCTGTGCCACCATTGCCACTTTTGTGTTTTCTTAGACCGTTTCCGGCGAAAGGCTCCTAGGGTATGTAATTCGAAATGCTAAAACCATGCTCAAATGTTGCAGTGGGGTCTGTAGATGCGCACGAAGGTTTTGGATTTTTCAGGTGCCATGTGGCTGTGCCACCGTTGCCACTTTTGTGTTTTCTTAGACCGTTTCCGGCGAAAGGCTCCTGGGGTATGTAATTCGAAATGCTAAAACCATGCTCAAATGTTGCAGTGGGGTCTGTAGATGCGCACGAAGGTTTTGGATTTTTCAGGTGCCACTGTTGCCACTTTTGTGTTTTCTTAGACCGTTTCCGGCGTAAAGGCTCCTAGGGTATGTAATTCGAAATGCTAAAACCATGCTAAAATGTTTCAGTGGGGTCTGTAGATGTGCACGAAGGTTTCAGATTTTTCAGCTGCCTAGTGGCTGTGCTGTTGCCACTTTCACATTTTCTTAGACCGTTTCCGGTGAAAGGCTCCTAGGGTATGTAATTCGAAATCCTAAAACCATGCTCAAATGTTGCAGTAGGGTCTGTAGATGCGCACGAAGGTTTTGGATTTTTGGGGTGCCACGTGGCTGTGCTACCGTTGCCTCTTTCATGTTCTCTTAGACCATTTCCTGCGAAAGGCTCCTACAGTATGTATTTCAAAATGGTAAAACCATGCTCAAATGTTGCAGTAGGGTCTGTAGATGTGCACAAAGATTTCGGATTGTTCAGGTGCCACGTGGCTGTGCCACCATTGCCACTTTCGTGTTTTCTTAGACCGTTTCCAGCGAAAGGCTCCTAGGGTAAGTAATTCGAAATGCTTAACACATGCTCAAATGTTGCAGTAAGGTCTGTAGATGCGTACAAAGGTTTCAGATTTTTCAGATGCCACGTGGCGGTGCCACCGTTTTTCTTTTGTGTTTTCTTAGATCATTTCAGGCGAAAAGCTCCCAGAGTATGTAATTTGAAATGCTAAAACTATGCTCAAAAGTTGCAGTAGGGTCTGTAGATGTGCACAAAGGTTTCAGATTTTTGGGGGTGCCACCGTTGCCACTTTCATGTTTTCTTAGACCGTTTCCGGCGAAAGGCTCCCAGGGTACATGTATGTAATTCGAAACGCTAAAACCATGCCCAAATGTTGCAGTGGAGTCTGTAGGTGCGCACGAAGCTGTGTCACCTGTGCCACTCAATATGATTTTAGTGTGTCATATAATACATTTCTTCTTTGTATCAAGCATTCATACAAAGTCAAGGATGCAAATGCGGGGATACACCATAGTGTGCTTTGCACACAAGTGACACCATCTAGTTTTATATTCAAACATATTATTGTATTGTTATTTTGCTATTTTTATGTTGATGTATTTTGGTTTTTCTTAGATGTTAATTAATTAAATCATTTATTTTAAAGTTGTTGTTTATTATAACACCCATAAACCTTAATCCATTGTCCCTTGCATCTCGGGGCGTAATTATTATTATGATCATTTTATAAGTAATAACAGGTGAATAATTCATTCCAAATTATTCATATGTTATTACTTACAATACCGGTACCAACCTATATATATTGTCCGTTAATTAATAATGATTATTTTATGAGTAATAACAGCTGAAAAGTTCATTTTTTATTACTCCTAATCCTATCAATGTCAACTAGCCGATAACTGTGGGGTGTGAAAATCCTGGGGTGGGTTACCTGGGGCGGGTTGTCCTACCTGGTAAGGGGCGGGTTGTCCGGTTCCAGTTGGTATGAACCCAGTCTCTTCAAAGTTCTACAATAATAGTATTAGTCATAGACATTAGACAGGAAATAATATTGCGATATTTATATATACTACTTGAAGTTTGCTAAGCACCAAGTATATCAAACTACCTGTTTTTTGTTTTAGTTGAAATATTGTAATGAAAAGTGTATATATTTTTTATTTAATTATATCTTTATCGATTTAAGTACAGAAATTAAGATTTTATGTTTGTTTTATTTTACATTTTGTGTTTGACATTATTTTTTAGCTTTTGAATACGATAACCATGGAAAATGGATATTATTGGTAAAAAAGGAAATTTTTCAATTTGCCAAAAAGTTGACGGTGTGAACTGGTATGGTTTCAATATCGAGTATGAGACCCATTACTGTTAATTACATCTTGATAACGCCTTCTCATGCTGCCAATCAGGTTACTGGGGATCCTTTGGGATGTTGTTCCATTCTTGGACCTGCATGGCACCAAGCTCCTGGACACTTCTTGGCTGGACTGGACAGATTGAAATTGCAAGCTGCAACTCATTCCAGACATGTTCGATTGGATTGAGGTCAGGGGATCTTGCTAGCCTGTCCCTACGCTCAATCCCTCCCTCTGTTGGTACTCCCCGACAGCATGGGCAACATGGGGACGGGCATTATCGGCCATCAGAATGAATCTATCACACACTGCATCTGCATACAATCTGATGTGGACATCCAGGATCTCATCAATATACCGTTGTGCAGTCAATGTACAATGTTCAAGGACACAGAGCTCTGTACGTCCATCCCTGCTGATGCTGCCCCAGACCATGATTGACCCTCCACCATAGCAGTCATGCTCAGCAATGTTGGCTGCATGTAATCGCACTCCTGGTCTTCTCCATACCCTAGAATGCCTATCTGTGTGGTCAAGGCAGTACATGTACCTTGACTCATCTGTAAAAATGACAGGGTGCCAATCTTCTCTGGTCCATCCAACATGGTCCATGGCCCATTCATATCGTGCCTGGCGGTGGTTCTGGGACAGCGGAATGTGAATATGTGGTTTTCTTGATCAGAGAGTCTGCGTCGAAACATTTACACCAGATGCATTCTGAAGGTCACTTCGAAGCTGGGTTGCTGTGGCAAAGCGGTTTCTTCGGGCCTGAATGATCACCGGTCTTCAGCTGCAGATGTTGCCGTCTCTGCCACCACCTTACTGGTGTGTCATACTGCTGAAATCTTACCCAGGCTCTGGTGATCAGCTTATGGTGCGCACCAAGGGCTTCACCAACCTGACCATGGGTAACCCCTTGCTCCACCATCCCTGCAGCCCGCCACATTTCTGCTTCAGACAAATGTCTTCCTACATTTGCATTTGCCATATTCAATCATTAAATCAGAAGGGTTTGTGTTGAAATGAAGACTGAATACCCTACACATGTCATGTACATGTAGAAAGTATAAGAAAACACCATGAAAATCAAGGGGTACATGCTTCCCATGACTGTCACAAAAAGTCTGCCGGTCAAGAGAGCTAATGTAAACATTGGGGACCATCTCAATACATTCCTCAATCATATCCACCAAAAATATTGCAAATATGTCATAAGCAAATTTCACAATGATGTGTCAAATATTTGAGTAGTGTATCTTATAACAGCTATAAAAGAGGTGAAGAGGATCAAATAAAAAAATGTAATTAAACCAATTTACAGTCAGCTGCTTCTTTGATGTTCGCAAAAGACATGATGTGGCCAGTCCTCCAAAACACCAGAATTACCTGTTTTATGCAATCTTTTTCACTCTTTGCTGATTATTTTAAATATTTAATCACAGAGTTGTGAAAACTGTTCTCATAAAGTATCCAGAGATGTTCTATGTTGCCATTCTCCTTATTATTCACCCAAACTACAAACTGATTTGTGGTGTCAGAATTCCCTGGTTCTCTGCATCAAAAAGCTGTTGACCATAAGCATCACCCAACTGGATTATTGCTAGCTAGTTCAGCGATCTAAACGTAGTGGCTACCCCTCTATGTTCAGATTCCTCCCACTCAAATCAGTAGTAAAATTCCCCATCAAGTTTTGATGGGAACTCAGAGGAGGTCGATTATGATCATTGCGCGGGGACATTTTATTAGGAGTTACCGTTTCCGCATCGATATTCACTTCGGCAGCAACTCTGGGTTGCTCAAAAACATGGGCAACATCGAAGCGATTGTTGCCGCTTCAAACATTTTCAAATGGCGATAAAGGATTACATATAGTTTGGATAAATTTAATCTGCACAAATGTAAGGAAATATGTGTCTATCAAATGCAGCCAGGGATATGGGCGAAAGAATGGATATATATTCCTATTTTCGAGTTTTGTGTTCCCATTTGGGAGGAATCTGAACGTAGAGGGATAGCCACTACATTCAGATCGCTGAACTAGATTATTGCCACTGTCTTTGTCGGCAAACGTTTTAATGTACTGTGTCAAGTTTATTTTATATACTACTCAAAGTTCGCTAAGAAACAAGTATATCCAACTACCTGTTTTACCTTTTAGTTGAAATATTGTGATGAAAAGTGTGTATATTTTTTATTTAATTATATCTTTAATGCTATACATGTAAGTACAGAAATTAAGCAAATTTCAGTGATGTGTAAAATTTTTGGTGCTTAGCAAACTTTGAGCAGTATATGTATGCAACCCCAGCTATGAGAGGAGTGTGATAAACACAATGGTCAACAATGTTTTTTCTCTGTATTTGGTTATTGTTTATCGCCTTGCACACACCACTCATGTTGCATTCAATATGCACAACACTCTAATGGTCTCTATTCCATTTTGTGTGCCGTCGTTCCTAAGAATGGGAAAGCAATCCAGTTCCATGTCCTGTACCTGGGAATTTTTTTTATTGAGGCTCTAGTGTACTCATAATTAAACCCATCATGCCAGTCTCAAAATCAAAATGGTCTTATTTGGAGTAATTCTGGTGTTTAGGAGGGTATCAAGATAATTCGTACCCACGGCAACTGGTACCAGTCAAGTCGTACTCAAAATTGGACGACTCGTACCCATTTTATCTGGACAACTCGTACCCACGATTGGACAACTCGTACCACAACGAGACAACTTGTTTCTGATATTATTTACAAGGGAAAGGTCAGATACATGTAGAAACGCAAATATAGCAGACCAATGCTTACATGAGTGAGGGCGATTGAGGCTCTAGTGTACTCATTATTAAACCCATCATGCCAGTCTCATAATCAAAATGGTCTTATTTGGAGTAATTCTGGTGTTTAGGAGGGTATCGGGACAATTTGTACCCACGGCAACTCGTACCAGTCAAGTCGTACTCAAAATTGGACGGCTCGTACCCATTTTATCTGGACAACTCCTACCCACGACTGGACAACTCGTACCACAATGAGACAACTCGTTTCTGATATTATTTACAAGGGAGAGGGCAGATAGAAACACAAATATAGCAGACCAATGCTTACATGAGGGCAAAAAAAATCTGGACTAGTAGGGGACCGCTGAGACAGGGGTGGGGGGATCTAGCCATTTTTCCCCTAAAAATAAAATCACCAAACATGCAACTACTACGGGATTGTCATTTTGATATTTTAAGACACATTCACACAGAGCGAGATAAGACTAAGTTTAGAGTAGATCATAAAGCCCTGGAGTTTATTTTTCATTCGTTTGCCCAGCATTGGAATATGCATAGTGTGGGGTAACCTGAGTAACGCCAGATCCCGACCTCACAGCCACCAATCTTCCTTTTAACCTTCCACAACAGACCTTTGGAATGAGACCCCAGTTCAGATGAAAGAAAACTCTAATCCCACCGGCTTCAAGTGGTATCTTAACAAGGACAATCGTCTCTCAGGTAAATGCTTTCAAAGGAAGAAATTATGGATGTTTCTATGTCTTCCATTTAAGTTTTGTCAGAGATAATTTCTGGCCATATAATTTTGTTTTTGTCACAGAACATAATAAATTTCAGTGCTCAGAATGCAGGAAATAACATTCTAGGGAGTTTTTTGCAGGGGAGCATATCCCCTTACCCTCTTGTCTTCTCGGGCCCTCGCAACATTCAGCACTCCCCCCCCCCCCCCTCCCCCCACACACTTCCAAAATTGTTCCACAGCCCCTGTAGTGACAGAAAAATAACAAACCAAATGGTTCAATTTCATGATATTTATTAATTTGTAGCACAGGGACAAACAAACAAAAACAAAAAGCACTATAACTGATCTTGTCGAACTATTTACATTGATTTTGTTCACATTGGCATGGCATGGGTTCGAACCCACGCCGAGAGAGTTTCCTTCGGCACCAACCACCTAGCAAAACTATACTGAACCATGCACACCGAGAGAGTTTCCTTCGCCACCAATCAGTTGGTACGGAAGGAAACTCTCTCGGCGTGGGTTCAAACCCCCGCCATGCCAATGTAAACAAAACCAGCATACTTTAATTCTATGGCATCCGAGAAATTTGAAAAAGACAAGTGTCGCTGATTTCTTCTGAGGTGCAGTTCATAGAATTAAGTACTTAGATGCAACTATCTGATGAATATTTACATTGAGCACAGGTGTCTAATATTAACAAGTAATTAGAGCACAGAGAGCGAAAAAAAACAAAAAGCACTATTAATTGATCTTGTCAATTAGATTGCGCATGGATATCTAATGATACTCATAATGGTCAGGAAATGTGAGATAATACAGCAGCAGAGAAATATATAATTAGAAAAAAACGACATTCTCGCAACGCTTCGTTACTTTATCCTTTTATGAAGTGGAAAATTTAAATTTTATCTCTGACTGAAGGCTACTTGCAAACCAAACAATTAAGATTTCATTATCGACATACATGTACAAAGCAAATCATTATCAAAACACAAATGGAACATGTGCTAACAGCAACTTACAGAGCAAATCATCAACCAAAGACGTGCGACAAAAAATAATGATAGCATGTCCATTGGTCTGTTATTTTTGTGTTACTATCCGCCCCACCTCCTGTAAATCATATCAGGTTTGAGTTGTCCAGCTGTGGGTACGATTTGTCCAATCGTGGGTACGAGTTGTCCAGACAAAAATGAGTACGAGTTGTCCAATTTTGGGTACGACTTGACTGGTACGAGTTGCTGTGGGTACGAGTTGTCTAGAAACCTTTAGGAGGAGCTGATGTGGTCTATATAAGCCAATTCACACTTTTGATCATGCGTGTGGAATTGTGGGAAGCTTTGGGATAAACAAATACATGTGACAATGTGGAACAGTAACAGGAATATAAACAAGAGGCCCCAGGGGGCCTGCGGGCGCTCACCCAACATGGTAGTCTAAATATCAAACCAGGGACTTGAATAAGTTGCATACGCCCCTCCTAAGAAAAGCATATACCAACTAGATGAAGCGACTGTGCCCACACAATACACAGGATTTTCCTTCTATTTTCAGTTCCTGCACTTTTACGTCCCAAAATTTAGATAAACGCATAAAAAACAGAATTTTTTCCCCAAACAAAACATTTTGAGCCTAAATTATTTTTTTCTTCTTAAAATGCATAAAAAACAAATTTCCAGATTTGTCTAAGTCCCACCCGGACCCCAAATTTTCAGTGTAAAAAAAAATATTTTCTTTTGTCTTAAAATTGACTGAAACGCATAAAAAACAAAAAAAAAATTCCACATTTTGGTCCAAAATTTTCTAAATCCCACCCGGACCCCAAATTTTCAGTGTACAAAAAAAAAAAAAAATTTTTTCTTAAAATTGACCGAAACGCAAAAAAAACAGAAAAAATTTTCGGATTTTGGTCCAAATTTTTTTAACACGTTGAGTGCCACTACGAGTTATCTCGTAGTATGCAACTTTCGCAGGTTGTCAGTACGAGTTATCTCATAGTATTACCCATGTCATGTATTTGGCAAATGAAAGTAGTATGATAGGTCGGAACACCACGGAAGCCAGCTAGAATGTCTCAGTAAATCATATTTGTGGGTTTGATCAATTGGCTCTTCTTCCAGCATGGGGCTGACTCGATTCACTATGACGTACTGACATGCGCAAAACGTTTGCAGTGGATGACCAGCGGAATGTGTTTTCGACCTTATGTCGGGACCTGGACGAAATACATGTGCAAGCAAAAAACAGCTGAATACTTCAAAACCGTCATATGCAAATCCAGTTGCTCACACCGGGTTCCCTTGTTGTTCTCAATATGGTAGTGGTGGTGAGGGGGGAGGGGGTGAAAAAGCCACGCTTGGCTTCATGAACCAAGCTGTGACTGATCTATAAAAGAGACAGCTCTTCTCGGAGATAAATTCATTTGTCAAACAATAATCATAGAGAAACTTGAATTTGAATAAAAATATTCATGCAGCAAATTATGACCGTTCCATACAGTTACTGGTGGAAATGTTATTGGTGGTAAAGTCTGAAACATGTGTCCACACACAAGGCAGGGCAGTCTGGGCAAACCATGCACCAATACCTTGTCTCACGCCTCACACCATTTCGGATGCAAATTCGACAAGGCTTAGTGGGTCGATCCTTTTTTTTGCTTGGTGGAATAGGAGCTAAGTAATGAAATGATGCCACGTTCGTTACGGGCATGCTAGAAGTGACTGGACTTGTTGGATTGCTTGTGTTTGCGATGGAAACACCATCTCCAAGAAGATTGAGAATAACCGCTTCACGAAATTTCAGCATTGTCATTTTCTTCTTGCCGCTCATCTGAGTGTACAACAAGTGACTATTCAGTATGAAAACCTCCATGATGTGCAATGCCAATTTTTTGTACCAGCGAATCGTTTTTCGTAGCGATGAATAATAAGAAAGAAGCTGATCTGAACGATAGATGCCACTCATTCCACTATTGTAATCATGGATAATGCTAGGTTTCACTATGATATTACCCTTTCGATTTGGTAAGCCAATCATTTTGACGGCATGCTTGTTAGTTATGGTAAGCACATCTCTCTTATCTTTCCACTTGCAGACAACTGTTGAATCGGATCTTGCCCATGTAACGTCTCCTTTCTTAAGGTATTTTTTGTCACAAACTTTGGATTTTCTTTGCGATCGGCTCTCAACGTTCCACAAATGTAAGTTGATTGCTTAGTCAGTTCCTTGGTCAGCTTCACGGAGTTCTAATAATTGTCAGTATACACGGAATAGCCTTTCTCCAAGTAACCATCCATGAGATCTAACACAACAGCACCCGACTGACCAAAATTCAGAGGATCTGGCACTTTTTCCCCAGAATAAACTCTCATCCGGAGCACCATACCAAGCAACTCACATAACTCAAACAGTTTGATTCCATACTTATGTCTTTTGTTTTTTATGTATTGTCTGAATGAAAATCTTCCACGCCATAAAACCATTGACTCATCCACAAAAATTTGTCTGTCAGGAGTATAAACCTTATCCATGGTGTTATTGAGGTGGTCTAACATTGGTCGGATTTTGAATAAACGATCGTCGTGTGGTGTGTTATTGTCCACGAAATGCCAAAATCTCAACAGGAGCTGAAATCGGTTCCTGCTCATAAATTGGCTGAATAACCCAGATTTATAAATTTGTTTCGTGCTCCAATAATTCTGGGTTGACGGAAGGTTTATCGGACCCATGTGCAGAAGCAGTCCTAAGAACTTTCTCATCTCTGATGCGTCCGTTTGTTTCCATGCACGAAGTCGAGATCTCCGGTGTAATGGGCGTTGCATATTTATCTCCCTCTCTGCGTACCGGTTCGTTTCCTCGACCATAAATTCAGTAATATCATCAGAAAGAAAGATATCCATGGATCCTTTCTTGAAAATGACCATTCCACAGTCTCTACCAGAGCATCTCCACCTACTGAAGCTATTTTATGTGTTTTTCGTAGCAACCGGGTTGTTTGCACCCTTTGCGCTGTTACCAATCCACCTTGTTCCACCCCTTGTATACACGCCCCCACACTATAACTTGTGGAGGATCATCCGGCTCCACATATACGTCTTCATTTATATCACTGTTACCGTTTGAGTCTGAGTCCAAACCTGTATCAGAGTCTAAAGCTCCAGATTGTAATCACTACTGGATGAAATCAACTTGTCCTCCCATGAACTGAGTTCATCAGATTCCACATCGGACTCACCATCTGTTGCCATAATCATGTCTGTAACCTGTTCCGTCGTGTATCGAGCCATAATTTATACTTATGTGACAATTAATAACATTGCAAGAGGAACGCCAGGCATGTATTTTGTTTTTGCCGCGAAAAAGACTTGTTCACGTAAAGTTTTACGTCACAGGTGACGCGGAGAACATGTAAAATACAGAGTACAAGATAACTCGTAGTTGGCATCGGTGGTGAGAAAATCTCAAATTCTTCACACCAGTGCCGGCTACGAGTTGTCTAGTAGTATTAGAAATTGCTGTATCGGACATCTAGAAACACGTTACCATCTCATACATGCTTCAACAAAGTCAAAATATGATGCACTGAGCATACGGAATGTACCGTGATTTGGCAAACTGGGAAAAATCATAACTGGTTTCCGGCAGTCAACGTCTTAAGTCCCACCCGGACCCAAAATTTTCTAAGCCCCACCCGGACTCCAAATTTTCAGTGTAAGAAAAAAAAAAATTTTCTCTTAAAATTGACTGAAACGCATAGAAAAACAAAAAAAAAATTTCTGAATTTTGGTCCAAAATTTCTAAGTCCGCAACGGGACTCCAAATTTTCAGCCTAAATATGAACCCAGGCACTTGGCTTGAACAAACTTGAATCTCACCCCTCTAAGGATGCTGCATACCAAATATCAAAAGATTCTTATCGGCAGATCTGAAGAAGATTTTTAAAAAATACTCCTCATACTGCACTAATTTAAACATTTGGGCTCCCATATAGAGCCCAAATATCGACCCAGGGAATTGATTTCAATAAACATGTGAAACAATCTTCCAAAGATGTTATATGTGAAATTTGAAAGCTTTTGGAGCAGTGGTTTGGGAGGAAAGTAGACTTAAATGTTTTTCCCATTACCCACAGTGTTAAAAAATGCTGACTCAGCACTTTTTCAAAGTCCCCAAAAAGTACCCCATGATAAAACCGATGGTAATTTTTTTTTACCATTCCATTCTGTTGGTCCTAAGGAAGCTTCACAACAAATAAGAATTCTCAGTGCCGTGTAGTTTTGGAGATATGGGCGTTTTAATTTTTTTCTATTTTTAGCTCCTGCGGCTCCCATGGGGCGACGGGAAAATTTTTTTTTTGCATAAATTAAGTACTTATGACCCAATAAGCACTCAAGTAAAATTTGGTTCAAATCGGCCTCACGGTTTGGAAAATAGAAATTTGGGGCGGGGCCAAAATTTTTGCCCCTCCTTTAACATCGTCAAGTATAGCCCCTCGAACTTCTCTTGAACAAACTTGAGTCTACACCTCAAAATGAAGCTGCATATCAAATATCAAGTCTCTGCTATTGCTGGTTCTTGAGAAGAAGATTTTTCAAGAACTGGAGCATTTTTGCCCAATCCCTCTGCTCAATATGAGCCGAAACCTAATTTGACAAAAAATCAAAATGCCCTATATAACCCCTACTCACATGAAATTTCATTAATATGCAGCCAGTGGTTTGGGAGAAAAAGGCCCAAATACCACCTTCACAACAGACGACGGACGAAAAGTGATCAGAAACGCTCACCCTGACTTTCAGTCAGGTGAGCTAACAACAACGATATAATTGCACTTTTGGAGGTACTAATTAAAATAATTTGCAGAACTACTCCAACAGCCTTCATTGTCACAATACATTTTTCTTTCCTGTTTGAAATTAAAAATAATTTGCAGGTTTTTTGGACAATGAAAGTGTCAATGACACTGTAGCTCAACTTGTCAAGACATGTACTTGTATAGTATGTGACACAGCAATGACAAACATCGAGGCAATGACCTGATAACAAAGGTAATATAAAGTATTGTAACGGTCTGTACATAAATACTGACCATAGCCTGTAACAAATGTATAGATAAAAGTATTGTAAAGGTGGGTGACAGTCAGATGCTAAACTAGAAAAGAAATCTTTGAGTCCCAGAGTGGGACTGACTGAACCCCGAAATATTTGTTCTCATAGCACAGTGATAACAAAGGCACCCCAAAACACACACATTCCTGTCCCAAGGTGAAAACAAAGGTACCCAAGAAGTTTTGTGAAGATCAGTTCATAAATACGAGCTGTACAGAAGTTGTGACAAAAAACTGATTGGACCTAATTTCGGTACAAAATGGAATTTTGGACCGCACTCAGAAACACTCATTCTTGTCCCATGGTGATAACAAAGGTACCCAAGAAGTTTTGTGAAGATCGGTTGATAAATACAGCCTCTAGCCCGAGCCATATTGACATGTGCACTTACAGTGTATAAGTAGCACTAAATAAATCAAAATTCATCTAATTTGCATAATTTCTGCAGGAGAAAAAAAACCTATACTGTATGTGATGTATTCCATTTTACTAAACATTCATACAAAAATTTATTCAAATCAGAACTTTCATACAGAACTTCTGTACAAAAGACTGATTGCACTAATTTTGGTACAAAATGGCTGCTGGTGGCCATCTTGAATTTCGGACCACACCCAAAAGCACTCGTTCTCATCCCACGGTGATAACAAAGGTACCCAAGAAGTTTCGTAAAGATTGGTTCATAAATACGGCCTCTAGCCTGAGCCGTACAGAAGTTGTGTACAAAAAACTGATTAGACCTAATTTCGGTACAAAATGGCCACTGGCAGCCATCTTGAATTTTGGACCGTACGCAGAAACACTCGTTCTCGTTCCAAGGTGATAACAGAGGTACCCAAGAAGTTTCGTGAAGATCGGTTCATAAATACAGCCTCTAGCCCGAGCCGTCTTGACATGTGTACTGACTGTGTGTAAGTAGCACTGAAAAAATCAAAGTTCATCTAGATTGCATAATTTCTGCACAAGAGAAAAACCCGTATTATATGTGATGTATCCCATGGTACTAAACATTCATACAAAAAATTATTCAAATCAGCGCTTTCATATGGAAGTTCTGCGCAAAAATCTGATTTCACCTAAGTCTGTACAAAATGGCCACCAGCAGCCAACTTGAATTTTGGATCGGACCCAAAAACACTCGTTCTCGTCCCACGGTCATAACAAAGGTACCCAAGAAGTTTTGTAAAGATTGGTTCATAAATAAAGCCTCTAGCCTGGGCCGTATTGAATTGTTGATGGACAGACGGACGACAGGCGATGGCATAAGCTCAAATTTGGCTTCGCCAAAGTTGAGCTAAAAATGAACAAACTGAAAATATTAGTTTCAAAGACATCAATATTTTTAAGGTTTCAGTGGAATACTGTGCAGGGAGAGAGATCTGCTTCTGAAACATCCATTCTACCCAGACAATGAATATTAACCTATGTGTAAAGGCATAATGAGTCAAAGCAAGACTTCAACTGATGACCCAGGCCTCACTAAACCCATTAAATGAAATCTTATGCTTTTACAGTATGTGGAGAGTGTATTATCACTAAATCACCCAGAGTGGAGATTCCACCCAAGCAACAATTGCAAATTTGTTGCAAAGCTTAACAAGCACAAGCAAAGTTCCAGCCAATGGACCTCTGGGTTTATCCCAGAGGTCCATTGACTGAAACATTGCTTTTGTTGTTTTGTCCATATGTACAGAATTTGAAAGCGATACTTTGGGTGATAACCCCACTCTGCTGGTGATTTAGTCACAATTTAGTAACAATCCACTCTCCACATACTGTACATAGAATTTAAGTTACAGTCTGTAAATGATCGTTATTGAATTAAACATGGAATTCTCCTTTTTGGAGGCAAAATTATCTCATTTATATAGCAAGTACATGGGAAGGAAGGGTGTAATTTTACTTCAAATACAGAATGTTTTCTTGTGGTTATCCTACAACTTATTTCAGCTGGCACTCTATAGTGAATGTAATAGTTAGTACAGTGCAGACAGAAATAAACTGAACCATCATTGAACCATGGAATTGGTACCATTTTCTGGAAAGCTCTCACAGCAGGCTCGTCAAAGAATGGTATCAGGGCCTTGTTGGTCAATGTTGAATAAATTAAGGAAGAAAACCAAATTGTTATACTGTAAATTAATTCTGCTAATTCCAGTACTGTACCTAGTAGCTATATATTTACAGGTCAGACTGGTGTAGTAAATTTTGGGATCACTTTTATCCGTTGGGGATGGGAATAGGACAAATAGTGGTGAGCACGAGCAGTCTTGCTTCTTGGGGTTGTGAGTGCTACAAAACTTGTATTCCAAAATGTTCAACTGTTATGTTCCATTTGAACAGTTTTGGAATACACAAAGAAAATTGTGGTGTTCAGTGTACCAAATTAATTACTATATAGCTATAGAAACAGTGACTGAATAAATGAATTTGGAAAAGGTACATGTACAGAATCATCGGAATGGAACAGGACGCCAGCTGGGGATATATTTCTACAAAACTACTATAAATTTTAATTGTCCACAGGAACAATCAATGTCACTCGAACACGTTATGCACGTACACGTGGATTTGTTTATCCCATTTACTTTTATTTCCGGATTTGCGCAGTCGAAAGTGTAAACTGGATTGGATTATTGTGCATCTGACGAATGATGGGGTATGCCTCCCCACCAAGTGGCAACATCTCTGCCTCTTGAACAGATTGGATGGTAATTGGTGTGATGAGCGAAATGACGGATCGTCTTCGTGAAGTTTTTAATTCGCGAATTCCGGTGATTCGATTGATTTCACAAGTTGACAGAGAAAAGTTGTTATCAAGACTACAAGAGACAAATCTCAAGATTATACCGGTACCTCTTTTGCACTGGAAATATAAAATGAAAAGATAGCTACAGACACTAATGTTAAGTTAGCTATTTTGACATATTTTGTCTCAATAATATGAGTTGTTGTTACACAGGAGTTACATTCATAATTTCTAGTCAGTTCTACTGCCCAGTGGCAGAACAGGTAAATAGTGGTGTCATTTCTATTTTAAGATTTCTGAAATCAATGACGTGTTTTCAGCAGTTACGGTGCATTCCGCACCTAAACCAGCTCGTCCCGGGACAATTCGTCCAAAAATTACAACCGGGACGATTCGTCCCAAATATCGGTAATAGCTATAGAGGCATTATTTCTATGACGCGTGAAACGTTGAAAAATTCATAAATACATAATTTTTAAAATGTTTACGAAATTAAATTTTTGTTCATAAACAGGAAATATTTGTTCATAAAAATAAATATTTGGTCATGAAAATAAATATATTTTCATCAATGTAAAATATACATTCATAAAAACAAATATGTAGGCTAAATATAAGTCTTTGGTCCTAGCTTTTAAACACGGGGAATGAGGAATAACATTTTAACAGTAATCTGCTCTAGTTGCATCGAATGTTAAGGCAAACGGCTCATAGGTACTCATGTAAATGTCAACATAAAGAGACTGGCTCTATGTAGACAATTACAAATCGCCACTGAAAACAGCGATCTTCCCCCCCACCACCCATGTCAAACTCCCAATAGACATTCATAGAACCTTTTGCAGCCATTGTTTGGACTCTGTTATGGTTGGCCCCACAGTGAAAAAAAAAACTATTGATATTTGTGAAATAGTTGCTTCTGAGATTGCCTATTTTCTATTCACTGGTCATGTATATATTAAAGAGTTGAACCACTTTTTGTGTTAATTTCAATGAAAATTTCATAAATAAATGTTCTTATCTTTATCTTTTTGTTCAGTTCTTTTCATATTTTATTTTTGAGGTGGGGGGAAGATATCCAGGGTGGGAGGGAAGATAACCTAAGATATCTCCCCCTGGGGGGAAGATATCCAGGGGGAAGATATCGTGGCACACCGGTGCTAATCACATGATAATCAACCGATACCAGTTTGTTCGACAACAAGCGATACCATCATCTGTCAAATTTGAAAACGTTAAAAATGTCATGTAGGTACAGGGTCAAAATGTTTTTAGAATCCCAGTGGTAATAATAGTAATAACATGACTTTGTCGAGCCTTGTGGTTTATTAACAGCCCAACAGGTGTGAATAACAGCTCTTCAGCTCATTAATATTATTTTATAAGCCGTCGGGCCGTTATTCACACCTGTTGGGATGTTAATAAACCACAATGCCTTCCAAAGTCAAGTTATTGTTATATTAACGACCCGAGAGGAATGAATAACAGCCCGAGAGTTTATTACCAACCCCGAGACGAAGTTGAGGGCTATTAATAAGCCAGAGGGCTGTTATTCAGTCCTCAAGGGCTATTAATAAACCAGGACACATGACAAAATCATGTTATTACTATTACTACTATGACCGGAATGTTTTCATTAACGTTTACCACCCGCTTAAAATGACGTCATGAATTACTGAGTTTAACTGTCTTGATAAACTCAATTAAATATACTAGAGAACATCCACTAAAGTGGTAATAGCGAACATTGAGAGCAGCCGAAGGTAACGTGTGTGTGTGTGAAAAAATAAGATCGAAATTTAGAATATTTCAGAAAAACATATGTCTGAGCAATCCAATGAAAGTGTCAATGACACTGTAGCTTCACTTGTGAGTTGTATTTGATGAAAATGATAATGTTCAATGTTTATGAAAGGATTATGAAATAAGACAAGAATTGTGACAAGAGGCCCCAAGGGGCCTGAGGGCGCTCACCTGACATGGTAGTCTAAATATCAACCCAGAGAATTGATTTCAACAAGTTGCATCTGCTCCTCCTAAGAAAAGCTTATACCAAATATCCAAAGATTCTGACCAGTGGATCTAAAAAAAAAAGATTTTTAAAGAATATTCCTCGTATTGAACTAAGTTATAATTCGGGCTCCCACAGAGAGCCCATATATGAACCCAGGGACTTGGCTTTAACAAACTTGAATCTCACCTTCCTAAGGATGCAGCACACCAAATATCAAAACATTCCGACTGCTGGATCTGAAGAAGAAGATTTTTAAAGAAAATTCCTCATTTTGAACCAAGTTACAATTCAATCTCCCACAGTGAGTCCAAATATGGACCTAGGGACATGGCTTGAACAAACTTGAATCTCACCCCCTAAAGATGCTGCATATCAAATATCAAAACATTCCAACTGCTGGATCTGAAGAAGATTTTTAAAGAAAATTCCTCATTTTGAACTAAGTTATAATTTGAGCTACCACAGTGAGCCCAAATATGAACCCAGGGACTTGGTTTAAACAAACTTGAATCTCACCCCCCTAAGCATGGTGCATACCCAATATCAAAGGATTCTGCCTGCTGGATCTTGAGAAGAAGACTTTCAAAGAAATTTGCCTGAAATGCACTAAGTTCAAATTCGAGCTTCTATAGTGAGCCCAAATATGAATCTAGGGAGCCGATTTGAACAAACTTGAATCAGATCCACCCCACAATGTTGCATACCAAATATCAAAAGATTCTGCCTGCTGAATCTGGAGAAGAAGATTTTTTAAGAAATTTGCCTGAAATGCACTAAGTTCAAATTCGAGCTGCTATACTGAGCCCAACTATAAACCCAGGGGGCCGATTTGAACAAACTTGAATCAGATCCACCCCACAATGTTGCATACCAAATATCAAAAGATTGTGCCTGCTGGATCTGGAGAAGAAGATTTTTTAAGAAATTTGCCTGAAATGCACCAAGTTCGAATTCGAGCTTCTATACTGAGCCCAAATATAAACCCAGGGGGCCGATTTGAACAAACTTGAATCAGATCCACCCCACAATGTTGCATGCCAAATATCAAAAGATTCTGCCTGGTCGATCTGGAGAAGAAGATTTTTTAAGAAATTTGCCTGAAATGCACTAAGTTCGAATTCGGGCTTCTATAGTGAGCCCAAATATGAATCCAGGGAGCCGATTTGAACAAACTTCAATCAGATCCACCCCACAATGTTGCATACCAAATATCAAAAGATTCTGCCTGCTGGATCTGGAGAAGAAGATTTTTGAAGAAATTTGCCTGAAATGCACTAAGTTCAAAATCGGGTTCCTATACTGAGCCCAAATATGAACCCAGGGAGCCGCTTTGAACAAACTTGAATCAGATCTACCCTACAATGTTGCAAACCAAATATCAAAAGATTCTGCATACTGGATCTGGAGAAGAAGATTTTTAATCTTTTTTCCCATTGCCTACAGTGTTGAAAAGTGCTGACTCAGCACTTTTTCAAAGTCCTGAAAAAAGTACCTTGTGATCAAACCGATAGAGATTTTTTTTAACCATTCTATTCTACTGGATAAAAGTAAACTTTATACAAAATAAGAATTCTTTGTGCCGTGTAGTTTTGGAGATATGGCAGTTTAAGGTTTTTCCTATTTTTAGCTCCCGAGGTTCCCACGGGGAAATCAGAAAATTTTTTTTTGCATGAATCAACTACTTATGAGCCATTATCATCTCATATCAAATTTGGTGCAAATCGACCTGACGGTTCTGAAAATAGAAATATTACGAGTGGCCAAAATTTTTGCCCCTCCCATAACGAAGGAAAATAATGCCCGACAAACTTTTCTTGAACAAACTTGATTCTAAACCTCAAAAGGACTCTGTATACCACATATCAAGTCTCTGCTACTGGTGGTTCATCAGAAGAAGATTTTCAAAAAATTTGGCCATTTTTTCCCCACACCTCAGCTCAATATGAGCCGAAACCTATTTTGGATAAAAATCAAAATGCCCCTATATAACCACTACTTACATGAAATTTAATTAAAATGCGGCCAGTGGTTTAGGAGAAAGAGGCTCAAACACCTCCTTCACAACGGACGACGGACAACAGACGAAGAGTGATAAGAAAAGCTCACCCTGACTTTCAGTCAGGTGAGCTAATAATTGGGAATATGTTCATCTCTGATCCCGGTATGCTATGTTTTTGATAAAAAAAATATGAGGTGTACACTGTACTAAAGAGCTGAGGGGTGGGTTAATATGACCTCACAGTTAATGTATGTGGCCCTCACAGTTAACGTATATTAACGAAAGTTACCAAGTTACAGTGAAATTATTCCAAAACGAGTCATCCTATCAAGTTACATTGAAATCCCTTCATAAATATGGTCTGTAGACTGTGCTAAAGGTTTTCGGGCTTCAGGCCCCTGTAGCCGTCAGTTTCCTAATTGCGTCCAAAGGGGACGTTCTCATCTAGACATTATATGAAGTCAACCTACCAAGTTACAATGAAATCCTTTCATAAATATGACCTGTAGACTGTGCTAAAGGTATTTGGGCTTTGGGCTCGGGCAGCCATAATGGTTGAATGATCGCAACCAAAAGGGGACATTCTCATCTGGGCATCATCTGAAGTGATCCTAAAAAGTTACAATGAAATCCCTTCATAAATATGATCTGTAGACGGTGCTCAAGATTTTCGGGCTTCGGGCACCTGTTGCCATCACAGTTGGCCATCACGAACGACCAAAAGGGGATGTCATCATCTAGGCATTCTATGGAGTCAACCTAACAGGTTACAATGAAATCCTTCCATAAATATGACCTACAGACTATGCTAAAGGTCTTTGGGCTCAGGCAGCCATAAAGGCTGAATGATCATGACCAAAAGGGGACGTTCTCATCTAGACATTATTTGGAGTCATCCTACCAAGCTACAATGAAATCCCTTCATAATTATCACCTGCAGAATGTTCTAAAGGTTTTCGGGCTTCGGGCCCCTGTAGCCGTCACAGTTGCCCAATCGTGTCCAAAAGAGGACGTTCTCATCTAGACATTATGAAGTCAACCTACCAAGTTACAATGAAATCCCTTCATAAATATGACCTATAGACTGTGCTAAAGGTTTTCGGGCTTCGGGCTCGGGCAGCCCTCCTGGTTGAATGATCGCAACCAAAGGGGTCAATCTCATCTGGGCATCATCTGGAGTGATCCTACGAAGTTACAATGAAATTCCTTCTTAAATATGACCTGCAGACTGTGCTCAAGGTTTTTGGGCTTCGGGCACCTGTAGCCATCACAGTTGACCAATCGCAACCAAACGGGGATGTCATCATCTAGGCATTATATGGAGTCAACCTAACAGGTTACGATGAAATCCTTCCATAAATATGACCTTTTGTGTATGCTAAAGGTTTTTGGGCTCAGGCACCCATCAAGGCTGAATGATCGCGATCAAAATGGGACATTCTCATCTAGACCTTATTTGGAGTCATCCTACCAAGTTACAATGAAAACCCTTCATAAATATGACCTGTAGACTGTGCTAAAGGTTTTTGGGCTTCGGGCCCCTGTAGCCGTCACAGTTGCCCAATCACGTCCAAAAGGGGACCTTCTCATCCAGACAATATATGAAGTCAACCCACGAAGTTACAATGAAATTCCTCAATAAATATGACCTGTAGACTGTACTAAAGGTTTTCGGGTTTTGGGCTCGGGCAGTCGTCATGGTTGGCAGATCATGCCCAAATGGGGGAAATTCTCATCTTGACATCATAAGGAGTCATCCTACCAAGTTACAATGAAATCCCACCATATTAAACATGACCTGCAGACTGTGTTAAAAGTTTTTGGGTTTCGGGCTTGGACAGCTATCACGGTTGACGGATTATGCCCAAAAGGGGACGTTCTCATCTAGGCATTATACAGAGGCATCCTACCAAGTTACAATGAAATCCCTTCATAAATATGACCTGCAGACTGTGCCAATGGTTTTCGGGTTTTGGGCTCGGGCGGCCATACCGGTTGCCCGATCGCAACCAAAAGGGGACGTTCTCATCCAGACATGACCCCAAACCTGCATATGAAATTTTGTGACGATCAGACAAGAACTGTGGGGGTGTAGCCCATGCTAAAGGAAAATGTGAACAGACTAACAGACTTCCGCACGCGTGATGGCAATAGCTCATCTTCACTATGTCAAGTTAAGCTAAAAATCTGTGTCTGGAAGTAAACTCCATGGACAAAAAATATAAGTCGAGGCTGATCAAATTGTGTTCTTTTCATTGGTAGAAATCGAATTAGATTTCTGAAAAAGGAACAGGTGAACGTGCAGGAATAGTGTCACCCATAGATATCGGATATGGCATCATCTGGTAGGTTCTGTCAAAAATCAAAATCACAACACAAAAGAAACGCATGTTGTGCTGCATTTGTCGTTCAATTTTTAAACTTCAATTGCTTGTAAAACATAAAACAAAATTGTTGAAGGCTACAAAGTGGCACCACAGACTATACTATAGATTAGGTTCCGCTCCACAGTTTCGCACTATTGCTCAGGGGTGAAATTCTAAACATAGGGCATATGTTGAAACTAAGGCCATGTAAAATAGAGATATATTTTTAGTATCAGATATATGATTACATTAGGTTTTTTGTTGGACAAGAGAATTTGAAGTTTTGGTCCCTAAGTTGGAGTCTGATACATAGGGGTGAATTACCAGATGAATTATGGGAAACAGTGGCTTCGAAAAATTGGCTATTTTTTAAAATGTAATTTTTACACGGGTACAATTGTTACCAGACTGGTAACCAAAAAATGAGACGGAAACATATAATTTTTCTTTTGCATTTTAGAAACAGGGGATGCTCTGTTCCAGTGGTGGGTAGGTGAGGTTGGTGGGAAAATTCTGCTTTTGAGGCTGCTAGGTGGCTGAAAACGACTGGTTTCGGCATTTTTTCATGCAATTTTTCAGGTTGAAGTCTGGCCTTTGACAATAAATTATTCCACCCACATTCAGATTGTTTATTTTTACTTAGTCAGATAGCGTTATATGTTTTTTGCGGATTTGGGAAATGTAATACATGTTATGAGTTAGATAACTAAGCTACAGAATATTTGCATTTGAAGAGAGTGTATGGCATGTCATATTTGAAAATGCCTGGAAAACTGTGGAGCGGAACCTTAAAGAGCATTCTGCCGTCAGCGTCAGTTCTTGAATCAGGAAGTTCCTTATTTGTGTTTGAGTTATAAATACACCATTTTTCAAAAAAACTTTTCATTATTTCTGGTTTGTGTGCAATTGTTAGTAGTAGTTAACATTCATCAAGTGATATCTCAGCACAACTGGATGGAAATAAGTGGAAATTTGGAGAAATTTATTGATGTAGCCTAATTTCGCACTTGTTTTGAATTTTTGTCAAGATTTCGAAAGCATTAAGGTAGATCACTGCCTTTCCTAAACACCAAGCCTTGTATTCATGGCAATTATATGCAGCCTGGTTGTTATTGTTGACCAGAGATTTGCAGTCATGGTGTCTACTTTTTCATTTCGGCCATTGGTGTCATGTCTGTGTGTCATCCGTCCGTCAAGCTGTTTACGCTTTCATATCTAGAGAGCAACACCCCCCTCCCCCCCCCCCCCAAGCTATGGTTATCACTGCTTATTGTTTTACATTTTAATTGTATTTAACAGTGCTATTGGCAGGACCTGGTTAGTCAATGTGGCTGGTGGTAATAACAAAAATTGCTCTCTGAAGTGGCTCAGAGAAATGTGTGGGCTGATGTGGTGTGGTGTGGTCTGGTGTGGTTGTGAAAATCAGACAAAAACTGGCTGCAAAAGCTATTCGGCAATCAGAAAGGCCATGCTGTATCTTTTTACTGGTTGAAAATAGAGACTTGTGGTTTTTGTTCATTCAACTCAGGATAGACTCCAGATTCTTTTGCCTGTGTGAAATCCAAGGGGAGATCAATCTTGTTTTCTCTTTAAGGTTCCGCTCCACAGTTTCGCACTATTGCTCAGGGGTGAAATTCTAAACATAGGGCATATGTTGAAACTAAGGCCATGTAAAATAGAGATATATTTTTAGTATCAGATATGTGATTACATTAGGTTTTTTGTTGGACAAGAGAATTTGAAGTTTTGGTCCCCAAGTTGGAGTCTGATACATAGGGGTGAATTACCAGATGAATTACGGGAAACAGTGGCTTCGAAAAATTGGCTATTTTTTAAAATGTAATTTTTACACGGGTTTGTTACCAGACTGGTAACCAAAAAATGAGATGGAAACATATAATTTTTTTTTTGCATTTTAGAAACAGGGGATGCTCTGTTCCAGTGGTGGGTAGGTGGGTTTGGTGGGAAAATTCTGCTTTTGAGGCTGCTAGGTGGCTGAAAATGACTGGTTTCGGCATTTTTTCATGCAATTTTTCAGGCAGGTTGAAGTCTGGCCTTTGACAATAAATTATTCCACCCACATTCAGATTGTTTATTTTAACTTAGTCAGATAGCGTTATATGTTTTTTGCAGATTTGGGAAATGTAATACATGTTATGAGTTAGATAACTAAGCTACAGAATATTTGCATTTGAAGAGAGTGTATGGCATGTCATATTTGAGAATGCCTGGAAAACTGTGGAGCGGAACCTTAACCAGACCAGCGACGGTAAGGGAGCAAATGAAGTACGCGAGGGCGATACTGCCACCTGGTGGGAAACGGTACTCAAAACAAAAACAATTCCAAATTCAATGGCGAAACGAAATGCCGGGTCACGGCTGCTGTGCTTTTAACTGCACAAATTCCCGTGAGAAAAACTCCGGCCTTTGTTTTTACAATTTCCCAAGAGGAGACGCAAACACTGAACGGTAATGAAACATGAAACCATTCCCCCCAAAAATTATATGAGTCAGTTGTCAAAGTTTTAACGTGTGCTAAAAATAGATCCAAAGTAAAAATCGCGAAGATTTTGTTAATTTTTTCTTCATTTTATGTGAATTAAAATGCTTTATCTATCAAAAACTGATAATACTATAAAGTTATGAATGAATTCTCAATCTCCTTTTCATAAAAAATCAACGAAAACCGATTGAACTTACTAAAATTGGAAAAAAGTGTCTTCAAAGCCATCGAAAATGAGCAGACGTCTAACATCGCCCAGTCCACCGAGTAACTTCTCAAAAAAGATTTTTCAACGATCAAAAATGTTTCTAAAATCACTGGTAGCATTCGGCTAGTTCTGGGTGCATTTTGTTGATACCATAATTTAAAAAAAAAAATAAGTACCATGATTTAAGTGAAATGAATTTGCATATTGCAGTGTCGATTTCGCAACCATCCCCACAAACCGCTGGTTTGGGCACTCGAGAAATGGTAAAAGTCATGATCACAATTAATAGCCCATCCATGACGAATGACAACTGAATCTTGCTATAATTCAGCAAATGTCTGTCCGTCAGTCTGTGACAGGGTAACTAAAAACGGGCGAAGCAATGACCACAAAAGTTTCCGTGCTTACCCGTGCCACCGGGCACGCTATTACCCAAACCTTCGGAAATTACCCCCCACCCCCTTTCCAAAAAAAAAAAAAAAATTCTCATCATTATCCACAGTTTTACATTTTGGAGTTCTGTCCAATCGGGTAATTCAAAAACGGCTGTAGCTTTGGCCATGAAATTTTCTTTCCTTATTAACTCTTTACCTAACGCTAGTAACAGACGACACTCGTAAAAAAATCTCTTATAACTAAAAATTTTCATTTTTTGCTTCCAAAACATAGGTTGTGACTCCTCAGTGGAACGAGCGCGACGCACAACCTATGTTTTGGAAGTAAAAAATGAAAATATTAAAAAAACTGAATGGCGATTTTTGCGTATAGCGCTGGCCGGTTTTGGCCGTTGCGTTAGGTAAAGGGTTAATGGGCCCATGGATGATTTTTATTGATATGATCCCATAACTTTTGAGAAAATTTCCAAAATAAAAAAAAGTCCCATTGTGCACATTGTTAATATTTTCTATCTGACTGGATAACTCAAAAACGGCTGAAGCTATGGCCACGAACTTTTCTGTGCTTAGGCTACTAATCGAACCCGTAGCATGTTATTACCTATAAAAATGAAAAAAATTGTGTTTGGGCGGGCTTTCATTTTGCCGAAGCCCCAAAACCAACCCATGGATATTTAGGCCCACCACACCCCAAAAATTAACCCATGTACCAATTTGAACTTGCAGTGATAAGCAATTCTCACCTGGGAAGAGGTCACAGCAGCCCCAGAATCACCGAGAACAAAATATTTGGCCCTCAATCTTTCAAGATTTCCATGTGGAATGACCCCTCCCCCCGACACGCACACCAGAGGGGAATGCCTTCTATCCAGCTCCCGCGCACGGATGGGATCATACTGCATATCACAGTTCATACTGTTAGTAAAATGGGTGCTCTGTTAATCCCTTCTCTCACCCCTCCCCCAATATTTTTACGTTCTTGCACGATTTATTTGCTCGCCTTACAAAAATTAAGGAGGGCGAAAGCTAGCCCCCTGCCCTCAGAAAATAATGATTACCATAACGGCCTATTCCTAATATCCGCAGTGTTTTAGATTTCTGCTATGTTAGTGATCTCTATAAGAGGGCTGCTCTGGAGGTGTGAGGGCAGTTTTGCTGTCTCTCGTTTTGATTATGTTGTTAGCAGCAATAAAATGAAAGGCAGAATTCATTAATAGGAAGACTTCATTTTGCCACTTTTTGCGTTTGTAGGTTTTAGGAAAGCCAATCGCCCTCCTAGGCATGAGAAGGGTGCGAAGTTTGGCCCTCCTGCATTTTTAGGAATGTCAGGCGCAGGCTTTGATTGAAATCATTGACCAACATGCACAGAGGACTGTTGGTCATTTACTACACAAACGGCAAACTCATTTTATCTTCTGCGTGATCTTGACATTGAATGACAGGCGTCTTAAAATGTGATGGGGTGCTAAAGGGTAGATTGCAATCATTAGGTCTATGACAATGCCCCCCCCCCCCTCCCCCCCCCCACCCCGCATTGATTTCGGACAAAGATATAGTGTAACTACTTCATATCCCTGTCAATATTTCTGCCTTTAACAGGCTAAACTGGGTACGGTGAATCACAGCCTTTCCCCCTTACCTGTGCGATTTTTTCCCATAGTGTATTTTAAAGTCCCACCCCCAGCGGGGAGGCCGAAACTATTTTTCTTAGCGATTCTTTTCCCCAGTGATTCTGAGGATGCTCTGACTGTCTCCCGACAGGGCCCAGATGTGGTGGATGCCTTTGTCAGGAGCTCATTTTTTTCTTACCATCTCCAATGAATCCGCTGCGTGGCTCTTTGGGAAGATCACGAGAGGGGGCATCACCCTCTCGGTGGTGGGGGCCAGAAGATTCTGACCAGAGGACGTGAAGAACATTTTTAGCTCACCCGACTGAAAGTCAGGGTGAGCTTTTCTGATCACTTTTTGTCCGTCGTCCGTCGTGAAGGTGGTGTTTGGGTCTTTTTCTCCCAAACCACTGGCCGCATGTTAATGAAATTTCATGTGAGTAGGGGTTATATAGGGGCATTTTGATTTTTTGGCAAATTAGGTTTTGGCTCATATTGAGCAGAGGGGTGGGGCAAAAATGCTCCAATTCTTAAAAAATCTTCTTCTCAAAAACCAGCAATAGCAGAGACTTGATATTTGGTATGCAGCTTCCTTTTGACGTGTAGACTCAAGTTTGTTCAAGAGAAGTTCGAGGGTGTATACTTGGTGATGTTATGGCTGGGGCAAAAATTTTAGCCCCACTCCAAATTTCTATTTTCCAAACCGAGAGGCCGATTTGAACCAAATTTTCAGTAAGGGCTTACTGGGTCATAAGTTCCTAATTTATGCAGAATTTTTTTCCCGTAGGCCCGTGGGAACCACAGGAGCTAAAAATAGAAAAAAATTAAAATGCCCATATCTCAAAAACTGCACGGCAATGAGTATTTTTATTTGGTGTGAAACTTCCTTGGGACCAACAGCAAGGATTGGTCAAAAAAATTGCTATCAGATTTATCATAGGGTACTTTTTCAGGACACTGAAAAAGTGCTGAGTCAGCATTTTTTAAAACAGTGGGCAATGGGAAAAAAATTAAAGAATTGTTTTCTTCCAAACCACTACTCCAAAAGCTTTCATATTTTACATATAACATCTTTGGAACATTGATTCACATATTTGTTGAAATCAAATTCCTCGGTCCATATCTGGGTTCCCCGTGGGAACCCAAATGTTCAAATTAGTGCAATATGAGGGATATTCTTCAAAAATCTTTTTCGGATCCACAAATCAGAATCTTATGATATTTGGTATGCAGCATCCTTGGAGGGGGTGAGATTCATGTTTGTTCAAGCCAAGTCCCTAAGTTCATATTTGGGCTCCCTTTGGGAGCCCAAATTATAACTTAGTGCAATACAAGGTATATTCTTTTAAAATCTTCTTCTTCGCATCCACCGCTCAGAATCTTTTGATATTTGGTATACAGTATGCTTAGGGAGGTGAGATTGTAGTTTGTTCAAGTCAAGTCCTTTGGCTCATATTTGGTTTCCCTGTGGGAGCCCAAATTATAACTTAGTTCAATATGAGGAATATTCTTTAAAAAAAAAAAAAAATTCAGATCCACCAGTCAAAATCTTTTGATATTTGATGTACAGCATTCTTAGTGGGCTGAGAGTGAAGTTTGTTAAAGCCAAATCCCTGGGTTCATATTTGGGCTCACTGTGGAAGCCCAAATTATACCAAAATTTTTATTTTCCAAACCAAGAGGTCGATTTGAACCAAATTTGATATGAGGGCTTATTGGGTCACAAGTACCTAATTTATACCGAAAATTGCATGGCACTGAGAATTTTTATACGGTGTGAAGCTTCCTTAGGACCGGAAGAAAGGAAAGGTAAAAAAATTCCATTGGTTTTATCATAAGGTACTTTTCCAGGACTAAAAGTGCTGAGTCATCATTTTTTAACACTGTAGGTAATGGGAATAATGTTGAAGAATCTTCTTCTCCCAAACCACTGCTTCAGAAGCTTTCGTTTTTGGGCTCCCTATGGGAGCCCAATGTATAACTTAGTTCAGTATGAGAAATATTCTTAAAAAATCTTTTTTTTCTGATACCAAGTGTTAAATGAAAGTGTCAATGACACTGTATCTCAACTTGAATATGACAGGAATTAGTACTTGTTGTGACCAAGTCAACAATAGTGAATATGACAGGAATTAGTATTTGCTGTGACCAAGTCAACAATAATAACAGAATTACAAGGTGACCGCCATCTTGAATTTTGGACTGGAACCAAAAACACTTGTTCTTGACTCAGTGATAACAAAGGTACGGAACCAAAGAAGTTTCATGAAGATCGGTTCATAAATAAATTCATGAGCACTAATTGCATATAAGTAGCACCAAATCAATCACAGTTCCTCTAATTTGCATAATATATGCACGAAAAAAAGTCACGTGATGCATTCCATGTTCCCACCCCAATTTTCAGTGTAAAAAAAAAATGTTTGGTTTTTTTTGGTCTTAAAATTGTCCAAAATGCATAAAAGACCAAACAAACTCATTTTTGGATTTTGGTCCAAAATTTTCTAAGTCCCACCCAGACCCCAAATTTTCAGTGTAAAAAAAAAATTTTTTTTTTTGTCTTAAAATTGTCCAAAACGCATAAAAAACCACAAAATTCATTTTCGGATTTTGACTGCACCTAATTTTGTACAAAATGGCTGCCAGCGGCCATCTTGAATTTCAGACTGGACCCCAAAACACTCGTTCTCGTCCCACAGTGATAACAAAGGCACCCAAGAAGTTTCGTGAAGATCGGTTCATAAATACGACCTCTAGCCCGAGCCGTATTGGGTTTTGCACTCAAAGTGCTGAAAGTAACACTAAATAAATCAAAGTTAGTCTAATTTGCATGATTTACGCAGGAGAAAAGAAATTTATGGGTGCTATCAGAGTTATGCCCCCTGTGGTGCCCCCCTGTGGTCGTGGCAACTTTATTTGAACAAACATGAATTGACATATGATAGGGAACATGCACACCAAATTTGGTTCAATTTGACTGAGTAATTTGTGAGGAGAAGTCGATAAGGTAAAGTTCAGGACGAATGAACGACAGACGCCAAGTGTTAAGTTAAGCTCCCTTCGGTGAGCTAAAAAGATGCCACTATTGCCAGCCCTCAACCAGCGGGTCGATTAGGCAAAATTATTTAATTTGCTACAAAATGCATTTTCTATAATTTTTAGTGATTTCATCAACAGAACAAGAAATGCCCATCACCCCCACCCCAGACTAGACTATTTTTACCGGGGGAGGGCGCGGGGGGGAGGGGGTAGGTTCCAATTTTTAAGCAAGCTGACTAATGAATTTGATGGAATGCTTTATTTGTCAGTGACGACTAATATGATATCAAAATATGAAATGCTTTGAAGTGAACAAAACCGAGGAAGCGAATGATAAATGAAAATATCCTATTATTTAGTTGTAGGACATGGATCCATAATCTGAAAAGACTGAACGTGGTTTGTGAACAGAATAAGGGGTTGAGGAAATATGAAAATTCAATTGGGACAAAACATCTTATAATTTGTGAACAGCATTTTGATGAACAGCAGTTCATGAACCCATTGGAAAAAGGTAATTCTTTAAGATTTGAAGACAGAGAATATAAAAAGCAGATTGAAATTGTTGCATGAGAGCCAAACATTTCTGAGGTCAAAATGTTTGACATAGATTACCATGGGGGTGTCCAACCCCCAAACTACCCCACCTCCATGTCCCCTCCCCCCTCCATTTATTATTTATTTGTTTTTATGTCACATATCAATCACAATGGCTAATCGTGGCAACAACATGGAGATAAAGTCAAGTTTTGTCTATCGTTAAACCCATGTTAGAGGACACCCACCCCAAGCATTGGTGACTGGGTCTTATTTTACCAGCAAAACAGAACTTGTTTACCATAGTAAACAAGCACTGCTTCATTTCCCGGGGCTTTACAAGGAGGTAAAGTGTTAATAGTTGACACAGGCAAAAAATGACAATATCGCATTAACTCTTTGCATGCTGCAGGCAGATATTCCTGCCAGGATAGGAATACTTGTGTTACTAGGATGGGTATGATCCCGCTTATGTGTAACAAAATATATTCATGTTAATTGTATTAATCATTATATCGAAGATTTCTAGACTTCATTTCTTGAAATTTTTCAGAAAATCCAGTCCTGGCTGCTTAACTGGTAGAGTGCTAAATTATTTTTGGTTTTCAAATTTTGATAACATGTTTTTGCCTTGTTACAATGGATGGGAGAGTGCCTATAGGCACTCTCCCATCCATTGTAACAAGGCAAAACCATATGCACTGAATAATTTCAGTTCAAAGGTAATACAAGCCACATCCACAGAATACGAGGCATTTAAGTTGTGGTACCTGCACTTCAGGACAAATCCCAAATATGGGCTTCCAGCACCCAACAAGTTAACAGCAGCCATGACTGGATTTTCTGAAAAATGTCAAGAAATTGCTCAGCAGGTTAAGAGTTAAGTGATAAATACAATCGCAAAGTTGTTCCAGTTTAATATTAAAATTTTGAAAACCAGTCTAGTAGATTTCATTTTCAACTCACTGAAGCTTGTTGCAAATAAAATCTTCTTGACCCGTTTCCTAAATTTCAATATTAAACAGGAACTCATTTGAGATCCTCGCTATTCCGAATGGGGAAAAGTCATGAAGGGGGTTATTTAAAATGTGATAACAGTAACTGGTAATGTCAGAACAAAAACTTTTAATTTCATAGAAGGCAAAAACTCTTAAGAAATGTATATACATGTAATAAATTTGGAAAAGAAATCTGTAACGGTAATCTTTAAATGTGACAAGGAATGGTAACATGATAAAGAAATTTGAAATCCAACTACAATAACTCTTACTCTTGAAGATATACTTCAACGCAGCTGGTTTGCAATCTATACTAAAATTTGGAAAAGAATCCTTGAATGGTTTTCTCTGAAATGTTATGCCAAGTATGGTAAAAAGACAACCTGAAATGCTACCTCTCAACAATTATTTATGCATTCTGAGGATAAAAGAGAAACAAAAAACAGGGCACAGATCTGTTGATCATGGGCAACACCTTCTATTTTGTCCAGATATACATTAAACATATGTTTCCCCAATCAGGTGGATAAACTGGTTTACCCAAATGAAATACAACACTTATCACATTACAAAATGCACCAACCCCTCCCTATCTACGCCACTGATTGAAAAAAAATTAAATATTGCATTACATTTTTATTCAAAATCCATGTCTCGTAACACAAATTCTATTTTCTTCACCAAATATATACTGACATCTCAATATTAACCATTTTCCAAACCTAATGATAAAACCTGCAAGTGCGTTTTAACAAAAATTGCCAATTTTTACTTATTTTTGTGGCAAAAACGTAGCTTATCACTCCTCAGAATGATTTCAGAAAGCTCAATCCAGTGAGGGGTTATAATATAGGATTTTGAAGGAAAAAATAAAAAGGTCAGTTGGGATAAATTGGTTTTGTTGTTGATAGCACTGCAAAAATATATAGCTTTTGACCCCTTGTTGGAATGAGCTCAGGAAGCGCATTCTAAGTAGAAGTCATAAGCTATGGTTTTGAAGCAAAGAAAGAAAAAGTTTAGTTGTAGTAAATTGGTAATTTATTTATTAGGGTTTAATGACATTTTAACAGCCAGGGCCACACCATATCAGTGCCACTGACAGGTTGAGAAAGCCAGGGGACCCAGAGAGAAGCAACTGTCAGCTCTCCAACATCCTAACTCTAAACTCTGCACGGGCAAGGCTAGATTGGTTGAAGACATGTGCACCATCGGTGTGAAATAAGCCTTGGTACATAGCATCATCATATCCCCATGTGGGAAATCAGGGGTTAAGTGTCTTACCCAAGGACACAAAGCAGGAGGACAAATCAGTCACTGAAATCTTCACCCATACAACTGCTAAATGCATTTGGCATTGCTTACCTTCGGTGATCCAACAACAGTAAATTTGTTTTTCTGTTGTTTGATTCAAAAATATAGCTTCTGACCCCTCACTGGAATGAGCTCAGGAGTGGTCATAAGCCATGATTTTGAAGCAAATGACAGTGTCAATGACACTGAGGCTCAACTTGAATATGACAGGAATTAGTACTTGCTGTGACCAAGGCAACAGAAACGAATATGACAGGAATTAGTATTTGCTGTTACTAAGTCAACAATAATAGAATTACAAGGTGACTGCCATCTTGAATTTTGGACTGCAACCAAACCACTCGTTCTCGACTCACATTGATAACAAAGGTACCTAAGAAGTTTCATGAGCTCGGTAGCCCAGGCTGTATTGACATGTGCACTAATTGCAAAAAAGTAGCATCAAATAAATTGAAAGTTCCTCTAATTTGCATAATATATGCATGAAAAAAAATGTAATATATGTGATGTATTCCATGTTACTAAAAATTTATCCATATCAGATCTTTCATATAGAAGTTCTGTACAAAAAATTGACTGCACCTAATTTCGGTACAAAATGGCCACCAGTGGCCATCTTGAATTTTGGACCGCACCCAATTTCTCATCCCACAATGATAACAAAGGTACCCAAGAAGTTTCGTAAACATCGGTTCATAAATGCAGCCTCTAGCCCCAGCTGTATCCAATTGTTCATGTACGGACAGACGGACGACAGGCCATGACAATACCTAAAATTTGACTTCGTCAAAGTTGAGCTAAAATTGAAGAAGTTTAGTGGCAGTAAATTTTATTTTGTGATGTTTGCTTAAAAAATATAGCTTATAACCCCCCTCATTGGAATGAGTTAAGTAAGCTCATTCTGATGATGGGTCATAAGCTATGATTTTGTGGCAAAAAAATGACAAGAGGCCCCAAGGGGCCTTTTAATCGCTCACCTGACAAAGTAGTACAAAGAAGTATTTTGGATCATTTTCAGCTAGCCATGGCTAAGGCTTATCAACATTCAGAGGAAAGAAGTCATGAAATTATTCATAACTCTGGTGCCATGTCAGATGATTATTATATGTCTTGCTGACTGGGTTAAATTCTACTAGATGAAGACAGCACTAACAAACTTCCAAGGGGATTTATTCCACTGCAGTATGATTGCAGAACACTGAGGAATAGATCTGAAAAAACTTTAATCTTCCTCCATATAAATAAGGATACTGCATTTTCGAGTCAAAAATGTTTCTGCCTAATTGACCCCCAGAGGGTAGGGGAAGGGGGTGGTGAATTCATACAGGTAAAATTGTTTTCGCACAATATCAAAAGATTTTCATTGGTGAAACTGAAGATGCTTTTTAAGAATATTTCTCATAATGAACTCGTTCTCGTCTCACAGTGATAACAAAGTTACCCAAGAAGTTTCGTAAAGATTGGTTCATAAATACAGCCTCTAGCCCCAGCTGTATGTATGGCGTGACAGAGGGACGGGCCATGACAATACCTCAAATTTGGCTTTGCCAAAGTTGAGCTAAAAATGAAAAGGTTTTGTAGTTGTCAGAAATTTGTGTTTGATATTCAGATATGGTACAAGGTAAACACACATACCAGAACTTATGTTATAACTCTGCGAAGACAAGAAGTTGTGGATGAGGTATTTCTTTTCTTTTCTCATGTGAGGGCAGGTAGGGTGGCATTCAATAATGTTGTCAACTAGTACTATTTTATTTTTTCAGGTACTCCAATTAAACGCAAGAACCTCAGACATGATGCTGTACCAACCTTGTTCAATTTTCCAAATATTTGCAACATAAAACATACAAGACCAAGAAAATCACCTACAAAAAGACTACTTTCAACAGATGTGAATGCGTCACCTCCCACAAAATATATCAAATGTATGTAATTTTATTTAATTAGGTAACACATTGATTGACTTCTATGCATTTTTATTACAGGTACAAGAATAATTTTACCTTGTTGAGTGCCATGAACACAAGCAGGGCCTCCCCTGGAAAAAGGGATCACAGGGCTTGAAATACTCACATGATAAAAACCTTTATACACTAAAAATTTGCACAAGTAAACAATTGTTCAACTTTTCTGTTTGGTTATATTGTACCCATTGTGCAAACAGTACACGTAAGACGGTTTTGTAACAAGATCACAATGAAATTTATTTTTTATTTCCCATAATCACAGAAGATGATCCATTTTTGATGCCGAGATGAAGCAGAGGGATTCCAACAGATTAAGGTAATAATGGTTTGATCTGGATGAGGGCATTTGCTCTGATCTGCCTCGTAACATTCGCTCAATCTATACATATATATTTTTCATTAGCATCATGTATTGGATAATTGAAGTTGGGGTTGATCTTCATCTGATACACGTGTTTGTTTCAATTTCAGTATCAAGCAATTACAACAGCAAAATTGATCCATCCCACAATGTTGCATACCAAATATCAAAAGATTCTGCCTGCTGGATCTGGAGAAGAAGATTTTTTAATAAATTTGCTTGAAATGCACTAAGTTCAAATTTGGGCTCCTATACTGAGCCCAAATATAAACCCAGGGGGCCGATTTGAACAAACTTGAATCAGATCCACTCCACAATGTTTCTTACCAAATATGAAAAGATTCTGCCTGCTGGATCTGGAGAATAAGATTTTTTAAGAAATTTGCATGAAATGCACTAAGTTCAAATTCAAGCTTCTATAGTGAGCCCAAATATGAATCTAGGAAGCCGATTTGAACAAACTTGAATCAGATCCATCCCACAATGTTGCTTACCAAATATCAAAAGATTCTGCCTGCTGGATCTGGAGAAGAAGATTTTTTAATAAATTTGCTTGAAATGCACTAAGTTCAAATTTGGGCTCCTATACTGAGCCCAAATATAAACCCAGGGGGCCGATTTGAACAAACTTGAATCAGATCCACCCCACAATGTTTCTTACCAAATATGAAAAGATTCTGCCTGCTGGATCTGGAGAATAAGATTTTTTAAGAAATTTGCATGAAATGCACTAAGTTCAAATTCGAGCTTCTATAGTGAGCCCAAATATGAATCTAGGAAGCCGATTTGAACAAACTTGAATCAGATCCACCCCACAATGTTGCATACCAAATATCAAAAGATTCTGCCTGCTGGATCTGGAGAAGAAGATTATTTAAGAAATTTGCCTAAATGCACTAAGTTCGAAATCGGGCTCCTATACTGAGCCCAAATATGAACCCAGGGGGCCGATTTGAACAAACTTGAATCAGATCCACCCCACAATGTTGCTTACCAAATATGAAAAGATTCTGCCTGCTGGATCTGGAGAAGAAGATTTTTTAAGAAATTTGCCTGAAATGCACTAAGTTCGAATTCGGGCTTCTATAGTAAGCCGAAATATGAATCCAGGGGGCCGATTTGAACAAACTTGAATCAGATCTACCCTGCAACGTTGCATACCAAATATCAAAAGATTCTGCCTGCTGGATCTGGAGAAGAAGATTTTTGAAGAAATTTGCCTGAAATGCACTAAGTTCGAATTCGAGCTCCTATAGTGAGCCCAAATATGAATCTAGGGAGCCGATTTGAACAAACTTGAATCAGATCCACCCTACAATGTTGCATACCAAATATCAAAAGATTCTGCCTGCTGGATCTGGAGAAGAAGATTTTCAAAGAAATTTGCCTGAAATGCAGCAAGTTCAAATATGGGCTCCTATACTGAGCCCAAATATAAACCCAGGGGGCCGATTTGAACAAACTTGAATCAGATCCACCCCACAATGTTGCATACCAAATATCAAAAGATTCTGCCTGCTGGATCTGGAGAAGAAGATTTTTGAAGAAATTTGCCTGAAATGCACTAAGTTCGAAATCGGGCTCCTATACTGAGCCCAAATATGAACCCAGGGGGGCCGATTTGAACAAACTTGAATCAGATCCACCCTACAATGTTGCATACCAAATATCAAAAGATTTTGCCTGCTGGATCTGGAGAAGAAGATTTTTTAATCTTTTTCCCATTGCCTACAGTGTTAAAAAGTGCTGACTCAGCACTTTTTCAAAGTCCCGAAACTGTACCCTATGATAAAACCGATGGCAATTTTTTTTTACCAATCCTTTCTGTTGGTCCTAAGGAAGCTGCACACCAAATAAAAATTCTCAGTGCCGTGCAGTTTTGGAGATATGGGCATTTTAAATTTTTTCTATTTTTAGCTCCTGCGGTTCCGGGGCTGCGGGAAATTTTTTTTTTGCATGAATCAAGTACTCATGACCCAATAAGCCCTCACATAAAATTTGGTTCAAATCAGCCTCTCGGTTTGGAAAATAGAAATTTTGGGCAGGGCAAAAAATTTTGCCCCTCCCATAACGATGCTAAGTATAGCCCCACAAACTTCTCTTGAACAAATCTGAGTCTACACCTCAAAAGGAAGCTGCACACCAAATATCAAGTCTCTGCTACTGCTGGTTCATGAGAAGAAGATTTACAAAGATTTTGGTGCCCCTTGGGGGTGTGGCACCGCCCAGGAGGAGGGGCAACTTCATTTGAACAAATCTGAATTGGCATTAGGTAATAAACATTTAGCCAACATTTGAATGAAATTGGGCTAGTGGTTTAGGAGGAGAAGTCGATAATGTAAAGTTAACGCCGGACGGACGACGATGGACGACGGACGACGGACAGAAAGTGATTAGTAAAGCTCCCCTTGAGCTTCGCTCAGGTGAGCTAAAAATTGGAATATACACAGTCTTTGAATCCAAACACAAAAAACAACATGGAAAGTGTAATAAAAACAGTATCACAATATCTGTCTGGTCCAGTTTTACATCTCTTCATATCTCAAATAACAATGATGAATGTTTCTAAAAATTGTAGACGATGGAGTGATGAACTGAAAACAATCTGTTTGGCAATAAGATACCAAAGTCCAAACACATACAGATTTTTAAGAAAAATTATGTGTCTTCCAAGCCCTTCAACATTAAGAAAGCCATTACAAAGTGTTCGTTTATCTCCAGGCATCTGTTCTTCAGTTTTTGATTTGCTTGAAATTAAAGCCAAGACCATGTCAGATTTAGATAGGTGCTGTATCCTAATATTAGATGAAATGAGTATCAAAACATTTCTGGAATACGAGCCGGATCGAGATAAAATATCAGGATTCACTGACTTTGGAACGTATGGTAGTACACTCGACTTTGGAAATCAGGCACTTGTCTTCATGGTGAGGGGGATTTTTGCTAACTGGAAACAATCATTATCTTATGTCATATCAAATGAAGCCACTCCTGCATCAATTGTTCATGGCTTGGTGTGTGACTGTCTTGAGAGGCTGGATGGTGTTGGGCTCAATGATAAGATTTTGGTGTGTGACCAGAGCACTACAAACCAGTCAGTATACTACAATTTCTTGAATGTGACTGAGAATATGCCACACATATCATTCAAAGAAAAAAAAATTTATGTCATGTTCGATCCACCGCACCTACTAAAATCGGTTCGTAATATGTTAAAACTGCATGATTTTGTATTAGATGGAAAGGTGATAAGTTCGAAATTTATTGAACAACTACATGAAATAGACTCAAAAGATACTCTATCAATGCACCTTGTTCCCAAATTAACAAAAAGTCACATTAATTTGACACCTTTTTCCAAAATGAAAGTTAAACGTGCCGCACAGGTGTTTTGTCATTCTTGTTACAGTGCCCTCTTAAATTACATTTGTGCAGGAAAAATCTCATTTGAAGCCTCTGAAATCGCCAAATTTGTTCAGAGAATGGACAATATGTTTGATTGCTTCAATAGCCTCACAATACATAATGCAAAAGTTTACAAATGTGCATTGAAGGACAAAAGTTTACACCATGAATATCTACAACAGTGTTTGGAAATATTTAACAAACTGTATTATTTGGATTCGAAAGGCCATAAATTTCAACCACCATGCTTCCGTGGGTGGGCCCTCACAATAAACTCACTTTTTTCCTTGTGGAGTGAACTGAAGACCATCGAAGGAGTCAAATTTCTTCTAACCAGACAACTTAACCAAGACTGCTTAGAAAACTTATTCAGCATTATCAGGAGAAAGGGGGGTTTCAGGGATAACCCTGGGCCAAAGCATTTCAGGCAGACATTGAAACAGACCATGATATCATCTCTGTTAAATCTGTCGCACCCAGATGAGGCCAATTGTCAAATTGACACAGCCCAGTATCTTTTCGATTTGGGAACAGTTTCTTCAAGATCACAGAGAGTTTCACATGATGTAACTTCCAAGTCTAATAATCTTTGTGCCAACTTCAGTGAAAAGGATTTCATTCCAACATCTATTGATTTATCTCAGGAAAATATTCTTTATTACGTGGCTGGAGTTTGTCTGAAAAAGGTATTAAAGCACCATGGAGACTGTGACTACATAAAACATCTTCGCGTTCACAACCCCAAATTCAAAGCAGCCAATCAAATTTTCAGCACAGCTAAAGCTTACAGCAAATTTGGAGATGCTCTAGGAGCTCTAAATATTCCTTCAGATAATCTTGTTAATTTACTGAAGATGTGTAATGACATATTTGTTACCAATTTCCAGAAAATGATGCACATGGATAAGCTCTGTGATCGCCTTAATGGTCTTGTATATTCCAAAGTTAGCATTAAATGGTTCACTGAAAATAAAAAGCAGAGCACCTGTGAAGATAGGTTGAAAAATTTAATTGCTGTGTTCATCAGAATAAGAATTTATTACACATTGAAGTCACTTAATCAAAAAATATCACAGGCTCCTAAGAAGAAACAGAACAGGAAGTTACTGAAGCTTATGAGCTTATAAAAATTGATAAAAATCAACATTCCTGCAACAGTGAGCAACAATGTTTTTCCTCCTAATGCAAATGCCTCTACCATGGTTCATACACTCATGGATTCCATGAAATCAAGGAGTTTTCAAGGATATTTCAAGCACAAATTAGCATTTTTCAAGGAGACGTTCAGTGGTGTAATATCAACGCTTCACCCAACCAAAACTGGCTAGCGCTATTCACAAAAATAACCATTAAAATTTTATTATGTTTTTTTTTTCTCAAAGACATAGCTTATGACCCCTCATTGGATAATAATTCATTGAGCTCGATCCAATGAGGGGCCATAAGCCATGTTTTTGAGAAAAAAAACTAAAATTTTCAGTAATTCCAAAACATTTTTTCCAAGTGTTGTCTGCTATGATCTTGTTTCGTTTAATGGCCTGAATTGCACTTGCCATAAAAAAATAGGCCTACCAGGCTGTAAGAAGTGTGGGGTGGGGAGATGGGGATGAGAGGACCAAAATACATTTAGTTGGACATGAATCAGGGGCTGGCAAGAGGGGGGGGGGGGGGGGAGCTGAATTCTGCATGTCCAGGATAGAATATGGGCGGAAAACACTGTTGGTACAAAATGAAGACAAAAATACATTCGGCTGGAAATTCTGAAGCTGATAGAATATATGTAAGGGGAGCTAACTTGATTCTTATTCGTATTTCCCAGAATTGTTTTCTGTTTTCAACACAAACTTTCAATTCCATTTTTTTTTACACAAAACGGAGAAAAATTTGGCCACACCATAACAACAGTATTTATCATAGGTCATCTGAAGTGAATTATATTCGAGAAGTCACGTTTTTGTTTAATTTATATTTCAAATGTATATAATTTACATTTCACACACCGCGACTGTGTGTGAATAGGTTTGGCAGCTACATGTATATAATACGTGGATACCGGAAACTACTTCGGACATCAGTAGGCTATGTACATTGTATGATGAGGGGGTCATAGCCTATCTTTTGGAAGCAAAAATGAAAATATAAAAAAAAAAAAAAAATTCTCACCCCCGGGTACAAGAACGACATCTGTATCCCGTTTTTCCAGGCTGGTGGTAGTCTCAGCTGTATAGTGTGGTCTATAAGTGTCCAAAATGAGAAGCCTCCTCACATCATCCTCATTTTTACCCCAAACCTTTCTAATCCATTTCCTGACTTCCTCGGCAGTCATCCATCCATTCAAAGTAGAAGAAATCCTTATGTTTTCAGGAATGACCAGTTTTTACAGAATGTTTGAACTTAACGTTCCGTTACGCTCTTTGAAGATAATAAATGCTGGTAACTTTGAACCATTTGCGCGTGCACACAGAGAAACCGTACAACCTTTTTTTGACGCACCAGTATTACTTATCCTAACAGTTTTTTCTCCCTTCACTGAATTCGTATAATTGGGTACACTATCAAAACGTACCATAGTCTGATCCATGTTTGCCATGTTATGGAATGTGTAGTCGTTTTTAATTCTCAAGTTTTTAATGGATGTATGGAAACGTTCAATTTTCTCCTTGAAGTCTGCTGGGAGTTTCTGCGAATCATTAGTTCCTCTACGGATACCGATGCTGTAGCGTTTCTTCCATCGGTTCAACCATCCTTTTGAACCTTTAAAACCATTAAGTTTCAGTTGGCTAGCAACCTCCCGAGCCTTTCCCTGTAGCATAAAATTGGAGACAGGTCTGCCAGCTTCCCTCTCCTCACACAACCAGTCAAAAACACTTTGGTCAAGCTCAACTGACAGGGGTTCCTTTCCAATGTTAAGAGATTTTTGTTGAAGCAGCTGCCTTTGTTGACAATTTAAATTTATCGAAGTCCCGATTCCACAATCGAATTTGTTTTCTGTCCACATTAAATTCTTTTGAAGTTTTAGCCTGATTCTCTCCATTCTGACGATGCCACTCTACCACTTTCATTTTAGTTTCTTGCGTATAACGACTGCGTATGGAAGACATGATTTAGGTTACAATAATTAATCTGCTAATGACTTGGAAAGGGCAGGCTTTCTATTTATTGACAAAATTGTCAGTCTACACAAACTTTCAAAGGTTGCAAATGTCACTGATCTCCATTTCAAGTCGCCTGTGTTGAAGAAACACACGCAACGGGAATGTCAATAAAAACACGTGGGTACGTTTCATAAATAAACAAACTATATTTAAACTGACCGCCCTGATGAAAAGAATGTGTCCCCATTGTTGTGAACAATATGGCTTACCATTGTTTTGTTTTCAAAACAGCCTTTCATGTGGCATGGACCAAACTGGACATTAAAACTTACAATCAATTCATATTTAGTAAAGTTGATAAACGGGATGGCTGGCAATAATAAATAACACAAAAGCAAGCTGTTTGGGAATTTTATTTAAGCTGAAAATGTGAAAAGATTAAATTGAAAAAAAAATCAAACAACTCCAAAACACACTTCATAAAATTTTATTTTGAATAATGAACCACTGAAATTTCCGTGCATATTTTCGTGATGGCCTGCCTGTGTGTTGAAAAATGCTGTACCGGTAGCTAAAAACTTGAAGTCAGAGATATAGGGGTGGGCTTATTTTGGGGTGATACCCCAAAAGTTACGTTTTCTGAAAAGTTAGGGGGTGGGCTTATCTACGAGAGTGGGCTTACTGACTGGTCGGTACGGTACATGCACTTCCCAATAAATACCCTTTAACCAACATGGAGAGCAGATGAGTTGGTATTATTTGCGGGTTCAAGCATCATCGTACATGTACGTGTACATGTACACCTCCATAGGATTTAGTGTTAAAATCGTGTACGTGTACAAGATTTTAACGTTTTTTAGGGTGCTTTAGAATCCATCTGCGGATTCAAACATCACTGATTGAATCCAAGAATGACAGAAAACGCATGAAATTTTACGCACAGTACATGTACCATTTCGATTGAAATCGGTAAATGGATTTCTCCCATAGGATTCGGTGTTAAATTGCGAGCAAAAAAACGTTTTGCAGTTTCTAACATCATCCTCTCGCCGATTCTAACAATCCACGTCCGTACACGATTTTAACACTGAAACCAAATGGAGGCGTACGCGGAGATCCGCTCTGCAGATTTTAGGTCCGATGATGTTTGAATCCGCAAATGGATTTCTCCCATAGGGTTCAGTGTTAAATTGCAAGGAAAAAACGTTTTGCGGTTTCTAACATCATCCTCTTGCCGATTCTAACAATCCGCGTTCGTATACACGATTTTAACACTGAAACCCAATGGAGGCGTAGACGGAGATTTTGAAATCGACTCACGTGAAGAGGTGATGTTTGAATCCGCAAACCCACTGTAGCGTTTCTCGAAGTGAGACTGGCACATGTTATTGCGAGGTGGGGTCTCGACAAGCACTTGATGGAAATGTTTTGAACGAAGAGTGTCGTCCTCGGTGTGGTTGGAAATTCGCGAGCCCGCTGTCACGTTTTTGATTGATATATATACATATAGGGGAGAAAAAAAAATATAAATAAATAGTTATTTAGAAAAATAAATATATCAAATCGAATAGATAATAAAAAAAAATACGTAAATCATGAGCGATTCTCAGACTATTAGAGCGAGGTTTCTTTTAAACATGCTGCTGAGAGCATACGCAATCTGCGTGAACGAACAACTATGTCCCATCTTGTTAGAACGATGCGTCGGATGTCGGGATTATCTAGACTTCGATCACGAGAATCATTCGTGTCAAACGATGGAAAGGGAAGATATGGTCGTCATGTATTTCGAACCAGCGTTCGAACGCGTTAAATTCAACGATGTGATCACGTTTTGGAAGAGATTAGTCTTCTGTAAGAATCGAGACAGGCCCACAGATTCGGAAGAACTGAAATTGGCGCGTAGAAGTTTGACTTTAGAAGACAAGGGATGCATCAAGAAATTATTGCTGAACGAAGCATACGTCTAAGTTTTTTTTCGTTGATATAAAATAAGGGAGAGTAGAAAATAAAAAAAAATAAATACACACATAAATTTTTTTATCTAATATTAGAGAGAAAGAAAACAAGAGGCCCCACGTGGCCTTAATCGCTCACCTGACAAAGTGACTCTAAGAAGTATTTTAGGTTACCTTCACCATGTCATGCCTCATCAACATTAACTGGTTGAGTGATAGATTTTGTTTGAAGTTCAACATTTGTTACCTAAAATTAGTTTTATTTAAAATCATTGGTGTGTGGCCAATCTCCAATGATTTTTAATAAAGCAAATTTATCTCTGCAGACAAACTGGTTTAGCATGAAGCACAAACAAGGAATGTGAAGAGATAGCCTTGGACATCTCTCCCCAACTGTGGATATCTTCCATGTGCTACATGTATATATTTGCATGCAAGAAAACAAACATTTTCACAAATTTTCCAAAATATTAGTTTTTTTTATCATCATTGGAACAAGCTCAAACAGCTTATTCCAATAGGGGTATGGGAAGATCAGGTATATTTTTGAGACAGAAATGTGAATATATAAATAATGGTGTTTTTTCGTGAATGATGCTGGAGAATTTTGCGTAAAGATATGGTAAATGGTTTGTTCTAGATACAGAATGATGCAAAAGTATTTAAATTTGATTAGGCAAGTTGTTCCTATAATACATTTAAAAATTGAAGTAACTGTTTTTTTGCTGACGAACTTTTAGATGTGTGTGTCTGTGTGTGTCTGTGTTTGTGTGTGTGTGTGTGGGGGGGGGGGGGGGGGGGGGGGGGGGGGGGGGTTAAGAGTGTTCTTGCAAACAAAATTCCTGAATAAATGGAAAATTTTATTTTTTGTGTGAAAGACATAGTGCGTGAATGTTGATTGGAACAAGCTTAGAGAGCTCATTTTAATGTGAAGTCATAAAGCTGTGTTTTACGTACGAAATTCTGGAATAACTAAAAAATTGTTTTTTTGACTCAAAAAGCATGGTGTGCGACCTCTCATTTGAATGAGCTCAAAAAGCTCATTCCAATGGGGTATTTACAAGCGATAAGTACATGTATGTTTAAGAGACAAAAATTAAAATTTGAATAGCGATTTTTGCGAAGAATGCTGACAAGTTTTGGCAGTTATGCTAGTAAAAAGGTAAGATATGCAAAATGGTTGTTTTTTAGAGGCGACATTTAATTAAGGGGAATTAACCCTTGATTACTGAGGTAACTTCTAAAAGTACTGAAATTTCATGAAGCAATGTGAATAACAGACAACAGTTGCCTAAAAATTTCATGAATAACTAAAATTTTTATTCTTTTGTCTCGAAAACATGGCATATGACCTTTGTTGGAATGAGCTGAATGCGTATGTTCCAATGAGGGGTCATAACATTTGAACGGAGATTTGTGTGAATAATGCATTAGTACTGCTAGATTTGGGTAAACGGTTCACCCTGGATACCACCCCTTCTATAGTAGATGTTTTCTGCAAATTTTGTCTAAGATTCTATCAACTTTACAAATAAATACGTTCATGAATCACAATCAGATCCACCCCACAATGTTGCATACCAAATATCAAAAGATTCTGCCTGCTGGATCTGGAGAAGAAGATTTTTTAAGAAATATGCCTGAAATGCACTAAGTTAAAATTTGGGCTCCTATACGGAGCCCAAATATAAACCCAGGGGGCCGATTTGAACAAACTTGAATCAGATCCACCCCACAATGTTGCTTACCAAATATGAAAAGATTCTGAAGCTGGATCTGGAGAAGAAGATTTTTTAAGAAATTTGCCTGAAATGCACTAAGTTCGAATTCGAGCTTCTATAGTGAGCCCAAATATGAAACTAGGAAGCCGATTTGAACAAACTTGAATCAGATCCACCCCACAATGTTGCATACCAAATATCAAAAGATTGTGCCTGCTGGATCTGGAGAAGAAGATTTTTTAATAAATTTGCCCGAAATGCACTAAGTGCAAATTCGGGCTTCTATATTAAGCCCAAATATGAATCCAGGGGGACCGATTTGAACAAACTTGAATCAGATCCACCCCGCAATGTTGCATACCAAATATCAAAAGATTCTGCCTGCTGGGTCTGGAGAAGAAGATTTTTGAAGAAATTTGCCCGAAATGCACTAAGTTTGAATTCGAGCTTCTATAGTGAGCCCAAATATGAATCCAGGGGGCCGATTTGAACAAACTTGAATCAGATCCACCCCGCAATGTTGCATACCAAATATCAAAAGATTCTGCCTGCTGGATCTGGAGAAGATGATTTTTTAAGAAATTTGCCTGAAATGCACTAAGTTCGAATTCGAGATTCTATAGTAAGCCCAAATATGAATCTAGGGAGCCAATTTGAACAAATTTGCATCAGATCCATCCCACAATGTTGCATACCAAATATCAAAAGATTCTGCCTGCTGGATCTGGAGAAGAAGATTTTTTAATAAATTTGCTTGAAATGCACTAAGTTCAAATTTGGGCTCCTATACTGAGCCCAAATATAAACCCAGGGGGCCGATTTGAACAAACTTGAATCAGATCCACTCCACAATGTTGCTTACCAAATATGAAAAGATTCTGCCTGCTGGATCTGGAGAAGAAGATTTTTTAAGAAATTTGCATGAAATGCACTAAGTTCAAATTCGAGCTTCTATAGTGAGCCCAAATATGAATCTAGGAAGCCGATTTGAACAAACTTGAATCAGATCCACCCCACAATGTTGCATACCAAATATCAAAAGATTCTGCCTGCTGGATCTGGAGAAGAAGATTTTTTAAGAAATTTGCCTAAATGCACTAAGTTCGAAATCGGGCTCCTATACTGAGCCCAAATATGAACCCAGGGGGCCGATTTGAACAAACTTGAATCAGATCCACCCTACAATGTTGCATACCAAATATCAAAAGATTCTGCCTGCTGGATCTGGAGAAGAAGATTTTTAAAGAAATTTGCCTGAAATGCACTAAGTTCGAAATCGGGCTCCTATACTGAGCCCAAATATTAACCCAGGGATCCGATTTGAACAAACTTGAATCAGATCCACCCCACAATGTTGCTTACCAAATATGGAAAGATTCTGCCTGCTGGATCTGGAGAAGAAGATTTTTTAAGAAATTTGCCTGAAATGCACTAAGTTCGAATTCGGGCTTCTATAGTAAGCCCAAATATGAATCTAGGGGGCCGATTTGAACAAACTTGAATCAGATCTACCCCGCAACGTTGCATACCAAATATCAAAAGATTCTGCCTGCTGGATCTGGAGAAGAAGATTTTTTAATAAATTTGCATGAAATGCACTAAGTTCGAATTTGAGCTTCTATAGTGAGCCCAAATATGAATCCAGGGGGCCGATTTGAACAAACTTGAATCAGATCTACCCCGCAACGTTGCATACCAAATATCAAAAGATTCTGCCTGCTGGATCTGGAGAAGAAGATTTTTGAAGAAATTTGCCTGAAATGCACTAAGTTCGAATTTGAGCTCCTATAGTGAGCCCAAATATGAATCTAGGGAGACGGTTTGAACAAACTTGAATCAGATCCACCCTACAATGTTGCATGCCAAATATCAAAAGATTCTGCCTGCTGGATCTGGAGAAGAAGATTTTCAAAGAAATTTGCCTGAAATGCAGTAAGTTCAAATTTGGGCTCCTATACTGAGCCCAAATATAAACCCAGGGGGCCGATTTGAACAAACTTGAATCAGATCCACCCCACAATGTTGCATACCAAATATCAAAAGATTCTGCCTGCTGGATCTGGAGAAGAAGATTATTTAAGAAATTTGCCTGAAATGCACTAAGTTCGAAATCGGGCTCCTATACTGAGCCCAAATATGAACCCAGGGGGCCGATTTGAACAAACTTGAATCAGATCCACCCTACAATGTTGCATACCAAATATCAAAAGATTCTGCCTGCTGGATCTGGAGAAGAAGATTTTTGAAGAAATTTGCCTGAAATGCACTAAGTTCGAATTCGGGCTTCTATAGTAAGCCCAAATATGAATCCAGGGGACGATTTGAACAAACTTGAATCAGATCTACCTCGCAACGTTGCATACCAAATATCAAAAGATTCTGCCTGCTGGATCTGGAGAAGAAGATTTTTGAAGAAATTTGCCTGAAATGCACTAAGTTGGAATTCGAGCTCCTATAGTGAGCCCAAATATGAATCTAGGGAGCCGATTTGAACAAACTTGAATCAGATCCACCCTACAATGTTGCATGCCAAATATCAAAAGATTCTGCCTGCTGGATATGGAGAAGAAGATTTTCAAAGAAATTTGCCTGAAATGCCGTAAGTTCAAATTTGGGCTCCTATACTGAGCCCAAATATAAACCCAGGGGGCCGATTTTAACAAACTTGAATCAGATCCACCCCACAATGTTGCATACCAAATATCAAAAGATTCTGCCCGGTGGATCTGGAGAAGAAGATTTTTTAAGAAATTTGCCAGAAATGCACTAAGTTCGAAATCGGGCTCCTATACTGAGCCCAAATATGAACCCAGGGGGCCGATTTGAACAAACTTTTATCAGATCCACCCTACAATGTTGCATACCAAATATCAAAAGATTCTGCCTGCTGGATCTGGAGAAGAAGATTTTTTAATGTTTTTCCCATTGCCTACAGTGTTAAAAAGTGCTGACTCAGCACTTTTTCAAAGTCCCGAAACTGTACCCTATGATAAAACCGATGGCAATTTTTTTTTACCAATCCTTTCTGTTGGTCCTAAGGAAGCTGCACACCAAATAAAAATTCTCAATGCCGTGCAGTTTTGGAGATATGGGCGTTTTAAATTTTTTCTATTTTTAGCTCCTGTGGTTCCCACGGGGCTGCGTGAAATTTTTTTTTGCATAAATCAAGTATAGAAATTTAGGGGTGGAGCGTCAGCCAATCAGAAGCTGTGGCAGCCATGTTGGATGGCGGGCGGACAAACCGAACACAATTCTGAGAGAGGACCACCCACTGGTTATCCCCAGCAAAATTTATTCAAATTGATCCAGCAGTTCTGAAGAAGAAGATTTTAATGTGTTTTTGCCAATCAGCAGCCAAGGCAGCCATATTAGATGGGCGACGGAGATTTCGAACACAATTCTTCGAGTGTTCCACCCAATGATCAATCCCACAAAATTTTATTAAAATTGGCCTAGGGGTTTGGGAGGAGATGATTGTTGACGCCCAACGACGACGGCGGACGGAAAGTGATCAGTAAAGCTCATCCTGAGCTTTGCTCAGGTGAGCTAAAAACACAAAATGAGAACCAGAAATAAATTGTATCCGACGTTAGTGGACGACGAGGACGAGAAGCCGAACGGCGTTTTGCCGACGGCGCCGTCGCTAGAAGAAAGAGAAAGAGGAGAGAGGTATCGCATCGATCAAATCAGTAAAATCCAATTGTATCTGACTCGAGAGAGAGATTCTCGTCGTTCCCTCTAGAAGAAGTATCCGCGTTTCGTGAAATTCGTCAACGCGATCGACACGACACTCATCACGATTTCCATGGGTTTACACGCGGCCGGCATCGGATTGTTGTCGACCGCGGTCGGCATTCCGATCATGTTGACCATAGGAGTGGCTCTCGCCGCCGGATTGTTTAGCACGCTCGGAAACTTTTTGAGTAGGAAATTATATCTGAAGGCGAGGAAACATGACAAGATTCGCGTCTTGGCCGACTCCAAGATCGACACGATATCCGAAATGATCTCTATGGCGTTGAAAGACGGTAGGATATCGGACGGTGAATACTTCGCGATATTGAGCGAGAAAACGAAATACGATGCCATGAAAGAAGCCGTGAGAATCAAGACTCATCAGATCATCAAGGAAGAGATGAAGGATTCTCTCGTGGAAAAGGGGAGGAAAGAGGCCAGGGAGGAATTCAGTAAGATGATAGAACTCAAGAGCAGCGATTGAAAAAAAATATATATATATAAGAACAGAATTTTAAAAAAAAAAAATATTAAATTTATATATAAAATAAAAAACGAAATTAATTTAAATAACTCTTAAAAAAATGTATTGCGTAAAGTGTAGGAGAGTTACCAAGACGAGTAATTCTAGAGAAGTGCGAACTAAAAACGACAGACAGATGCTTCGCGGAATTTGCGACATGTGTGGTTCTGTCAAGACGCGATTCGTCAAACAAAAGAACGCGAGCAAAGGTAAAGGCATCGTGAATAAAATGATCAACAATCTACCTTTCGAAATGCATCTGCCCGGTCAGTTTCACGGGACCCGGAACGAAATTGAACAAGAGACTCAACGCCGATCTGACTCCCAAATCTTGGAGCAAACCCCTGAATAGGGTGGACGCGGCCACGTATGATCACGATCTGTGCTACGCCTGACATCCCGACACCAAGACTCGCAACGACGTCTGCGACAAAAACATGTTGGGGAGATTGAGAGGCATATCGAATCCGACCAGGAGAGAGAAGATGGAACGTTCACTGGTCGGCAATCTGATCGGTGCGAAACGTCGATTCGGATGGGGCGTTCAAAAAAAAAAAGCGCATCTGAAAAGAAGAAGAAACGATTACTGACGAGCGAATTGGCCGAGGAGTTACACAAACCCATAGTGCATAAATTTCGAAAGAGAAGGGTGTTCGTGAAGGGTCTGGATGACATTTGGTCTGCCGACTTGGTCGACATGAGATCGTTTTCGAGGTGGAACGAGGACGTCAAATATCTATTGACGGTCATCGACGTGTTTTCCAAATACGGTTGGATCAGAGCTTTGAAGGATAAATCGGGACCTTGCATCGTCGAGGCTCTGAAGAGCATGTTCGACTCGTCTTCTCAAAAACCGAGTAAATTGTGGGTGGATAAGGGAAAGGAATTCTACAACAAGGACGTTCGTCGATTGGTAGACCTCTACTCGATCGAAAACGAAGAGAAAGCCAGCGTGGTGGAACGTTGGAATCGAGAAGATGTACAGATACTTCACGGCGAATTCGACCAAGAAATACATATACGCTCTGAACGGTCTGGTCAAAGATTACAACAACACCCGACACAGATCGATCAAGATGACTCCCGCGGAAGCTAGCGATCCTCGAAACGAAAAATGGGTCTACGCGAATCTATATCCCGAGAGATTTAAGATCAGGAAGAAGTCTAGAACGCCGAAATTTGCGGTCGGCGATAAAGTGAGAATCTACGCTTATAAGAAGCACTTCAAAAAGGGTTATACTCCTCGATGGACTTCGGAAATTTTCGTGATCCTCAAAATATTTCACACCGATCCGGTGACTTACGAAATCGAAGCTTTGGATGGAGAAGAGATCATCGGAAAGTTTTACGAACAACAATTACAGAAGACGAAGTTTTGATGAAGAACACAAATTTTTTTTTTTTTTACTCTCTTTAACATTTTCTTGTTTACACACATATATATAAGAGAGAAAAAAATAATAATAATAAAAATAATTAAAAACTATTTTTTAGATAAAGAAAGCAAGTTAATTAATAAACAAAAAAAACCACTAAAAATCCTTTAAAATGACAAATATACTAGATATAACACAAAGCATAGTGAAAGATGAAAGTATTCAAGAATATGAGGTTCACGAATCCGAACCGGTAACCGGAACGAGTTTGAACAATGCGGGAGAGATAAGAATCAACGTCGAAACTCAAGATCTATTCGTACATCCTAGCGAGAGTTACATAGTGGTGCAGGGACGTCTCACCAAGGAAGATGGGAGCGACTACGCCGACGACGACACGGATACTCTAGCCAATAATGGCATCATGCATCTATTCAGTAACATAAAATACATGCTATCCGGACAAGAGATAGAATCTGTGTTTCATCCCGGTCAGGCCACCACGATGTTCGGACTCTTGACGTATCCTGATGATTTTTCAAAATCCAGAGGACTTAATCAGTTGTGGGTGAAAGACACCGTAGGCCCTGCTAGCGCAGGCGCCGCCACGATATTCGAGTACGTCGTCAAGACATCCAGACCTAAAGGAACGTTTTCGTTCAGGATACCTTTGAAACACATCTTCGGATTCGCGGACGATTACAACAAGATCATGTACGGATTCAAACACAATCTGACGTTGATTCGAAAAGGAAACGATGACGCAATAGTGAAACTCACCGCGACCGATGCAGGTAAGATAACTCTACACAAGATATCGTGGTTCGTTCCGCACGTGAAGCCTTCGATTGTGGAGAAAGCGCATCTCTACAAGATCATAGAATCCAAGAGTAAATTACCCGTGGGATTTAGAATGAGACAGTGCGACACGGCTAGCATTCCTCCCTCCACGAATGACTTCGATTGGAGATTGATGGTGAAATCCGCTTCCGAGAGACCGCGTTTCATCGTGGTTGCGTTTCAGACCGATAGGGACGGGTCTCAGGAAAAGAATGCGTCGCTGTTCGATCACTGCCATTTGAGAAACATGCAAGTGTTTCTGAACGCCACGAGATATCCAGCAATTGATTACAACGCGTCGTTCGACAAGAACGATTTCTCCAAACTGTACGGCGACGCCGCTGATTTTAGAAAGAAGTATCACGGTCTAGATGAATTGATGAGCAACCCTAACATATCTCCCGGCGAATACAAGTCGATGTATCCCATGTTCGTATTCGACGTCAGTAAACAGAGTGAACGACTCAAGAGTAGCATGTTAGACATTCAGATCAAGACGCAATTCGATAGGAACATGCCGAGAAAAACTGAAGCCTTCGCCCTGGTCCTGTCGGACAGAGAATTACAATTCGAATCGGACGGAAATAAGATGTCGATCATTCGATGAGAGACGAGTGTGTGAAAAAAAAATAAAAAGTAATGTGTGATTATTAAAAACAAAAAAAAACAAACAAAAAATAAATAAAGTAATGTGATCTAGAGAGATTGAACATCTTTCTAAATCTCATTACTTTTTTTTTGTTTTTTTTTTGTTTTTAATAATCGCACATTATTTTTTTTTTTAATTCATTATTTTCCACGCGTTCACTGTTTGTTCAAAGGATCTAGTTCGATCAGTAGACTCACCACGGAAGTGGCAGCTTCGGGATTATTGGTTTTCGTGACAAAATTAATCCTGTCTCCGGCATTCACTTTGAGAGGCGTGCCGAACGTGCTAACATTCGCGTGTTGATTCTCAGTCTTTTCGACGCTGTATCTCTTATCGCTCTCCACACCATTCACCATGAGATTGACGACCGCTCTGTTATTCAAATCCGAGGAAGCCAGACTCATTCGAAGGATTTCACCTCCCAACGGCATGGGATATCCCACCTGACCAGCTTTCGATCCGCTACCTCCATTTCCGAAAGACCACTCAGCTTTTCCCTCATCTAAGGCGCCGGCCTCTTCGGCCCACATGGTGATCAATTGTCTAGCATATTTGACTTTCTTCACCACCGAAATCAGGGTGCAGGCATCCGTCATGTTCACGGGATCCGGTAGATTCGTGAGCGCGTGTCCACCCATGTCTAGTTTACCTTCCATGATGTCACCCTTTCTCCGGACCGAGTTGTCGTCCACGTACTTCTTGCTTACCGTGCTGGAATCGAATTCGGGATCGTGATCGAGACCGAATAAATTGTGACCGTTTATGTTGATGCCACCCTCCATGGTTCCGCCAGATTCTTTGTTCAGGTAGAGATCGTCCACTTGCGATTCTAGGTATTCTTGCGATTGTATCACGGCAGAATCTACGTAGCCCTTGTTGACCGCGGTTGAGTCCGCATCCGTGTCGTCGACCTTCGACAGATTCAATATCTTGTGGAATCCCGCATTCAGATCCGATTTCATTTCTCGTCTGTCAGACTTTCTCTGTTCCAGATCTACGTAGTGTTTGGTCGCCACGTCCTTGGGATTCGTGGGAGTGGCCACGTTCGTTATCTTGTTAGAATTGGCGTTCAATTCCGAGTGCATCGTTTTCAGAACGTATCAATTTCTCAGGTGTTCGCTGAATCTCGCGTGAGAGTCGTCCGCGTATTTCTTGGTCGCGGCATCGGTGGGATCTATGGGGTTCGCGACGTTCACCAAACATTTGGATTTCAGATCGAGATCGTCGGTCATGGTTTTATCCACGTAATTATCCAGCAGGATTCGTTCGAAATCGGCGTTTCCCCTGTCGACGTATTTTTTAGTCGCAGCATCTGTGAGATCTATCAGCTCGGGAAGATTGTAGAGCTTCTTATCGTTCATGTTCAAAGGTTCTTCTCGAGGTTCGTATCTCCGAACGTAACGTTCGTCCAAGTTGGCAACGTCGTAACCATCGTCGACTTCGAACGTCTTCCTCTTCTTTCTCGGGTTGACTTTTTCGTCGTCACTTCTACCAAATTTATCGACTGGCATGTTGTTGTGGGATTTTTTGTTTTTTTAGAAAAATGTGTTCAAAACGCAGTTTATTAAAAATGAACTATGTTATTTTATTTTTCGTTTTTATTCGATTAAAATTTTTTTAAAATAATTTTTTATCTTTATATATACTATAAAAAAAAAAAATCTCTCTCTAATGTAAATCACTAAGAATGTCTTGAAATCGATCTCCTTCAGACCATCTCTTGAGAACGTAGAGACACAGGTGACCGCAAAACACTTGATGTGGTGATTGCACTTGTTCCGTGTTGTAATGAACCATCAATTTGTTGAAATAGTTCTTTATTTCTTTTGGCGGCGAGATTCCGTAGCTGTCGAAATAATAATTTTTCTTCTTCCTGTTCTTCATCCACGCCACCCAGTGAGTGCCTTCACCCGATGAATCGTCTAGATTTAAAATTCCGCATTCCGATTGTCGAGGTCTTCTCTTCGGCAAGGCATCTCTGGAAAACACTCCTAGAAAATCTTCGATTTTCAAATCTTTTGCCGCATTCAACAGATCGATGTTGGATAGGGGTTCGTTAGGTAAGACGACACCTTCTACGGATATCTTTATTTTCTTATTCATAAATAAGTATATATTTTTTTTATTTATTTTATTATAATTTACTAAAAATGACGTTATTTTTTTTTCTATTTTTTTCTTTTTCTTTTTAAACTAACTTTCTCGATGTCACTATCGATTTCTATAATTTTGTGTTCATCTAATTCCTCTTGATTTTCTGGAATCCAATCATCCACATTTATATCGTCTATAGTTAGTTCCGCAGTCCAATGTCCGAGCGCCAAAGTGCTTATTTTATCGTCTAATATGAATCTCTTATCATCGTCGGCCGTCAGCGAAATCTTGTTGACTATTTCGGTATACAGGTCGTGATTTTCGCTTCAAATCGATTTCATAGTCTTATACACCGGACCACTTCCTAACAGACAATCTTTATACTCTTGGAAAGAGATGTTTTTCTTCACCACGCACGCTAACTCCTTTGCACTTCTTGATCTCTTCATCATCTTCTAGACGATAAGCATACAGTTTGGGTCTCAAGCCCACGAATTCGATGATCTGTTTACCGCCGCTCTCGTCCTTAAATTTACCCAACACCTTCTTGTTGTCGTTCGATTGAATGTTAGACGGGTGATCGACAGGCAGGGCTTGATTTAATCTGAAAATTTTGAATAGCAATTTACTATTCACCCTGGAAAATTGATTAGCAGTTGATCCAAAAGCACTTGAAACTAATAAATCTTGAATAGCAAAATTCAGAAATTGGAGAGCAAAGTGCTATGCTAATCCAGTTAAATCGAGCCCTGACAGGATAATTGCTCGTGTCGAACCACTCGGCCACGTCCCGAGATATATCTCGGTAGACGTCTTTCGTCTCTATCTCGTAAACTAAACTGTCCGTGTCGGTGAACAGTAGTTTGGCTTTATCACCAAATTTTCGTTTGACGTAATCGTAGTGAAACTCGTACATCAATCGCTTGCTGATATCTAAGATGATCGGTCCGAGATAATACAGTTTGTCGAACTTCAGATGCGTCTTTTGCATGTGAACGGCCACTAGATTTTCGTCGAATATGGTACGGTGTTTGTAATTGGGTTTTGCCACTAATGTTTTAGCTCTTTTCTCAGACGTGACGAGTCGAACGTCGGTTCTCTTCCTGATGTTTTTCATCGATTTACCGTACACGCAGTTGTTCATGAGTTTGAAGAAATCTTTTTCGAAATCGTTCTCGGCTCGAGTTCTGAGATTCGTGTTGAGATTGATGTATTTTTTCATCCAAGGCTCTTCGTCGAATCGAATGATGCGATGTATGTCGACTAATTTCATCCCGTAATCGACGTACTGTTTCAAATTCTCGCTGTAGACGACGTAGTTACGTTTGTTAAATAAATTGGGAATGAGTTTTCCTCGTCTCCCTCGTTCGGTTCCATTCGTTCGGGAGCCAGCGGATAATCGTTGTGTGGATCGTGTAATTCTTCCAGATAGTTCAAATCGACTTCTAAAATGCAAGGATAGTCTCTCCATTTTTGCATCTCTTCCGGTTCCTTCACCCATTCCAAATTTCTAATCAGTAAAGGATGACTCATAGCCCAACCGTACAGATTATTGGCGTCCCAATACTGTATGTATTTAGTCGACCGTTTCGAATCGAAACCTTCTTTCATGTAGGGATTTTTAGCTTCAGAATGTCTGTGGGAGATCATCGAGACGCCACCTCTCGCAGCCCTTTCGAACATGAGCAACATGTCCACATCGGATAATAATTCCAATTGGACTTCGGTGGTCTTCAACAGCGCGTCCACGCCAGACCGGGTGCGGTGAAATACCAAGCGGGATCCAGATCGTAATTTCGACGACAGACGTCTCGAAAATTTTCGAACACGTCTGCCAAGAGCAGAACGTCGGTCTTCAGATAGAGATCGTGATAATCTCTCATGGTTTTCATATCGAATGATTTCCACACGTTTTTGGCGTGTTCGTAATTCTCGTTGGAAATGTCGGATTCATATAATTTCGAATAAAAATCTTCTTTCGAAGGTAGTGCGGTGTCTTCGAATCTCTTTAGATCGTTCATGTAATCGTAAGGATAGACTCCTTTCCTCAACATGACGTCTACTCGTTCTCCGAAATGTTCGCTCGTGATTTTAAATTTATCCTTGCTCATGTTATCGACAAATTTTTCCAGAGCGGTCGACATGAATTTAAAACTGTCGATGAAACGTATGCCTCTACGAATGGATTTCGTTTTTTCTTTCAACGTATTTCTATCGATTACTCTTTTCCTCTCCATGAGCTTCCATTTCGTGAAGGAAATGTATCTTTCTTCGCTGTTCGCGATGCAATTTAATTCTTCGTGTGAGGTGCCGAGATTTTTCACGAACAGATGACTGTCGTAACCTGAGAGATTGTGAAACATCACCGGATAGAAAGTGGCGTCTCGATATTTTAAATTACACTTGCTGTGAGCCGGACCGCGATACAGACCCATGTAATGATCGTGGTCTCTAACCTTCTTATTTTCCTCCGAATTCTCGTCGAACGATTGTCTGCATATGTGACATTCAGTAGCTCTGTTATTTTCATCCTGCTACTCTCGCGTGATGATCATTTTCGCCGGAGTTTTGAATTTGTCGTATAACATTTGAATTTTCGATTCTAACTCTTCCACGAACCTTTGTGCCACGTCGTCGTCGTCTTCGCACTGTTTCGTGTAGGTGAAGGGACCCATGTTGTGTTGCGAGTCGAAAGCGCGAAGGTATGTGTTTTTGATATCTTTCGACGTAACTTTGAAGAGCGTTGGGTTGACAGGAACTCATTTTCGCGGTGAAACATTCGAAATCGGCGTACACGACGAATGGTACTTTTAACCTTCTATTGTGATTTTCAAACTTCACGATGGTGTTGGGTTTGGGCATTTCGACGGCGACACCTTGATTTTCGTTGCAATATTTCTGATGTTTCGCCAACGAGTCTTTGCTGTAAACACGTTCATGCAATTGTAACATAAAGATATCTTTCCGTTATGATTATTATTTTGTTTTGACAGTAATCGGGTCGGATGTTTAACCCAACAATAATGATGATTGTCACCATTCGAAATCAATAATAAAATAATCGTCTTTTCTCTTCCGAGATAAGAAGTCTGTCTAAGAGGATAGATCATTCGTTTTTCCTCATCGTATCCCAAGACGTTCAATGCTACGGTGGGATTTTGAACCTCGAAACGTTCGATATGTTTTAACTCTGTTGGAAAAGTCACTCCGGTCCAATCGAGATTTTTAGAAGTTTCCTCGTAACGAGAAACTCTATCAGAGTTTATTTCAACAGGGCATAAAGCGGAGGTGACTGCCCATTTAAAACACTGATCATCTTTATTTCTCACATTGACCACGGCGTGTTTCTTAGTCAAGAAATACGGTAATTCCAAGTAGGAAGATCCTTTCAACGGTTCGTTTTTATTCATGTGAATTTTGAGTTTCAACACCTCACCGAACGTCCAATTACTACCTTCATGTTGATAATTCGCGAGAGACGTCAACATCTTGTCTTTCATCTTTTCGAAAACGTCCGATAGATCTGAACCTCGAAATACGGGTTCGACGTTAGATCTGAAATATGCATTTTTCACCATGCTCTCGCCGGACTTCACGTCGATTTTATTCATTATGCAATGGAGTATCATCTTAATTTTTAATCCCACGTTCATGTATTCGCGAAACAAATCCAATACTTCTTTCTTCACCCGTTCCATGAACAATTTCGGATCGACTTTCTTCAACGAGGGAATCACGTCGAAAGTTTTAAAAATGCCTTTGATCGCACTCTCCCGTTCTACGGGTTTCGATTGGAATAGTTCCGCAACGAGTCGTGTTACATATTCTTCTCCTTTCTCTTCGTCGATTGCTCGTTGAATTTCACTCGATATATCTCGTTTGTCTTGAATCTGAAGTGCATCACTCGTTTTCGTTTTAGTTTTTCTTTTCTTTTCTTTGGAAACTTGATGTTCTTCAACGGCTTTTCGTTTAGTCGTCTTCTTATTTTTCACAACCAATGCATCTTTTGACGTCGTTGCTATCGACATTTCGTTTGCCTTTCTAGCGTTTTCGCAAATATTCTTGTATGACTTCAATTTTTTTTGATTTAGTTCTATGATTTCTGAAATCTGAAATTTGTAATAGTTTACAAATCTCGTTTAACTGAGGTATGGTTTTCTCATTTAAATTTACCATTGTTTTATCTGTTTGCTTCATTTGTAAGAATATTTTTTTTTTTTTGAATTTTGTATTAAATAATTTGTTAAAAAAGTTTTGCTTTTTTACTCTTTTTATATATAAAAGAAAAAAAAAAAAGTTAGATTTTAAATTCAATTTTTTTTTCTTTAATGTGTTTTTATTCAAAAACAATTTAAGACCGCTTTTATTTCTCGCTCACAAACCGAATACGTTTTCTCGTCTTCGGAATGACATTCTCTACAGTAACGCAGGTGTGCGCACGGTAGAAACAAGATGTTTGCGACACCTTCGCAGACCAGACACTTGGTGGTGGACGTTTTACTCGGTTTGTTTTCGACGAGTGACGATAACTCGTCCGCTTCCGCCATGAATTTGACGAGATGTTCTAAAGTTATGAATTGAGACAGGGTCTTGTTCGCTTTGTTTAACGCATTGTACAATTGTTCTCTGGTGTATCCGAGTTGTAACATATCCATTAATAATTTTTGGTTTTTATCTCTATCTCTCTCTTCGTCTTGGATTTTGATCAATCCTAACGTTAGGATCTTGTTTAAATAATCACAGTCGCCTTTTTTAATATTACTTATGTGTTCTAGTAAAGGTACACCGTGAGGTTCCCAATTCATCAAATGTATGTCACAACAAAAACATTTGACTTTGTCGCCTCTACCCACGTAAACGAAACCCGCAGCGGCTAAATCTTCGGGTTTTTGAGCGATATACGAAGGCCAATTTTTAAACGTTTGAAGTCTTGCACGTTCTAGACTATAATTCGGATGTTTGGACTTGATCATTGTTTTTACCTCAAAATTGAGTTTGTAAGAATTTTTTTTTTTATAACTTTTATTTATATATAAAGAGAAATAAAGAGAAACTTTTTTTAACAAATTATTATTTAAATACAAAATTTAAAATATACATTATTTGCAAGAATTCATAAAAGCCAAATAATCGATCATGACAACAACACCTAAAAGATGCGAATTGAAATTGGAACGAGACGAAAGGTATGAGAAATCCAGTTTTAATATCTATACATTACAACCACATGATCCCATCGAATTGAATGAGGTCGAGATGGTGGACTTAGAGCGCTACTACCACAAATATCGAATATGTTTGAAAGTGGATGAAGCCGCGCTCGATTTGTTTTACGAGTACCAAAGCGAACTGCTGATTAATATCATCGTCGCTGAAGACAGAGAATTCGACAGGGGTGATTTATTGTTGTCCTATGGAGATTACATATATCCAATAATCTCACCCGAACTCGTGAAGAAATCGGGTGGTGAGAGCGCATTCGCCTATGAAAAAAAAACTCAAAAGAGTAAAGATAAACATTTACACCATTTTCGTATGTGGAAAAATGACGAATGTCAACTTGCTAATAACGGACTTGGAAATATAAACAATAGAGAGATTGAAATTAAAATTTAACTTTTTATATATATATAAAGAGAAAAAAAACTTTTACTAAAAAAATTTTACATTAAAGAAAATTAAAAATTAAAAAAACAACTTTTTTATATATAAAGAGCAAAAAAAAAAAACTTTTTAAACAAATTATTATTTAAATACTAAATAATCGATCATGAAGACAACAACACCTAAAAGATGCGAATTGAAATTGAAACGAGTCGAAACGTATAAGAAATTCGGTCATAAAATCTATAGATTACAACGACACGATCCCATCGAATTGAACGAGGTCGAGACGAAGGGCTTAAAGCACAAATACGAGAAATATAAGATGCCTTTGAAATTGGACGAAGCCGCGCTCGATTTGATTTACGAGTACCAAAGCGATCTGCAGAACATCGTCATCGCCGAAGATAGAGAATTCGACAAGGACGATTTGTCGTTGCCCTATGGAAATTACATATTTCCAAACATCTCATTCGAACTCGTGAAGAAATTGGGTGGTGAGAGCGAGTTGACCGATGTAAAAAAACTCAAAAGAGTAAAGATAAACATTCAACACGTTTTCGAAAAAGGAGAAGACACGCGTGTAAAGATGCTAATAACGGACTTGGAAATATAAACAATAGAGTGATTGATTTTTAGCGAAGAAAAATGAAAAAAAAAAAAAAAAAAGTAATAAGATCATCTTTAGATCTCATTACTTTTTTTTTTTTTTTTGGTTTTCCTTCTTCTTCACTATCATCATAATATATTATAATAACGTTTCCTTTTCTCTCAGTTTTCAGCGTCGATTCTTCTTCTTTTTCTTTTTTTCTTCTTCTTTGTGATATGATACGTTTATAACAACATTTTTCGTTATCCGAATCATAATTATGAACGAATGTTGTGCATCTCTTGGTAACACTCGCATCATTACCATTCTCTTCAGAAGGTAGTGGTTCCCCGTGGGAACCCCGGGAAGTAAGCAGCACTTGTTTACTGTGGTAAACCAGTTCTGCTTTACTAGTAAAATAGGACCCAGTCACCAATGCTTGGGGTGAAAGTCCTCTAAAATGGGCAACATGTTGATCAACGATTGACTACACTTGACTTCATCTCCATGTTGTGTCAAGATTAGCCATAGTGCATAAATATGTGACGTTAACCACAAACAAACAAACAAACAAACAAACAGGTAGTGGTGACCACGGAAAGCATCGTCTCATTCTCAACCGTCTATCCCGCGCTTTATCTATCTCTTTAATTATTCTTTCCTTAGATATCCATCATTAGCGTCTAACCATTTTTTTATTTTTTCGCTCTCTGGCTTGCGATGTTCGTCATTATCGTCAAATTGTTTCTCCACCTTTTCATCCAGGTGATAAATTTGGTTCTCCACCTTTTCACCCATTTTAAATATATTATTTTATACTTTCTATGATTTTATATTTTATATAATTTTATATTATAATAACATATTCAAAATCGGTATGTTCTTAAATGGCGAATTCTCACCGAGCAACAAACCCTTGCCGAGTCACTCGACGTTCCATCCACTCTTCAGATAGAGACCGTTTCCTCTCAGAGAGTTGCCACCTCTAACGGGTTCTAGATACAATCCTTTACCGCTGTCGTCTACGTGAACGCGACACACGGCTCCTCCCTTCTTCAAAAACAGTCCGCTGCCACCCATTAATTTCTCAACTGCCGAACTTGCAAGTCCCGTGAGAGCTCCCACGCCGAGAGTCTTTCCGAGAAAGGGTAGCGCCTTTGCAGCGAAGGGTAATGCTTTTGCGGCTATTCCTGTCAATAGCGGTAGGAAACCACCTTTCATTCTCAAATTGTATCTCAGAGCGGGACTCATTCTCACCGTCAACCCTCTTCCATCGCGAATCGCTTTCTCCATCCTTTTGATTTGACTTCTGGTTCAGGCGATCGAATCCTGACCGCCTCTCGTCAGATCTTTGTGAGTGAATTTGAATCTCACCGCCTCGCCTCGAGTTGTTAACGCTCTCTTAAGTTTCTTCCTCTGTCCTGCGGATATGTTCACGTTTTTAACCACGTATTCTGTCATAATTCTGTTTTTTTTTTTTTAAATATATTTACTTCAATTGTTTCTTGTTTAATAATTATATTAAAATAATTTTGTAAAATTAATATTGCGTTTTATTTTATTTTTGTTATCTATATATATATATATTTTTTTTTTTTTTTGCTTTTATATTTCTCTTATGTGAAATCGTATCGTCACTCTCTCTCCGCGAAGATCTAACAGTTCACCATTTTGATCCGTCAACGTGGTTTTGAGACTATACAACGTGTCTAAAATCACTGGTAGATAAACTAAATTTCGAGGTCGCTCCACGATCTTATAACCTGGCGACACATTTGGAAAGAAGGAATAGATCGTCGGTTCAGCGCTACCATTCACGTAGCTTCCAGCAATCACGTCCACGTTCACCAGAATGCTATTGACTGTGAGAATGTCGACCGTATTTTCAGATGCCGCGTGGCCTCGATACATCTTTCGATCGAATCCCAACATCTTGCCTATAGAATCGTCCGTGTTGAAATCCACTCGAAAATTATCTTCCAAATCCAACATCGTCTGTAAGGTATTAGGATTGGGAGCGAGTCTGATCTTGTTGCTTCCCTTTCCATCCGTCTTCATTCGCATCTGAATGTAATCGTTCAAATCGTCTATGTCGTAACTCCCTTTGGGAATTCGAATCTCCAACCAATCCACTCTGTCGGAATACTTGAACGAGTTATTCTTTTCAGTGACGTTGGGAAAGGAATAATAAGTCTCCAGATTCACCAACGCCATCTCGTATCTTTTCTCTCTATTCAATTCGATGGAAGGTTCGAATTTCGTAGCGAATCGAGTCGAATTGCCACTCACCACGATTTGAATGGATTGTTTCGCAGCCGTATTCTCGGCTATCCGTCCTAACAATTCTCCATGTTCGAACATTATATTTAATTTTATTTTTTTATTCAAAACTAATTATTTGAAGATTTATTATTTTTCTAATTTTTTTTTATTTTCACGCTCTATCTTATTATTATAATCGGAAACCTAAAACTTGTCGAATCCGCACCGATATTTTCCGCGATTAAATTCGCTTGTCAAATCGATCACGACGAAATTGTAAAGTCCACCATCCCAAACCCTCTTGCAAAATCTCCTGAATTCCGCCGCGCTCATGTCGTTTGCGACGTGATCGCCGTAGATGTGATTGAGATTCTTGAGATCTTGGCGAAAGAGACATAGAAAATTAGCGTTCTCCCTTATCGTCTGTCTGGGCAATCGAAAATAATTCTGCGACAGGTAGAAACAGTCCACGTTGCTGTGTCGACCCCTAACGTAATACGATTCGCATCGGTTCTGTCTCTCCAAAAGCAGATCGCCGAAAATCATGAGATTCTTATCTTCCGATTTCAGTTCTCTAGGATCCGGAACGTCGCTAGCGTTCTCATAAAATCGACACTCGACGTTCGAAGATGCATTTCTCTTCATCAGCTCCGTCGCTGCGCCGTCCAAAATGGTCGAGAGTGGAGCTCCACTCTTGTCGAATTCCTCCCTACTGTCAAAGATTCTGGCTATGACGTCCTTGGGCAATCTGCGATCCATGCACTCTCGAAGCAATCTGTATTCGGGTTGAAACAAGCTCTTGCCAAACACGAACAATCTGTCGTAATCCAACCAGTCGGGTCGGGACAACAGATTCATCAACAGATTGGTCTTTCCACAATTCAATTTTCCCCACTATCAAACCTCTTATGCTCTTGGGAAAGAACTCGTTATTCGACCTCTTGGTCGCGGCGTCGTTCCAAGATATATCTTTAATGTTCATCTTTGTTTGTTATTTTAGATTCTTTTCAAACACAATTTTTTTTTATGTTTTTCAAACTCTGTTTTTAATGTTATTATTATTTATTTATATCGCACCGTCGCGAGTTCTCTTCAATCCGGATCCACTCGTCATTTTGGCTAAATCTTGTATGGGCACCACAGCATCCTTAAAATCTTTCCAACTTTTCGGCGTTCGCTCTAACGCAGCTCGCTTCGCCGGCGGACTGATCAACTTGTCGATCAATGCATCGGCTGCCCTCTTGCCAGCCACAGAAGCTATCCTACCACTGGCTTCGGAAGCGGCTTTCTTACCAGCATCCAAAGCCGTCTTCTTACCGACCTCAAACGCGGTCGATGTGAGTTTTCTACCCGCATTGCTCGTGAACGCTCGCATTATAGAATCGACGACGATGCCAGAACCGCCTTGAACGTAAGTTCTGACGTATCCCCTGTTCTTTATCACCAACATATTTTATTTTTATGATATATTTTTGTTTTTTTCACTGGTAAATCGTTTTTGCCGTTTAAATACTTTTATTATTCTAGTGTAAGAATTTACTGTTTTATTTTTGTTTGTTTGTTTGTTTGTTTCTCTCTACTTATTATATACACATCAATCCTTCAATTCGTTCATCAGCCTTTTATACTGGTTTTTATTCAAAACCTTCTGTCTTAACAATTCGTCAGATACAGCAACTATCTGATTATCTAATCCCGTGTTACCAGCCCGTCTGCTCGCCATCAACAAACTCAATCTCTGAGACAGAGCGTCAGAATCGCTCGGAAGAAAAGTGGTTGTCACCCCTTTGCCAGTCACCGATTCGACGAACTTCTTGTTCATATCCCATATGGGTTTCACCACTTTCGTCCACTTGTAACCTCTGTTGGCTTTGGGTCTCGTCTCTCTGGCATCGTTATTTCTCTTCATGGCGTGGGTCTGGACCAGAATGTCTCCGTAATTGTCGAAATCCTGTTCCGTGTAATCGCCGGGCTTGTCGTAAAGGAGCAATCTCCGCAGACCATCAGTTACTTTATATTTATTCGAACCCACGATCAATTCATCATCATCCATTTCCACTTCTGTGTCGCCTACAAAAGTTCTACCGTCAGAATCCTTATAAATTCCATACGACTGATCTCTCTTACCGCCATCATCATCAGACGATGCGACGCTACTAGTGGTGATAGTCGAAGCCGTATCGTCACTCTCGCTCAAATCTGTTTGAATTCCCGTTGGAACGTAATCCGGTGTAGATTGAACGGAATACCGATTTCCAAAACTAGGTGGCAACGAACCCATTCTCAAAGAACTCTCCTTTATGGGTCTCAATTCTTCAACTATCTCCTTCCTGCTTCGCTCTTGACCCTCCGTCACGGGTTTAAATATTTTTGAGGCTTCGCGTCTGAGTTCCATCTCACCAAGACGTCTGCTTCTGTCAGCAGACTGAATGCTCTTCTTAGCACGTTCATACTCGCCTAAAATTAAATCTCGGCGCCTAGGATCCATCTGTAAAAACATCTTTCGTTTTAATTGTTTTTATTATTTTCAAAATTAAATGTTTAATTATATTTTTTTTATGTTTTAAGTAATAAAAAACTCTTTCCGTCTTAATATATAATAATCTGAAAATATTCACATCTCAACTGACTGTGTTAATTGAAGTTTAAAAATACATTTAAACAGTACATGACAAACCGGTTTCTGATTTAACACATTTTGACAGTAGTTTTTACATTTGTCAAAAGATTTTCATTCACACATCAATTCACTGAGTGTCAAATTAAGAGAGAATCCTTTTGATGACTGCGATTGCTATCATGAATATATTAAAAATTTTACCACTCAAAACCTAATTGAGCGGAAAATGCATTTTAAACATTCCGATAAGTGTTTGACTTTTTTTTTTTTCGAACGAACGCTTAACAGTCAATCTCTCTCATCAAGACAAAATACGACTATCTATTACAGATCATCTCTTTCGAACAAAAAAACCCTCAAAACTCAATTTCTATCCGTCCCATCAAGAGAAAACATGAATGTCTATAATACAGACCATATTCATAATCGACTCTTTTGAACAAAAAAACCTCATTCACTCATTACGATAACATGTGTTAGTTTTTTTTACTTCAGGAAGACGTGACTGGGTTCGCGAATTTCCAACACACCGACGACGACACTCTTCGTTCAGATCGAGTTTTACGAGAATTGAGCGATCCGATCACTCGATTAGCTGAGTTTGGAAATTTTCTCATAGTGGGGAATTCCCCTAATAATGTCATAAATGGGAAAAACACACCGCCTCAAAACAATTGAGAGTTCTGGATCACTGCCTCAAAACAATTGCGGGTTCTGGACCGCTGATCTAGAATCCCCAAGACCGTTTTTTGATGATGACCCAGAATTTTTTGCTTTTGCTCGCGTTCGCCAATGATGGATCAATGGTCTGATCTGCGATGGGAACGTCGACAAAAAATTAAGTACAAGATGAACATGAAGATGTACAATTTCACCCTTTTTTTAAAAACGCGCGTTCACCACGAGTATTTGAACGTTAAAAGTGCGATCTAGGAGTCACAAAAAAACATGAGGGGGATTCAAGATCATTGTACAGTTTTGTGAACAAGCGTGTGATTTAACACTGAATTCCACGTTGGTGAACGCATCGTGAACGTATGTTGTACACGTACATGTACAAGTGATAGTAAACTCTCAATTATCACCTACTCAGATGAAACTTGCAAAAGATGTTTTGATAAAAAAATCTTTGTCTAAAAAAACCTAACATAGCTTTTGACCCTTCATTGGGACGAGCTCCTTCCAATGAGGGGTCATAAGATATATTTGTGAGACAAAAAACTGAAAACATTAAATTTTAAATGGCGATTTTTGTATGTACCGCTGACTGTTTTTTCCCGTTAAGTTGGGTAATGAGTTAATAATCGGTACCTAATTGGATTCTGAAATAAAAGTGTTTCCACAAAGAAAAAGGCTGACAGTATTTGCTCATCATAAATGGTATAGCCATGCAGGTTATTAAGGTTCTAGATACAATTATACATAGTACTGTATATCCACAAATTCACAGGAGCTTTGAATGTTCTGATGAAAATTAGGAAAGGACAGGTATGAAAATCCACCTGTTCAGGGAGCAGCCCTCGAAATTGGCAACATCTTTCTACAGCAGTCAATTGCCGTAGAATATTCAAAGCTCTACGGCACTTCTACAGCATTTTACTTACCCTAGGTGTCTCTGCATTTATATCATACATGTACATTTATCTGTTTTCACTAACTTTGTTTCTTGTAACTGAGTTATATTATACACAAAATTGGGTAATATGTATGGTAAATGGTTTTGTGTTCTGAAATTATATTCATTAACATGGATACTCAAGAATGTGGGCTCCGCTTAATAACGAGGGCCATGCCCCGGGTCCCCCGACCAAGATGCCAGATGTGAGTTTTCTACCCGCATTGCTCGTGAACGCTCGCATTATAGAATCGACGACGATGCCAGAACCGCCTTGAACGTAAGTTCTGACGTATCCCCTGTTCTTTATCACCAACATATTTTATTTTTATGATATATTTTTGTTTTTTTCACTGGTAAATCGTTTTTGCCGTTTAAATACTTTTATTATTCTAGTGTAAGAATTTACTGTTTTATTTTTGTTTGTTTGTTTGTTTGTTTCTCTCTACTTATTATATACACATCAATCCTTCAATTCGTTCATCAGCCTTTTATACTGGTTTTTATTCAAAACCTTCTGTCTTAACAATTCGTCAGATATAGCAACTATCTGATTATCTAATCCTGTGTTACCAGCCCGTCTGCTCGCCATCAACAAACTCAATCTCTGAGACAGAGCGTCAGAATCGCTCGGAAGAAAAGTGGTTTTCACCCCTTTGCCAGTCACCGATTCGACGAACTTCTTGTTCATATCCCATATGGGTTTCACCACTTTCGTCCACTTGTAACCTCTGTTGGCTTTGGGTCTCGTCTCTCTGGCATCGTTATTTCTCTTCATGGCGTGGGTCTGGACCAGAATGTCTCCGTAATTATCGAAATCCTGTTCCGTGTAATCGCCGGGCTTGTCGTAAAGGAGCAATCTCCGCAGACCATCAGTTACTTTATATTTATTCGAACCCACGATCAATTCATCATCATCCATTTCCACTTCTGTGTCGCCTACAAAAGTTCTACCGTCAGAATCCTTATAAATTCCATACGACTGATCTCTCTTACCGCCATCATCATCAGACGATGCGACGCTACTAGTGGTGATAGTCGAAGCCGTATCGTCACTCTCGCTCAAATCTGTTTGAATTCCCGTTGGAACGTAATCCGGTGTAGATTGAACGGAATACCGATTTCCAAAACTAGGTGGCAACGAACCCATTCTCAAAGAACTCTCCTTTATGGGTCTCAATTCTTCAACTATCTCCTTCCTGCTTCGCTCTTGACCCTCCGTCACGGGTTTAAATATTTTTGAGGCTTCGCGTCTGAGTTCCATCTCACCAAGACGTCTGCTTCTGTCAGCAGACTGAATGCTCTTCTTAGCACGTTCATACTCGCCTAAAATTAAATCTCGGCGCCTAGGATCCATCTGTAAAAACATCTTTCGTTTTAATTGTTTTTATTATTTTCAAAATTAAATGTTTAATTATATTTTTTTTATGTTTTAAGTAATAAAAAACTCTTTCCGTCTTAATATATAATAATCTGAAAATATTCACATCTCAACTGACTGTGTTAATTGAAGTTTAAAAGTACATTTAAACAGTACATGACAAACCGGTTTCTGATTTAACACATTTTGACAGTAGTTTTTACATTTGTCAAAAGATTTTCATTCACACATCAATTCACTGAGTGTCAAATTAAGAGAGAATCCTTTTGATGACTGCGATTGCTATCATGAATATATTAAAAATTTTACCACTCAAAACCTAATTGAGCGGAAAATGCATTTTAAACATTCCGATAAGTGTTTGACTTTTTTTTTTTTCGAACGAACGCTTAACAGTCAATCTCTCTCATCAAGACAAAATACGACTATCTATTACAGATCATCTCTTTCGAACAAAAAAAACCCTCAAAACTCAATTTCTATCCGTCCCATCAAGAGAAAACATGAATGTCTATAATACAGACCATATTCATAATCGACTCTTTTGAACAAAAAAACCTCATTCACTCATTACGATAACATGTGTTAGTTTTTTTTACTTCAGGAAGACGTGACTGGGTTCGCGAATTTCCAACACACCGACGACGACACTCTTCGTTCAGATCGAGTTTTACGAGAATTGAGCGATCCGATCACTCGATTAGCTGAGTTTGGGAATTTTCTCATAGTGGGGAATTCCCCTAATAATGTCATAAATGGGAAAAACACACCGCCTCAAAACAATTGAGAGTTCTGGATCACTGCCTCAAAACAACTGCGGGTTCTGGACCGCTGATCTAGAATCCCCAAGACCGTTTTTTGATGATGACCCAGAATTTTTTGCTTTTGCTCGCGTTCGCCAATGATGGATCAATGGTCTGATCTGCGATGGGAACGTCGACAAAAAATTAAGTACAAGATGAACATGAAGATGTACAATTTCACCCTTTTTTTAAAAACGCGCGTTCACCACGAGTATTTGAACGTTAAAAGTGCGATCTAGGAGTCACAAAAAAACATGAGGGGGATTCAAGATCATTGTACAGTTTTGTGAACAAGCGTGTGATTTAACACTGAATTCCACGTTGGTGAACGCATCGTGAACGTATGTTGTACACGTACATGTACAAGTGATAGTAAACTCTCAATTATCACCTACTCAGATGAAACTTGCAAAAGATGTTTTGATAAAAAAATCTTTGTCTAAAAAAACCTAACATAGCTTTTGACCCTTCATTGGGACGAGCTCCTTCCAATGAGGGGTCATAAGATATATTTGTGAGACAAAAAACTGAAAACATTAAATTTTAAATGGCGATTTTTGTATGTACCGCTGACTGTTTTTTCCCGTTAAGTTGGGTAATGAGTTAATAATCGGTACCTAATTGGATTCTGAAATAAAAGTGTTTCCACAAAGAAAAAGGCTGACAGTATTTGCTCATCATAAATGGTATAGCCATGCAGGTTATTAAGGTTCTAGATACAATTATACATAGTACTGTATATCCACAAATTCACAGGAGCTTTGAATGTTCTGATGAAAATTAGGAAAGGACAGGTATGAAAATCCACCTGTTCAGGGAGCAGCCCTCGAAATTGGCAACATCTTTCTACAGCAGTCAATTGCCGTAGAATATTCAAAGCTCTACGGCACTTCTACAGCATTTTACTTACCCTAGGTGTCTCTGCATTTATATCATACATGTACATTTATCTGTTTTCACTAACTTTGTTTCTTGTAACTGAGTTATATTATACACAAAATTGGGTAATAATATTTTTTAAAGAATTTTTTAATAAAATATATGCATCCTTTCACAATCAAGATTCTGCTGACAATAGACACATTATGCAGCAGTGGTTTGATTGTGAAAGGACTTGACTAGAAATCACTGCTAAGCCACTGGATGTGGTCAGGTATGAATTTAGAACAATTGTCCAGGTCCTTGAGTCTCAAAAGGACAGTACATGTAGCTGCAAAGTTTTGTTTCTTTGCCGGCCATATTTTTCTAAGGCAATTTCAAAGGAAATTTTGCTGTAGAAAACAGCTTTTTCTACAGCAATGCTTATTGCTGTAGATGAAATTCGAGGGCTGCAGGGAGCAAAATGACCGGGATCGCATCGCAAAATGCGATGAAATATCCACACATAGCGATACAACTTTAGGTCTATGAATCGCAAAGTGCCAATGCAAATTACGAGGCCGGATTAATTTATTTCGAAAAATCTTTTTAACTTTGTACGCTATCACATTCACCAGCGGGGAACCCGGAAGAGACTAGTCTCCATGTCATTCATTTGCTCAGACCCCCTCTAAGAGACAATTGTGCTGTACACATATGCAGTTGCGCCTGTTACCAAATATTGACCAGGTTTTTCCAAAACGCGCACTCGTTTCGGGAAATCTCTGTCAATATTTGGTAACAGACAACTGCGCACGTGTACAGCTAAATCAATGGAGCAATTATTCTTTTGATTCAAGGGATTATTTATCCGAAAATTGAGGTAATTTGAATGTCAAAATTTTAGAGAATAGCATCAACTTTGGAAGTTCCTAATTTGCGGCATCTCTGATGTGTTCGCAATCTGAGTTGTGCTCGTTGCAAATCATTATAGAGGCATGCATACAATTGCTTGCCCCATTTTAATTGCAGGCATGTTTAGGGGCACAAGCACAATTGCGCACCTTTCTGGCATAGGCCTGAATCCTTAAGAAATTTGATTCATTCCTCTGTCATCACATAACATTTTATGCTCTCAGAATCAACCAGAATGCATCTCCTGCCCTCCGAAATTTCAAATTTTCCCAGGGGAGAAGGGCACCCTGGACTCGCCACCAATGGGCAGGGGGGGGGGGGTGGAGAAGGGCACCTGCTCTTGTGCTCGCGCCCAGCGAACCACTTTACGGTTCCGACTTCGCGTCATCTGCTGTGACCGTCAAGAAAAAACTGCGATGCAAAATTTTCAAAACAATTTGCTCCCTGCTGTTATGTGTGACAGGATGAAATTTTTTAACATTCCAAGGCCTGTCAAATTCTGTATATATGCTTGAAAAGCACAAGCATGTTTCAGCAAATAAGCTCCTGCATTTAACCCAATGGTTCATTGGCTGAAAATATGTCAGCACTTGTTATGCTTTCGATGAATTAGAAATTATTGTTGAATGTTGAGTGGAATTTTCACTCCATCAGTGACTTGCTGATAATACACTCTCCATGTATTGAAAGAGGCACACAGGCACTATTTACACATACCTTTTTTAATTTTGTAAATGTTATTCATTCAAATCAACTGTGTTGGCTGATTTTATGATGGAAATATTCAGGAACCTGCAATTAAATGTAAAAAAAACTAGTAGGGGTATTCAAGTACCAGAGGAATTTGATTAATTTATAAGTAATGAAGATAAAATGAGCATGTATTCTCTTATATCTTGTTGGAGAAGTCTCATTAACATCTGTCAAACAAGATACAAATGATTGCATTGGTTTTAGATTACTGAGGCCGAAAAAAAATTTTTCGTATAACTAAAAAAAATTCATTTTTTTGCTTCTAAAACATCGCCTTTGACCCCTTATTGGAACAAGCGTTAGACACTCGTTGCAATGATTGGCCATAAGCTATGTTATTGGAAAAAAAAGAATGAATAGTGATTTTTGTATATAGCAATGGGCCACTGGCAGGTTTTGGCCATTACATTAGGTAAAAGGTTAATACCAAAAATCTTTGGCTACTATTGACTTCTCCACCTGTGTGTGATACAGTGGAGCCATGTTAATTTGAACAGCTACTTTGCCAATGACAACTAATCAATTACTGTAAGTATATAGGGATTTGGTCATTTTCCTGTATTTCAGAAGTAAAATGAGCATTTATTCCATTATATCTTGTTTGGCAGATCTCATAAAGCTCTGTCGAACACGAAAACATAGATTACAAGACTGTACTGGATGCAATGAAATGATATGTCTCCAAACAAGGGGAGTCTGGTGATTATCAGAGAAGTTTTTTGACCTATCATAATATTGTTTATTCAATTAACAGGAGTCAACTTTAGAACGTATATGCAATTCACGGGTCAAATCTGTACTAAAAGTATGGTAAATGGTTTTGTGTTCTGAAATTATATTCATTAACATGGATACTCAAGAATGTGGGCTCCGCTTAATAACGAGGGCCATGCCCCGGGTCCCCCGACCAAGATGCCAAATTCAAGGGGAGCTCCCCCCCCACTATTTTTCCAGAGTTAACAATTTCTGACGGATTAGGCAATGATCCCCTTGTGAATTATTACCATGGTCGGCCCTGTGCGTTAGTACGCTCCCCCAAATTTCAAATCCTTGATCCGCCCCTGACTATCTAATTTGTTTCAAGAGCATGGTCTTTATCAGACGTGAAAGGCGTTAGGAGTAAAATTTTCAAAAGAATACCAAAAAAGGGGCATAACTCCAGTAAAAATCAGTGGAGTGTGGCCATGTTCGAACTTGACTAAGTAAGCTGCATACCACATTTCGGTTCAATCAAAACATCCAAACTAATGTTATCATCGGGACAACAAAAAAATGTATTTTATAAATCAAAAAAGGAGACTAACTCCAGTAAAAATTGACGGAGCAATCCCATTGTTGAACTTGACCCGCATTTCCACCCAAGTAAGGCACCTACCAAATTTAGTTTCAGTAAAATCATCCAAACTAAAGTAATCATCTGGACAAGAGTGTGACGGACGGATGGACGGACGGACACTGCTGATTACAATAATCCCACAAAGGGCCGGGAACAAAAAAAAGCTATTGGCACAACTTCAAATCCTCAATGGTCAGTGTTAGAAGGAGCTTAAAAATATATTTTTGCTCATAAAACAGCAGTTAGGCCATTGTAAACAAGATGTGTGGCTGGGGTTAACCCTACTTTAGACATGCGACCCCAAAACTTTTCTTGGCCAGTCAAAAAATCCCCCATTGTGGTGTGGGTACTACAGCCTTCAGGAGTGAGGGAAAATTAATTTTTCGGACTATTTTCATTTTCTGTCTAAAAAACAGCTTATAACCACTCATTGGAAGAAGCTTGTTGAGCTCGTCCCAATGAGGGGTATAAGCTGATTTTTTGAGACAAAAAAAGAAAAGTTACCATTATTCAAGAATTGATTTGACAACTGTTGTCTGCTATTTGGGTAAGGTATTAAACAATTTACCATAATTTACCACCAGTGTACACAGGTGTTATGAGTATTTTGTGACTGAAAAATGTGACCACTATTGCTCTTTGGGGCAGAGTTAAAATCCTCCCCCTCCCCCCCCCCCCCCCCCCCCCCCACACACACAAAAAAAAGAACAGTGAAAATGCACACACAAATCCTATTATGTAGGATTGAATATGCTACCAGGGTATGAAATTTGAAATCCTGAACAACAGGGTTTGAAGCAGGATTAGAATTTTGCAAGAATCAGAGAATCTGATTCTCGTAATCATTCTCTGAACAGTGGAATAGAATGGGCATCACTTTTTAAACCCCACCATTAGATTCCTGTTAATTGGTTGAGTGCTACATTATTTTTGGAAGTTGGAATTTGTTCATATACATTTGCATTATTAAAAATTTAGGCACTCTTCAATAATTTTTAATCATGCAAATCTATATGTTCATATATCTCCAATAATTTTTAATAATGCAAATCTATATGAACACAATTGTATTTGCTTATGACTGAATATGAAAAAAAACAAATGTTGGTCATAACTTTTGGTGCCCTCTACACCCCCATCCCTTCCCCCTGGCACTTTTTAAAAAACCTCATTATTAGAATCCCGATAAAAAACTGTGCACTTTGGATGGCCCATGTTCATTTCTATAGCAAACATACAGACATACACCCCCCGCCATCCTGTGCGTTGTGCCCCTCCCCAACCCCATGAGTTAAAAAAAACACCATTAGATTACTGGTAAAAAGTTACCCTAGTAGACCCCTTTGAAGACCTATGTCAGTGAGAGAAATTTTTGTCAGAATATTTGGTGCCCCTGCACACCCCCACCCCTCCCTCACCCACCAGCATTTTTAGCTCACCTGACTGGAAGTCAGTGTGAGCTTTTGCCATCACTTTGCGTCCGTCGTCCGTTAACTTTCGCAACTCGGTCTTCTCCTTCAAAACCACTAGCCCAAACTTAAACAAATTTGACATACATAGTTTTGGGGGTATCCTCTTTCCAGTTTGTTAAAATGAACTCGGTGCCCCCAATGGGGTGGGGGTGATGCCCCAAAAGCATCAATTTCTCCTGAAATCCTCTTCTTATGAAACACCAGTCAGAATGCTTTGATATTTGGTATGTGAGCTCCTTTGGTACTCAAGATTCGAGTTTGTTCAAAGAAATTTTCTCGGTCAATATTTGGGCTCATTACGGGACGATCCCCATTTTGTGCCCCGCCCAAAATTTTTATTTTCTGAACCGAGAGGCGGATTTGAACCAAGTTTGCTATGAGGTATTATTGGATCCTAAGTACTTGATTCATGCCGAAAAAATTTTTCCCGCTGCCCCGTGGGAACCTCAGGAGCTAAAAATAGAAAAAATTCAAACGCCCATATCTCCAAAACTGCACGGCACTGAAACTTTTTATTTGGTGTGAAGCTTTCTTAGGACCAATAGAAAAGAATGCTGAAAAAAATTCGCTATCGGTTTTTACAAAAGGTACAGTTCTGGGACTTTGAAAAAGTGCTGAGTCAGCATTATTTAACACTGAAGGTAATGGGAAAAATATAAAATAATCTTTTTCTCCCCAACCACTGCTCCAAAAGCTTTCATATTTCACATATAACATCTATGGAAGATTGATTCACATGGTTGCTGAAATTTAACTCCTGGGCGCATATTTGGGCACTCTACATAACAGGTGCCCGAATGCTCAAATTAGTGCAGTATGAGGGATATTCTTTAAAAATCTTCTCCAGATCCAACAGTCAGAATCTTTTGATATTTGGTATTTTGATATTTGGTATACAACATTCTTAGGGAAGGGAGATTCGGGTTTGTTTAAGCCAAGTCCCTGGGTTCATATTTGGTTCATATTTGGGCTCCCTGTGGGACCCAGAATTTTAACTTAGTGCAAGATAAGGACTATTCTTTAAAAACTTCTTCAGATCCACCAGTCAGAATTCCTTCATATTTGATATACAACATCTCTAGGGAAGTCAAATTTGAGTTTGTTCAAATCGAGTCCCTAAGTTCATATTTGGGTTCTCTATGGGAGCCTGAATTGTTACTTAGTGCAATATGATGACTACTTTTAAAAATCATCTTCTTCAGATCTACCAGTCGGAATTCTTTCATATTTGGTGTACAACATCTCTGGGGAGGTCAGATTTAGGTTCATTCAAATCGGGTCCTTGGGTTCATATTTGGGCTTCCTATGGGAACCAGAATTTAAACTTAGTGCAATATGTGGAATTTTGTTTAAAAATCTTCTTCAGATCTACCAGTCAGAATCTTTTCATATTTGATATATAACATCTCGGGGAGGGGGGGGGGGCAGATTAAAGTTTGTTTAAATGGAGTCCTTGGGTCAATATTTTGGGCTCTCTATGGGAGCCCGAATTTTAACTTGGTGCAATATGTGGAATATGCTTTAAAAAATTTCTTCTTCAGAACCACCAGTCAGAATCATTTCATATTTGGTATTACTGTATACGACATCTATAGGGGGGTTAGATTTAAAAAAAATTCCTGCTGCCCTGTGGGAACCTCAGGAACTAAAAATAGAAAAAGAAAGCTGTATTTTCAGAGCAAATAGTTCTGATTTAACTGTATTTAATAGCCTCATTGGCTATATCATGGAGGCATTGTTTTATAAGTTTATTGGCATTTAACTCATCTTCAGGGTAACATTTTTATTCTCTCTGTGGTTCTGATCCCTGAAGCCTAAATACCTGCATTCCTTTTGTACAACTTGATCCAGGTGAGCGTTTAGGCTCACTTGAGCCTCTGGTTTTTAAACCTCACCACTACATTCTTATAAAAAAAAATTACCCCTAGTAGACCCCTTTGAAGACCTATATTGGTGACAAGAGATGTTCGTCATAACTTTTGGTGCCCCTCTACACCCCTCCCCTCCCCCCCCCCCCCCCCCCCCACACCGGCAATTTTTTAAACATCATCACTGGATTCCTGATAAAAAATTACCCCTTACGGAATTTGTGACCGGTTGAGACCAAGACTTATTAATCGGTTAAGTATTTTCAGCCCCATTTTTCACAGGTTTGTTAAGTGGAAACTATGCACTTTTATTGACTTCCTTAATTTGGGAATTTTCAGTTTGAAATTTACAAACCCAGTTATTTGGGAATGTGGTCCAATATTGGCCCCTAACTACACCTTTGTTGATCCCATGCTAGTTTTGGTAGGATCAAGCGTCTTTGACAGACAGTACTGTTGAAAGTGATGAGAAGCTTCAAAAAATATTTTGTGGGGGCATTTTACATACTTTACATAATTTCTTGCTATTTTACTAAGTACTCTTGGTGAGGCATACGAGCGGCACCCAATTGTATTTGTATTACAAGTGTTTGATGGAGAGCTGGATGGTATACCAAATTTCTGGTGCAATATTAATTTCATGCTAATATTGATTTAATGCACCCAGCTAAATGTAAAATATTGAGGCTTCATTATCATAAAATGTCCCATTCATTGTAAAAAATGATCTGGCAACAGGACATTTAACCAAACATGATGATAAGAAGAGTCCATGGATTGATTTTTCTCACAAGCACTCGCTACTAGATATTTGATGTAAAGAAAAAACAGAGTTTTTTCTCTCTTGAAACTTTTTTTAATCAAATGACCGGTGGTGTGTGCCTGTATCATTTCCAACATTATAAATTTTTAACAATTTAAAAAAAAAAATGAATAAACAATTTACCTTATATCTGCATATCTATGTCACTGTTTCCCTGTTGGTATTACTGTACCTCCATGTATAATTCAATATGAACTCTCTTGTGAACTACTGTTGTTACAGATTTAATTTCTAACCTGTAACAATAACAATTAACAAAGTAGTTCATATACATGCAGTTAGAGTAGCGGAACAGGGAAACAATGATACTAGATAATTGTATGTATTGCAACATGGAATTCTACCGTTCATGGTGTATCGAGATATATATCAAATAGTTACCCAAGCGTATCACCCAATGATCCAATTCCTTCTGATCTTCAGCTATGAAGTGAAGTGTTGGTATATGATGTCGACACAGATTAATGTACCAACATTGTGGTAAAACTGAAATATAGACTTACCGGTACTGCAGATGAATCCAGGTTTCTTGGAGAGACCCAAACTGGAAATCTGAATACCACTCTGCTCTAACGTGATGTTGTTTTAACTTATTTGAACATTTTTCTGTTATCTTGTGTTATTAACATATCTTACAAACTGAAAGAAAAATTAATTCAACTTGATCTTAGTTGTGGTATAATCGTATTTGTTATATTCCCAAATACCCATATTGGACTTTCATAAGTCAACCTATTGTTAGTCTGAACATTATTACAATATATCAACAACTAAGTCTTACTTACAGCACAGTGAATACCTAGTACCCACTACTACCCAGTGATTTGGCTAAGTATTCTGACGAATAACGATTTCGAAATATTTCCAGTAATAAGGAGATTATTTTTTTACTTTTTTTTATTTCAATGATATAATTCTTTGGAGGGTGAAATAAATTATAATTATGGCAAAGAGACCATGTTGAAAAACTTCACATTTTCACGATCAAACACATTTATAATGCACCATAAAAGATATGATCTCAACAGAACTGAACTGGAAAGTTAAAAACTAAAATTTCAAACTTTTAATTTTCTCTTTAAAACAAAGTAGACAAGACAGAAGCCTACAGTGACCATGAAAGTTTATTTTAATTTTTAATGAGATTTTCTTAAATTGATAAAAAAAAATTCACTAAACATATTGAATACTGAATAGACTTACATGTTTTGTAACCTTACTCATCAGGGAAGCAGGTGAGTTCGGACTTTTACCAGTTCGGCCTAAATGACTTCGGCCCATTTGGTGAGTTCGGCCCAAGTGAGTTCGGTCCACGTGTAAGTGACTTCGGCCCAATTGGTGATTTCGTCCCAAGTGAGTTCTGTCCATGTACAAGTAAATTTGGTCAACGTGTAAGTGAGTTCAGCCCAGTCATAAATCTCCATTCCAACCACATACGGCCAAGTTATAAATTAAAAACAGCTGAATCATTGTTTCCAGTGACTTGGCCCTTTTCAAAGCTTTGTCCAACAATTGAAAAAACGTCAAAAACAAAAACATTCCGATTAGTCTTTTGCTGTTTTATATATCGTGTCTGTACAATCATTACTCCATTCTGTTTGTGGTTATAAGTCTAAACCGCAATTCTCACGGCTTATTGTTTTTACAAAAACCGTAAACATGAAATGGCCAAATTTCAAAAAGGTGAATAGTATGCACATCAGTTCCAAAATGGATAGTGATAATAACTGTATTAAATGTAGTTCATTGGTTAGGCCCCGGCAGGAGGCATTGCAGTTATTATAGGTTTTGACAAATGAATTTGGAGATCAACCATGTGAGGCTGTTCCTAACCTGGCATCATATCTTGCCAGGAATGCAAATTATCAACAACAAGCCACAAGACCTAAAAAGTCAGGTAAACGAAAAAAAAGACTACAAAAAAGTTTTCAACAAACTAAAAGAAATTTTAGGCGAACAAATCAAGCTTCAGGGGGTTGTAATGGATTTTGAAGCAGCTATGTGGTTTGCTGCTTGGCACGAATTTCAAGAAGTTTCTGCAGTGGGTTGTGCGTTTCACTGGACTCAGGCTTTATGGAGAAAAGTTCAGGTAAGACTAAGTAAAGAATACATGGAAAATAGAGGCCTTCATAAATTTGTGAGGAAAATAATGGCATTGTGCTTTATCCCCGCTGAACAAATACCAACAATGTTCGAACGATTGTCTGAGGAAGCCACTGGTGAGAAACAATTATCATTTGTTAATTAAGTCAGAAACACTTGGATAGATGGGGATATGTGGCAACCCAAAGACTGGTCGTTTTTTTATCAATCAGTGCGAACCAATAATGATGTGGAAGGTTGGCACAACCGCATCAACCAACATGCACAAAATGGCCTCCCATTTTATAGATTATAAGAAAAACTATTCAGTGAATGTAAATTTACATCTGTCGAGATTCGGCTTGTGTTGGAAAATAAGCTTCAGCGCTACCAAAGGAAGCAATATAGAAACATTCAAAGTGAATTGTTTGACTCTTGGGAATCATTTAGCAAGGAGAAAATTTCCACAAAGAAACTTTTTTAAAAATGTTCCAAATTGTACACTCCTTCTTGTCAGTGAATGTTGTTTTACCTTGTTTGTATTTGTATATCAATGGGGCCGAACTCACTTTTCACTGGGCCGAATTCACCCTGTCCGAACTCACTTTCGTGGGCCAAACTCACTTTTCTGGGCCGAAATCACTTGGGCCGAACTGGTAAAAGTCCGAACTCACTCGCATTCACTCATCAGTATTATCTCATTGTTTAAAAAGTCACCTGTTCTTCCCTAAAGTAATCATATGTATCATGTAAGCTGCTTTTTTCATCTCCTTCCCAAAACAGCCCAATTCCCTCCACCCCCCTTTCCAAACCAAAAATGATGACTGAAATCTTGTACCATTATGCTGGTGTTTAGATTTCTTGCCCACCACACAAATAAGTTAAAATAAAAAATAGTGTATTTCACGCCACATGGCCGCTAAATTGGGCAGTTACCAGTAAGGATTGCAAATGTTGGGGTTTTGTTGGTATCGATTTGTTAAATTTCACCATATAATTTTTAAAACTAATTGAATATTGAGAGAATCTGAATCAACAGAGTGTCACAATTTACTAAAATCAGGTGTGAGCCTGCAGTGCATGAACATTAGCCGAAAACGGCCCAAATTCGTAAATTTTAATTGAAAAATTGGTAAAAAATGTGTTTTCCCCCCCAAATATGAAATAAGGACATACCGTATATAGAGAATTTATTAAAAATCTAATTTTATTTCGACAAATTTACATGACAATTGAATTATGTAAATTTACAGAAAATAAAATTTCTGTATTCCAGTCACAAATTACTGAATTTAGTCAAGCTGAAATCAGTTAGGCATAATTTATTAGCTCAACTGACAACTATCTCATCCCTGCAAAACTAAAAAAAAATATTGAGAATTTGAGTGGGATGAAAATTTTAAAAGAAAGGCACCAAAGTATGCTCAAAACAAACGCCGAATAATATTGTTCTAGTCGTTTTCATCATTTCTCACCTGCATTCAGCAAAAATGTTGACAGTGCTCTGACAGCGTTGTGATGTTTTGTGTATTTAGTAAGCAAATTTGCTCCGACAGAATTGATATTAAACCTTTATTTGGGAAGATGGCATGATGCGAAATAATCTAAATTGCCTTTTTTCTTACATCTTGAACTGAACCGTTCCATTCTTTGCAACGATCACACAGTTTACTCGTAGATTTTCAACGCATTTCTTTGGTTTGATTTCTATGGTATGGAAGCGTATTGGTGCCAACAAGTACAAAAAAATTGGATGTCATAAGTCCTAATGATGAGATATTATCTCATCATTAGGAGTTATTTTCTCATCATTAGGACTTATTATCTCATCATTAGGACTTTTTATCTCATCATTATGAGATATTATCTCATCATTATGACTTTTTATCTCATCATTATGAGATATTATCTCATCATTAGGAGATATTATCTCATCATTAGGACTTTTTATCTCATCATTATGAGATATTATCTCATCATTAGGACTTTTTATCTCATCATTATGAGATATTATCTCATCATTAGGAGATATTATCTCATCATTAGGACTTTTTATCTCATCATTATGAGATATTATCTCATCATTAGGAGATATTATCTCATCATTAGGACTTTTTATCTCATCATTAGGAGATAATATCTCATCATTACGAGATATTATCTCATCAATAGGAGATATCTCATCATTAGGACTTTTTATCTCATCATTAGGAGATATTATCTCATCATTATGAGATATTATCTCATCATTAGGACTTTTTATCTCATCATTAGGAGATAATATCTCATCATTACGAGATATTATCTCATCATTAGGACTTTTTATCTCATCATTATGAGATATTATCTCATCATTATGACTTTTTATCTCATCATTAGGAGATATTATCTCATCATTAGGACTTTTTATCTCATCATTATGAGATATTATCTCATCATTAGGACTTTTTATCTCATCATTAGGAGATAATATCTCATCATTAGGAGATATTATCTCATCATTAGGAGATATTATCTCATCATTAGGACTTTTTATCTCATCATTAGGAGATATTATCTCATCATTAGGAGATATTATCTCATCATTAGGACTTTTTATCTCATCATTAGGAGATATTATCTCATCATTAGGAGATATTATCTCATCATTAGGACTTTTTATCTCATCATTAGGAGATAATATCTCATCATTACGAGATATTATCTCATCATTAGGAGATATTATCTCATCATTAGGACTTTTTATCTCATCATTAGGAGATATTATCTCATCATTAGGAGATATTATCTCATCATTAGGGCTTTTTATCTCATCATTAGGAGATAATATCTCATCATTACGAGATATTATCTCATCATTAGGAGATATTATCTCATCATTAGGACTTTTTATCTCATCATTAGGAGATATTATCTCATCATTAGGAGATATTATCTCATCATTAGGACTTTTTATCTCATCATTAGGAGATAATATCTCATCATTACGAGATATTATCTCATCATTACAAGATATTATCTCATCATTAGGACTTTTTATCTCATCATTACGAGATATTATCTCATCATTAGGACTTATTATCTAATCATTAGGAGATAATATCTCATCATTACGAGATATTATCTCATCATTAGGACTTATTATCTCATCATTAGGACTTATTATTTCATCATTAGGAGATATCTTCTATTCCTAGTTTATGGCTATGACGTTTGTTCCATGTCTACGGAAGCGTATTAGGGACTTGATAAAAAATAATTCTCAGACCCAGAAAGTCGAAATTTCAACTCAAAATTTTGACATAAAATCTCGAAATTTCGACTTGATATCTCGAAATTTCGACTTAAAATCTCGAAATTTTGACTTTTTATCTGGAAATTTTGACTTGAAATCTCGAAATTTCGACTTAATATCTCGAAATTTCGACTTAAAATTCCGAAATTTCGACTTTTTATCTCGAAATTTCGAGATTTCCTCTCGCTTGGAATGCACATGGTCATTTGCTCATTAGCAGTGTTCAATAGATTCCGATACACCAGGTTCTGAGTTCTAGCAAATTCTTACCGAACCGACAGGACAGGGATGCTGCCCACCCCACCTCCGACCTTTAAGAGTACCGTTAACGCACTTTTCAATAAAATCCAATAAATGAGGTTCATTGAAGACTTCCCACATGCCCTTGGAAATCTTCTCTATCGCACCATTATAGACCACAGAGGTTCACTGAAGACTACCACATGACACGCCCCCTGGGTGTCTTCCCCATCCCGCCATTATACATCACAAAAAGAGCGATACATCAAATAATATCAATGCACACATGCGTCTCCCACCCTCTGATAAGTAATTCTGCATCAGCCCTCCCCCCCCCCCCCACCCCACCACCCCAGTCCCTGAAAGTGCTGTCCAGTAAATATCACCGGAGTATTTATTTATTGGTGTTTAAAGTCACATATTTTTACACAATGGGTAATCGTGACCACAACACGGAGATAAAGTCAAGTTTAGTCAATCGTTTATACTCATTTTAGAGAACTTCCACCCAAGCATTGATGAATGGCTCCTATATTTTAACAGTAAAACAGAGTTTGTTTACAACAGTAAACAAGCACTAAGCACCACTTCACGTACAGGGGGTACCCTCAGTGAATCACAGGAGTAGTAGTCTACCCTTACGAAGATATGCTGCCCAGTAAATAGCACTGGGGTATTTTCCCTTACGGAGAGGTGCTACTTTTTACCCACGACACTACCGAAATATTACAGAAGAAAAAATAACAAAAACGAGAATCAAAACGAGACACATGTCACCCAAGTGAAGCGTCATTGTGTGGATAAACAGCCAATACGCCCCCCCCCCCCCCTTCCGAACCACCACCAACAAGTCAAATTATAGGGGATGCATTGCCAGAAGTGTATGCTGTAAGTTTTTGAGCAGCGCACTGGGTAAAACTGATATTTATTGGGCAGCACTGTGGGAGAAACATGTGCGCGCTGAGATCATTTGGATGTCTGCCGTAAACTTTAGGAAGCTGTGTGGTCGGGTGTATTACATTCTTATTTACCGTTAGCGAACTGACTAGCAAATTCCATGGATAAAACTGGACATTTTATGGGGGTGGACTGTTGTACTCTTCCGGAAAAAAACAATGTACCTCGTGGAGGGCCATGCGAATCAACACATTGTGGTGGTGACTGCGTGCGCGCAGACGTGGTGTGTGTGCGGGGGAGGGGGGGGGGGCTCACATGTATTCATTTCCGGACTAGACAGGTATAGGGAAGGTATATAGCCAAAAATTACATACTTGAAAGGGTATATGTATTGATAAGGAGGTTACAGTTTTCAAAATTATGAGTCTTTCCCCCTGGGTGTCCCTGGCATATCCGGTTGGATATCGATGTTTGTGTTTGGGAGAAGTTTGTTTGTATTTAACCACATTTCAACAGCCAGGGTGACATCGTGTTGTTGGGCAGTTTAACGGTGGGCGTAAGCCAGAGAGAACAATCATGCAGCGTGCGAGCAACTGACATACTGTCGAACTTTGCACAAGCAGACTTAGTTGCGGGTTGAAAGCAAGTGAATCATCGATGTGCCGCACGCCTTTGTACACAACGTCTTCGTGCCCCGCATGATGGGATGAAGAGTTTTTTACCCAAAGCAGTCACCTCTGATCAGGATCGAACTGCCGATATTTCGGTTTTAAAGTGTAATGCTCTAATCACTTCGTCACCGCTCTCCTCATCGGGGAGGGGTGGCGTCGGGATGGCCTGTTATATTACATGTTGTAAGGGATTAAGATAATGGATTTTTACTCTTCGAAATATATCATACACTTATTTTAATCTCGGCAAATGGAATTTTACTCGTATCGAGTGGAAATAAATTTAGGTTCTGGGTTTAATGTGCAGGGTGGGGGACAAAATGGGGTTAATGTTGATGGCAATGTGGTAAGTGAACAAGTGTTCTTTTCAAACATTCGATGGCCCTGATAAGGGTCGTCTTATGGACGAACCGAGCGGTCCATTGAAGATTGCCAGTGGTTGGAGCTTTGAACTTTAAACCGAGATGTTCACAGATTGATCATGACTAGCGGTAACGGAATTGTGCCCTTGGGTAAGGCACTTAATCCCGATTGCCCACATGGTGGCACGGTGTAGCTGTGTACTAAGGCGCACTGTGTTTACGTCCATGGAGCACTTGCCTTCTTCAACCAACGATGACTCTCTGCAGAGTTAGTACGTTGGGGAGTATGACAGTTGCTCGCTCGCTGCTGGTTTTCTCCGGCTCTCACCACCCGTAAAACTGCCAGACACGAGGTGACCCTGGCTGACCGTAAATAAAGGTAAACCGCAATACAAAATTCAAGCTTACAGTTATTCCCCAAAACCAGGCACAGGGATAGGATCTCAAATCCCCCCCCCCCCTCCCCCCCCCCCCGACATGGTGGGTCGAGAGGTAAATATTCCGACAGTGTTCCCGGATCGCTGACCGTTGATACGAACTTGAATCCTAACTCAATATTTTTTCGTAAAACAATAATTAACGAAACCCCAAATGTTCGTATAGTATTATTATTATTTTCAAGAATTACTTTCGTTTCACAAAAGTAATTCTTTATTATAATAATAATAAACGACGCAAGCGTTTACACACAAAGGATATATGAAACCTAAAGATAGTTTTGTACAATGAAAAATGTGGTATCGTTGTCGTGAGGGCGGCCATATGTTTTCCAACAGACAACTTGAAAAATTCCAACACGGACAGGGTCATGGGTCGCACCCTCCCCACCCCCCTCTTCACCATTTTAGCTGAAGGACATACCATTCTAGCGTTAGTTTCATTAAAACCTTGGATGGCAGTGTAAATAAACTATGGAGGAGTAATGGTGCCACCAACACAAGTTATGGTCAGCATGCAGCTGTGTCAGTCATAGTGACCGAAACTCTGCCGAAACAACCAGCAATTATCTAAGTTATCTTTCTATACCTACCCTATACCTGTCTTATCCAGAATTTAATATAGGTGAGTCCCCACCCCCACCACAATGTTATCCCCAAGACGAATAAAATAATTTCCAATGCATTAGGATGTACGGACAATACACTGGCTTCTGATTTCTAACAAACTCTCGCCCTACCCGACCGGACAGGAATACACCCCCCCCCCCCCCCCCCCCACACACACACACCCGAACCTTGACATTTCTGCCAGCTTGGGGTAGGCCTCCTTTCATTCATTAACATTAACGACCACTCCAAGTGGAATATTGTTTTCCGGACGAGTACAACAGACCTCACCCATACAAATGCTCAATTTTGTCCATCGACTTCGCCATCCGTTACCTAACTGTAAATATGAATTTAGTCCAACCCCCATCCAGCATCCTAAAGTTGATGGTCAAATAAACTGACGCTCTATTCCAAACCGTATTTACAAAGGATGCAGCCTAACAAATGCTGTTCCACGTAAAAGTTTACCAATCCCCCCCCCCCCCCCCCCCCTCCACACCCAGTTAAATTTTGTAGTGCTGGTTCAGTTCAATTCCTAGTCACTGGAAAGAAGTTACAAGGGAGTTTGGTGGACAACTGGATTCAAAGTTCAGCTAAAATGTCTGCTAGTCCTGTTCCGGTGAACAGTTAAATTTCCACCACTCTGTGGCGTTGTTGAGGGGGAATCACCACAACACCCCACCTTCCTGAAAAACTGGAACACTATTCAACCTGAAACCCCCTAGAACTGGTTCATGTACTTTCACTCTGATATTTGTCGGGTTATCTTTCTATACTTACTCTTACACTCTCTAGCCTTCAAAAAGTACCCAGGTTCTCAAGTTGGCAGGGAAAGTTACTATCGTTCCCCTAGACGTTCATCTATGGGGAATATACAATCTTAACCCTTTAACCTAACACGAAAGGCTGATGACACTTGTAAACAAAATTCGTGACTAAATATTTTCTTTCATTTTTTGCGTCACAAACATAGCCTATGAACGAGCTCTTCCCTGATGGGTCATAAGCTATGTTTTTGAGACAAAAAAATGAAAAAAAATAATGCATATTGAATGGTTGTTTTGCGAATAGCACTGGTATGTTTTGTCCATTAGTGTTAGGGTAAAGGGTTAACCCAGCAAGTGGGGGGTGAGGCAATAAATCATTTATCTGCTGCTGTAAAATATTTTCCCCTCCGCACTTCATTTTGGTCCTACCATGCCCCCCTCCACAACCTTCTAGTCATTACGAGGAGAATGTGAAGACATTTTTTAACTCTTCACTGAATAGGATGAACAGATCTCGTAATGATGAGATAATAAGTCCTAATGATGAGATATTATCTCCTAATGATGAGATAAAAAGTCCTAATGATGAGATAATAAGTCCTAATGATGAGATAATATCTCCAAATGATGAGATAAAAAGTCCTATGATGAGATATTATCTCGTAATGATGAGATAATATGTCTTAATGATGAGATAATATCTCCTAATGATGAGATAAAAAGTCGTAATGATGAGATATTATCTCCTAATGATGAGATAATATCTCGTAATGATGAGATATTATCTCCTAATGATGAGATAAAAAGTCCCTAATGATGAGATAATAAGTCCTAATGATGAAGATAATATCTCCTAATGATGAGATAAAAAGTCCTAATGATGAGATAATAAGTCCTAATGATGAGATAATATCTCCTAATGATGAGATAAAAAGTCCTAATGATGAGATAATATCTCCTAATGATGAGATAAAAAGTCCTAATGATGAGATAATATCTCCTAATGATGAGATATTTTCTCCTAATGATGAGATAATAAAGTCCTAATGATGAGATAAAAAGTCCTAATGATGAGATATTATCTCCTAATGATGATATAATATTCTCATAATGATGAGATATTATCTCCTAATGATGAGATAAAAAGTCCTAATGATGAGATAATATCTCCTAATGATGAGATAAAAAGTCCTAATGATGAGATAATATCTCCTAATGATGAGATATTTTCTCCTAATGATGAGATAATAAGTCCCAATGATGAGATAATATCTCCTAATGATGAGATAAAAAGTCATAATGATGAGATAATATCTCGTAATGATGAGATAATATGTCCTAATGATGAGATAATAAGTCCTAATGATGAGATACATGTAATATCTCCTAATGATGAGATAAAAAGTCGTAATGATGAGATATTATCTCCTAATGATGAGATAATATCTCGTAATGATGAGATATTATCTCCTAATGATGAGATAATAAGTCTAATGATGAGATAATATCTCCTAATGATGAGATAAAAAGTCCTAATGATGAGATAAAAAGTCGTAATGATGAGATAATATCTCGTAATGATGAGATATTATCTCCTAATGATGAGATAATATCTCCTAATGATGAGATAATATCTCATAATGATGAGATAATAAGTCCTAATGATGAGATAATATCTCATAATGATGAGATAATAAGTCCTAATGATGAGATAATATCTCATAATGATGAGATAATATCTCATAATGATGAGATAATATCTCATCATTAGGACTTAAGACGTCTAATATTTTTTGTAGTTTGTTGGCACCAATACGCTTCCATATACTTGCAAGTTGCAAGTTGAAAATACTGTGAAATAATGGACCTGTTGCTTTCGTATTCAGTCAAAATCTCAAAACAATAATTTAATTGCTTCCCGAATACGTAGTGCCTTTCAATCTTGTTGCGTTTTGCAACTCCGTGTATACAAATTCAAGGACGAATTGCCGTCTCCACTTCGGAGTGAAATTGACGTATAAACCAAATCTGTCATGTGAGAACATACCTCGTTGCTATTTCCTCGAATCATCGTGGATTAAAATTGATCCATGATTGTCCCAAACAAATCATCCCATTTGAGAAATTGGCATTTTTTCACGGTAAATTGGCACAAATTTGATCACCAGCCATTTCTCTTTTCAATCGAAACTCGGTCACTGTCATGCGCGTTGCGGGTGTTTCCTGCGTCCAACATTTTAACGGATCGTACTAAAAGACGACCGTAGACGACCGTAGAAAAAGTAAGAGGGTTATGGGGAAAGTGAAAGCACAGAAGGGTTGACAGCGACCTTATAAACCTATGTTTAAAATATTATAACGATAGGATATGCTTATCCCATTTTATAACGAAAAATGTTAATTCATGATCAAAAATCTACGGTCGTCCTTCTCGTACCATCCCTCACCATTGCATTTTTCCGGGATATGTCTGGGAAGTGTCCGGGGTTTATCTGGAATGTGTCCGGGATATGTCTGGTTTGAAAATATCGTGTCCGGGATATGTCTGGGATCAGATTTCTGAATCTGGAATTTGTCTGGGTTCTTGTCTGGGAGATGTCTGTGAATTCTGATATTTCTGGAATGTGTCTGTGAAAAAAGATAAAATGTCTGGGATATGTCTGGGACAGAAAATGTCCAAGTCTGGTTGTCTGGAATGTGTCTTGGGAATGAAAATTTCTAAGTTACATGTGTCTGGATTTTGTCTGGAAATTATAATAATGCAAGTGATAGTTGTCTGGTATCTGTCTGGGAAAGAAAATGTTTAAGAACACTTATCTGGTTATTGCCTGGGATTGAAAATATCTAAGTTCCTAAACCATCTGGTCTGGGCATTGTCTGGGATTGAAAATGTCTAAGTTCCTAAACCATCTGGTCCTGGGAATTGTCTGGGATTGAAAATGTCTAAGTTTCTTAACCACTGGCACCAGCTAGCCCTTCAAGCTATTTACACAGATATCCAACAGGCATTTGACTCCGACTAACATTTGAAGGAGGCAACCAATCACAATTTTACCATCTTCTCCCAATTACCAAGTCTGTTTAACCATTTAGCAAACAGTTTATTTTTTTTCTTCCAAAACTTGGCTTGTGACCCTTCATTGGAACAAGCTAATTCCCTTTAGGGGTCAAAAGCTATGTTTTAGAAGGGAAAAAATAAGTTTCATTGTGTGGTAAGCTATGTTTTAGAAAGAAAAAGAAAATGGTTGTGTTATTCTCATATCGTCTGTTGGGCATATAGGGCTGATTTGCTAGGTAAAGGGTTAACAGGAGCATTTTTGATTTGTGAATTTTTTTCGTTTTTCTTTAAAACTTTCTGGTATTTTCTTTCATTATTTTTCAAAAACCGTATTATAATCTTGAATGAGCCCAATAATTATGCCTTAACTCATAACTGTTTTAGAGTCAAGGCTGACATAACCAGCCCAGTATACCACAGTTCATCCTGGGAGTATCTTTAGTTAAGCTTATGGTAGGCTGTCATGTGACCCACTCTAGGAAAGATCCACAAGATCCTCTCATTCCAACAGTATGTCACACAACAGCACGTCTTCAGCAACAGCATAGACAATCCATGCTGCTATACAGGGAGCAAAATGACCGGAATCACATCGCAAAATTTGATGCAACATCCACACATAGCGATACAATTTAGGTCTATGAATCGCAAAGTGCCAATGCAAATTACGAGGCCGGATTAATTTATTTCCGAAAAATCTGTTAACTTTGCACGCTGTCGCATTCACCAGCGGGGAACCCGGAAGAGTCTCAATGAGTGAATGTCATTCATTTGTTCAGACCCCCTCTAAGAGACAATTGTGCTGTACATATACGCAGTTGCGCCTGTTACCAAATATTGGCCGTGATTTTCCAAGTCGCGTGCACGCTTTGGGAAATCTCTGTCAATATTTGGTCACAGATACAACTGCGCTTGTGTACAGGCTACAGTACAGCTAAATCGATGGAGTAACTATTCTTTTGATTCAAGGGATTATTTATCCGAAAATCGAGATAATTTGAATGTTAAAATTTTAGAGAATAGCATCAACTTTGGAAGTTCCTAATTTGTGGCATCTCTGATATGTTCGCAATCTGAGTTGTGCTCGATGCAAATGATTATCGAGGCGTGCTTAAAATTGCTCGCCCCATTTTAAATGCAGGTGCGTTTAGGGGTGCGAGCACAATGGCATGCCTTTCCCGTATACATGTAGGACTGAATCGCTAAGAAAGTTGATTCATTCCTCTCTCATCACATAACATTTTATACTCTCAGAATCAACCAGAATGCGTCTCCTGGCCTCTGAAATTTCAAATTTTCCCCGGGGGACACTGACGAGAGGGGGAACCTTCTCTCATGCTCACCCCCAGCGAACCGCTTCGCAGTTCGGATGAAGCGTCATCTGTTGTGACCGTCAAGAAAAAAACTGCTGCACAAAATTTTCAAAACAATTTGCTCCCTGCTATAGTCATTGTAAAAGTTGATCATCTGGCACTGAGGAACAGTTAACAGCCCAATTCCTAGTTCTGTAAATTGTACTGCTTTAAGCAACAATATCAAGCATGTTTCTTTTAAAAACCCTAGATCTGATATGTACACATCTTTTTAGTATGTTCTAGTGCGGTCATGTCTGGTTTGACAGACTGCAATCAGATGTCACTGCAGATCATTATATCATCATCACTTGTTATCATGTCCTTAGTTCATCCAATCCTTCAAGTATTAAAAGGAGAGTGGTAACAGGGTCCATGCAGGCTTTGAAAAAATAAATTCCATAACATTCCATGACCATTCTTTTAAATATCCAAAACTTTAAATGATTGATTTTGAAGTTTTAGTATTCTTTCATTACCTCACATTAAGCTCTACAGCTTTTTTTATAAAAGAGTTATCCTATCTATCACTTAAACATACAGTACATGCAGAGTGTATTGATACTAAAACACTGATGGGGGCGAATTTTCCACCCCACAAAAACATACAAATTCTGAGAAAATATATTTCTATGAGAAATACTAGAAAACTGTCAGTTAATGAGCCACAGGTCCATTAAATGAAAATCTGCTTTCAGTTTTCATGCATTTCCTCAGAATTTCTAAGGGTTTACCAGGTGGAGTCCCCCCCCCCCCCCCCCCGAGTGTTTTAGCACTAATATAACAATATCAAAGCCAATGCACCAAACATTTACAATTTTAACACCTTCAGAAATTTTGATTTTTCTAGTAAAATATGTTTCTTTACATTACCTACCACACCAATATAACTGCTTAATCTCCATGCTCCCAACTGGCTAGGAGGAAAGCAACTGTCTAGATTTCCCTTGGGTCGAAACCCCAGGGAAGATAGAAAAGCCGACACTTAAAAATCAAACCAAACTGGATCCAGCGAAGCCGATTGTGGTAGGTACACAAACTGCCCCTGCATTTAAAATTTCCATGGACTGGCATGGAACATTTTAGAATTCCATGGAAATCCAAGGGAGAATGGCATGGAATTTATGTGATTGGTAAAAAATTCCTTGCTACCATGGAACTTGTTCCATGGAATTACCATGGACAGCTGATGTTCACCATGGACATACCTTGGACACAGAGCCCGGAAATGGCACGGAAAACTGGACTTAGAAAAATTTATCAGTTGAAATATTTTTCATTTTTGGACTTAGAATATTTTCTGCATGGACAATCTGAATGGGAGCACGGAAAAAGACTTAGAAAAAATACCCTATGAATATGATTGGACTTACAACTTAAATATTTCTTGTGTTTATGTGAACATGTTTATCGCTGAATCTATATAAAGAGTTGCTTACGCGCCTTGTATTTTTCGTGTTTTTTTTCACCATGCGCGACGCAACAGTAATCGTGCCTCGTGCCGTCGTCGCGGTTTTCAACGTCTATCTTCAAAAACTCGAATCAGGTCTTCACTTCTCAGAATAAAGAGAAAGAGCCAAAGTTAACCTTGTTTTCAAACTTCAGAGTCGCGATATCCTTTTTTCAGAACAGCTGCTCTAATTAGGCCTAGTATTGCGTTCGAGCGTGGCATTTACCGCAAGAATAGGTGACAAATTTACTTCTTACGCATCGTATTTTACATGTTCATCTGTTTATCAGATCTATGCGATTTCCTTTGCAGAACTGGAACTTGTCAGTTGTTCCACATTTGTAATGACAAATATATCTGTTTCTACACGTAATTATGAAAGCTTGAACTCCAAAGCCAGCGTCAAAATCACAGCTGGACAGAAATTTAGGGTTACAATGACCTATATGAGCGACTTTACTTGATCAATTTTTATGGTTGGCATAATTTTTCGAGTCGGTCGGGTTACCCTAGACAGAAGTAATTGGAGGGTGGGGTGGGGGGGGGGGTATTTTTGGAACAGGCTCAAGGCAAAAAATCATTGTTCTCAAACTTGAAACCCTTGAGGTAATTTATGAAAAAAACATTATGCTCAGGAAACCAGAGTACCCGTATAGACCTACACAGGTGCATTGCCCTGAAAAGGGAGGTCGCTGTGGCACTGACTGGCGACAAATAATCTTCCTATATGCAAATGCAAGGTATTAGCCTATGTTTTTACAATGAAACCCGAAACCGAACAGACATGCAACTTGAAAACTGCCTATCTCCATATAGAAAGTAGCCCTGTGAATGGTCAATGACATAGCAGGAAGACATTCATAGAGCTACATGACCGCTCATTTCCACGACCCCCCCCCCCCCCCCCACCACCTCTCCCCCAAACGGCTTACTGTCGGCTTATGCGACAAGCAGCAATTAATGTACACTACATGACTGATCACCAGTCTATGTACAGATAATAGGCCTATACAACATTTCGTTTAGAATTTGTTGTATCGATCCTCAATAAGTCCATGGGCCTAGACAGCTACAGTTGAGGCGTAGGCCTAACTTGTCGAGTAAAACTATATCTAGGACAATGGCGGATACAGAGGGGTGGGCGGTGGTGGTGGGGGGTGGGGGTCCCCCCCCCCCTTTAGCTCGTGTTTGTCTTGCATGTAGAGCGAAGCCAGGATTTTCATTTGGGGACAATACATGAATTGAAGGGGGAGGGGGCACTACGCGATGTGTGGAACGCATATCCAAAGGGTTGAAGGTTTGGGGGGGGGGGGGGGGGGGACCTTCCGCCGCCCCTGCTTGAATCCTATGTAGTAAAAAACATACAACGACATTTATTTTCCCCGTCACCATTCGCTATGGAAAACAAATATAAGGTTGACATTATGCAAAATATATCTACTGGTCGCCTTCATTTATAGCGTCACCGACACTGCATGATTTTGAGGTGTTACATGCCCCTAGCCTCAGGTACCCCATGGCTATGCCAATTATGGGTCAGGATCTTAATTGGCATATAGTCATGGGGTACCTATAAGCCTAGAGGGCTGACTGCTGAAAACTTTCAAACGCTGGCAGATCGCAATGTTCTCCTGGGGTTAAGTCGGTTATGACTGTAAACAGTGTGTCCAAAATACAATATTATGGTAAACGGATCTGAAGAGCATATTTCAAATTTTCTAATTCTGTCTTGAACGTATGACAGAATTTGAAATTCTGAAACATGCTGTTTAAAAAGTGTTAATTAGCCGTTCAAAAATTCAAGAGGATTCCCCCCCCCCCCCCCCCCCCCCCAGAATGCTCCATTTGGTCGCTCATTTCCAAACATTTTTTGGGGGGGAGAACCCAGACCCCCCCCCCCTACAAAAGCTCGTGCCTTCAGCACTCGCGGCAGATGCCTTCGGCATCTGCACGATTCGCCCTCCCCCCCCCCCCCCCCCCCCTTTGAGAATTCCTGTATCCGCCACTGATCTAGGATGGGGTTATAGGACTATATATTCAGTCCTCGCCCTCTCAATCAGGCTTCGGTCTTTGTTAACCAATATGTCGGTGACATCAAGTCCGCCCAACCCCCGCCCCAACCCCACCCCCCCCCCAACCCCGCCTGCTATCACGTCGCGTCAAAGACAGCTACCTAGCATAGGCCTATGCATCGTGAATTATTCAGTAAATTCACCAAGAATAAATTGAGTGTACAGTCTACTTACATTCTTTACAATTAAAAAATACACTGCAAGAATTTTTAGTCCTTCAAAGATGACCAAACGCAGAAAGACAAAGTTGGCTTGGGCAACCGTTATTCTAAATTGGGTATAGGCTATCGTACCATTTTGCACGTGTAGACCTATAGCCTATTAAAGTTGACTTCCTCTCAGCCTATACTTATCAATTTCTGTTTAAAATCAGTTTGACGAAGAACAATCCGCACTGAAACGTATTTTTCGCATGAAACCATTTCATAAACCACATGCCCAATATATTATCCAGTATAGTGCATGGGCGAACACGTGCAAACTTTCCCCAGATCTATATGGGCGCTGCCATTTTGAATAAATTAATAAGCCTAATGGCTAACATCGTCGGGGAATGTCTAGTTCACCGTTGACCCGAAGCATTGCACCACAGAGAAGTTAGTCTAGTACAGACACAAATTTTCCTTCTTTCTGAAACAAGCAAACATTTGGGGTGATCTAAATGTCTTTGCTGAAAGAATTACCCATGTGAATAGATCGAGGTACATAGGAAAGTGCACCCAGCGGCGCGTGCCCTCTTATTTTTGTAACTTAAAACTATTTTTCACAAAAATCATTTGACGCAGGGTACACGGTGCATGTTACCCACGATAACACATGGGCACCCACTTCGGGGGTATATGCATGTTATCGCTGATAACGTGACATATATATACCGTAGTCCATCCCAGGCATAGGCCTATAGCTTATAGTCTTCACAAGTCTCATGCCAACTGTTGGTCTAAATTGCTTTTGTGTTTTTATTTTGTCCTGCACAACAGAGTGGGAAGGCCCCATACCCCTTCTCGTGTGTGCATCAATTCGCCACTAAGCACGTGGGATGATGCTTCGCATCATGATTGATAAGAGGCGCACCTTAAATCCAACCTTGGATGCCAAGTGATCATGATTATAGTTAGGGTTTAACCGTGTTCAGGTGACAACCCTCTATAGTCCTTCCCAGTTGTTTTCTTTTCTGCGCGTAAACATGTTTTGGCGAAAATATAATTTCTGTTCTATTTTGAGCAGTTTCACCAACAAAAAGCTTCGAACTTTTCCCTGGTAAGAGTAAAATGTTTTTGTTTTTTTTTCGGGGGGGGGGGGGGGAGGGCAGTACCAACCCCACACCCTCGTATCTACGCCACTTTCTTCCACCATGCCCAATGAACTTCCTTGGATCCTGAATGATGCTCAGTAGATATTCTTTATGGTGACGCTCGTGAACCTCTGTCGGAAAACGCTTAGGCCTATAGGCCATTTCCTCTGAATGCTAGGCTATAGGCAGAGTGCGTGGTTCGTGTAAATTATCTTCAGTTCACAATTAGATCTTTTTATTGTTCTTAACTTATTATCTACTTTGTGCCGCTACGTTGGGTAATAATTAAGCAACCTTCCCCTATAGACAACCAGTTCACCTACAAAATACAGGTCCAAATGGTTGCCTTGTAAATTGCGGAGAGAGAAGCAAATAATGGGTACATAATGATGTAGGCCTATGAGAGAGAACAGCCCGTGTTTCAGTGTGGATGGCAGCTTTAAATTGGGGCTAGTTGGGCGTTAGAGATGACGAGACCACAACAGCGTCGACATATAGGCCTATAGTTGAGTGCAAGACGAGGGTTCCATGATGAGCTATATTTTTTTTGTCTATAGACCTATGTTCTAAACACCCTGGGGTAGAGGCCAACTTCCTCCTTTAGAACTCAGACTTGAAAAACGTAGCCCTACCCCCCCCCCCCCCCCCCATAGGCCTACCCGAAGAAACCATAGCCTAATCTCAGCGTTTCCCCTATATGTTCAGAAATCAATCACGCCTATACATAGCCTAATCTCAGCGTTTCCCCTATATGTTTAGAAATCAAACACGCCTACATAGCCTATTATAAGTAAGAATATTGAGTCTTTAAATTTTACCATAACGGTAGGCCTATATAGCCTAGCCCTCCACGCCCCATGGACCTGTACACCTACATATGCCTTCACGCCTTCGCACGAAGAGCTTCTTCGATGTTGAATTCTGTACTAGCAAATGCGCATATCATTAAATTTCAATCGAAACTGACCAGGTCATTCTTCCCGAAAATCGATTTTATCTTTAGGTCTAGCCTACACTTAGCCTAAATGAAAATCCTGCGCCAGGCTAGCCAACTATAGGCCTAGATTAGGCTATGCATAACAGCCATCGTTTGATTCGTTTCACAATGGGAATAGGCTTATAGGCCTTTTGTAAACTAGCATACCACACCTTAATGATTCTATAGGCTCATACCCTACACAATGCCAATTTGATATTATAGATCCTCTATATAGAGACAGGCCCGAGGAACTGAATAGGCTATCCACCCTCTTTATTCGAGAGCTTATAACATATAGCCCACCTTTGGTGTTCGGACCAGAGAAACTAGGACGATTGGTCAATTGCTCAAGAGTCCAGACCCCTCCCCCAACACACCTCCGTTGTATTAAACGACGTAGTAGGCCCCCAATTAGGAATTTCGTGGATCTGGCCTAGGCTATAGTGTCGCCCATATATGTAGGCCCTAATGCACCCCATAAAAATGGAAGGCTGGAGGCCAATGGAACCCAAGTCTGACCATCGGGCCAACCACCACCACAGACTGAGTAGGTCAAACACATATTGGTCTATTAGTAGGACTTGAGTAAAAGTTCATCTGTTGGTAGGCTTACCCCCCCCCCCCCCCCACACCCCGCTTCTCCGATGGAAATTTTGTTATCAGCAAAAGTATAATTCCAGAGGCTCTGAAAAGCCCTCTGAATGCATTTCTTTTGTGGTCCTCCAACTTGCCCCCCCCCCCCCCCCCCACACACACACACACACCCACTAGGCTACGTTCCAATAAAACAATAATTTGTAAATCTGAAAACTCTTGTGAACTGAATGCTTCTTGTTGGGGATAAAAACACTCCAAGTTCCAACATACAAGAATATCGCCCACTTCCCGGGACGTGTGTGTGTGGGGGGGGGGGGGGGGGGGGGGGGGGACAATACTAGTACTATTTAATTCAATTCTGCTTTAGCAGATTAATAACATCTTCCACCCTCACCCCACCTCAACAGAAACACAAAGACCGTGGCGTGGGTGATTCAGGCTTCGGAGATTGAGAATTTGAGTGACAATTTAACTTTAAAACAGTGCAGTCTGTTGGCCAATG